>OY978527.1:16647583-17247583 GCA_963854835.1 Megamerina dolium
ATTATTGGCAACGGTGTTGTTGTTTGCGTTGATATCAGTGATGTCGTTGGCATCGGTGCTGTTGTTATTTACTCCCTCATGCAGTGGAAAATTGAGGAAGCTTGCAACATAATGTGTGGCCATCCACAGTGCCTCAACTCGCAGGTACATAGGATTTGTAACACATGCGGAGAGGTGTTCCACAGTGTGTGGACCAGTATCACAATGTGGGCGAATGTCCGGAACCTCGGGATCTAAGCGAGCTCGATAATGCGTCAGCATGCGAGACCAGCCAGATCTAAGCTATGCGAGAGTGCCTCTGGTCGCCCGCGGCATCTCCCGCTCCCAGCACAATGTTGTGCTGAACACTAGTCACCTCCTCCACCATCTCGGTGTGGACAGATCTCAACACCAACCTGTAGTCCGCTGGGTCGTCTGTAATGATGTCTGCCAGTTCTTCGATGTACGACTGCACATTCTTGCGCAGATTTCGTGGTGGCGGTTCTCTCAACATTAAGTCTCTGTTCGGATGCCCAGCAACATGGCAGGCAAGCAGTGCATTGTGAGACCTCACAGGAAGAAGCGATGTTTCCGCATGAAGATGGTCTTCACTGGTCATTAGGTGGCAGCCAGTGATCACCCTCATCGCTGCCTTTTGGTATGACTGTAGGCTGATCCAGTGTATGTCTGCAAGTCGCAGAGTCCACACTGCAGCCGCATAAATCGCAATCGGTCGGCCTATCGCCTTCTACGTGGTATGGACTCATATAAGTAGTCTGAGTCGGCTAATCCCTAAAAAATATATAATATATAAAATAGAAATCGACCCAAGAATGATGAAATGCTTGACCGATCTCTATTAATTCTTCTTACCCAACATTTCTCTCAAGTATTCTTATCCTATAATGCCATCCTTTAGGAAAGGCCAGAAAAACCGTAGACTACTCGAGGGAGTTTTGGAGACTAAGGAAGTATAATCAATTTTGAGGAAGCAAATCTTTTCATATTTAAATTCAACCACCTTAGTATCTAAAAATGCTTTGAGGACCCTTAAAAACCGATATTGAACTTTTAGATGAAAAATATGTAAACTTTGATGCGAAAATCTTTAACCTAAGGAAGTCGATTCTTATTTCCATTCAGCTGTTTTAGCATCTAAAAAAGTTTGGTGTCCCTTAAAGTATTTCATATTTCATGTTTCATTTCCAATAAGTATTTATATAATTTTTACAAAGTCTCCGAAGATGTAGGGTTACACCAGAAAATTTTATCCCAGAAGCGTAAAGCATTTATTCGCCACGAACTAAATCAGGTCCACTGCTTTGTGTGCATAGTTTTGATCTCAAAAACTCTCAGCTTCGTTTCTACGGCTTGGAAAAAGTCTAAAAGTTTATGAAAAATTGGAGAACTACTTTGTGTTTTCGGCGCCTTCGACTTTGAACTGTCGTAAATTATCTTGCAAACATAGCAAATCGTCTAGAGTTCTCTTAGCCAGTAATCATACATATCGTGAGAAGTCCATTTACAGTGAGCTTCTTCTCCAAACCCAATTTAAGAAATTTTTTTCTGTTAACCATATCTCAAGCTAATAAAGTCTCTGTTTGCAAATTGTGCTGAAAGGTTCTTGCCTCATCACATAAATTATGTTGTTTGCAATATTATGTGCATAGGGTGAAAAATCCACTTTTCACCGAGTTAAGCTAGAGAAAAAGGCAAGCAAACAAAACAAAAAAATCTCAACCAGCCAATTGACCAACCGATCATCCCACCCTCAGACCGACTGATGAAAACTACAAACTATCCAAGCAAACTACGTTTTATTTAATTTTTGTTTTTGTTTTTCCACTGTCTAGCATTGCTTTGTTGATGCTTTGTGAGCTGCTTGTGTGAGACAGGGCAATTGTATTTGTTTGCCAACTGTATGTTCATATTCCTTTCTGTGTGTGAGCTCTCCCTTCATGCCTCCATTTTACTATTCTGCTAACTTTCGGACCGTGTTCCTGCATGAACTACGAAAACTCGCAGTCTACGTTGTGCTGGTGATGGTAAAATGGAATTGAAATCGAGCGCGTAGAATTTTAGAGAAAATTTTCCTTTTCTTGTTGTTGCTTTGGTTCTCGAAGCGCGCTCGCTTGCAAGTCAAATACACACAGTATGCGATAAAGGGAACAACGGCGGCATCCTTTGCACTTTACAATTGCAGAATCTGCAGCGCAACATGCGAAATATTCACGTTCTTGCTAAAACTGTTAGCCTGTTATGGAATCGCAGCAAAACTACGTTTAGACGGAAACGCATTTTCACGCGGGAAAAACAAAAAACAAGTTGAACATGAAGAAAACGGAAAAAAATCAGCACAAATTTGGCAACCACGATATGTGAATGTATTTTGGGGTGGAGATTCTTTTTGCTTATTGTCTCAATGAGCTTAGATTTAGTGGCTTTAGTGGATTGGATTGCTTTGGAATTGGATAGTTATGTGCGAGTTGAAGCAGGCTGAAATATTGCGTACGTACGAGCACGGACGAAGCAACAAAGTTTTCAAATATTCTTATGCACAAGGAAATCGTAGTAAAAATTAGCAAATTTAATTAGTAAATTATTACTGCAAATGAAGAAAATCGAAGCTAAAACTTTTCTACGGAATATATTCGCTTTGCATTTGATTTGGTTTGTTTTGTTTTGGGCGGACTGGTGAAAAGTTTTCTAGTCTGACTTTTGCTCTCTTACTTATTGCCTTCTCTACTAATGCGAGCGTTACAATAAAAGTTAGCTAAGCGAATTTGTATGCGATTAGCGTACGCGAGCTCACCCGCCGAGTCCTCGACTTTGATATTACTACGTGGCCAAGTGGCTGGACTGGGAAGCCGTATGCGTATAATAAGACAGACATCTGTTGAACCGTAACTATTTTCTTCGTGAACAAGAAAATGTTGCTGAAGCACTTGCAGACGAAACAACTGGAAGACAGAAGGCAAATAATCACAAAACGCATCAGGACATTAAAAGCGACTGGCGTCAACCATTACAGTCTTAGTTACATCTTCTTTTCTCGGATCGTTTTCATTCCTCCACCATATCATTCCACACAATTTTGTCCTTTAATGGAATTCTATGCGCTTGTTTATGGATAGATTTCTCGTTTAAATTCTAATTTTCTTTTTATTTCTTTCCTTCTTGCTTTCCTTTGATAGAAGGAGCAACATTATTTGGTTCACCCACATCGCTATGATACGAGCATTCATCCAATCCACCCACTGACGTTCACATTTGCTGGCACAACAAACTAACTAAAGAAAAAATAAAAAGCAAAAAAAAAAAAAAGAAGGGACATTTTCTTATGCGACGTTTTGTTTGTTGCTGTCTATGTTGTCGCGTCGTGGTCTACATAGATATGACTAATGGAAGTGCTATGTGGTGGAGTATTGCGTTTCTCTGCTGTCTGCTCTGCTTACTTACTTACTATCCAGCCGCTCTCCCCCACATTAAATCAATATGGCGGCGCCTGAATGTTGCAAGTACGTAGTTTTCATTCTATTTGGTTTTTTTTTTTTTTTTGTGTACTCCTACATTGCTGTTTTACTATAGCCATTGACGATGTTTTTTTTTTTCTGATGCGCTCTTTTTAAACACTAACATGTATGCGATGTTATTTGAAGCCTTAGCAAAAAATTTATTCGGAACCGGGTAAGGTGTAGGAAACGAATGAAATTCATGCGTTGCCTTGAGTGAGAAAGTTCGCTCCAGCCAAGAGGTGATTCTATTCGATTCATTTGTTGGCATTATTATTATAGATTATTATTATTAGAGGGTTGTATTGCACTGCGATCCTAGGTCTATTGTGCACCCCATCATGGACATCATGAAGTATTTCCCTAAGTCCAGCATCCATAAGGAAGATGAGTATAGATCCTACCTTAAGGGACTTCAGCAGATTTTCCGGTATTAAAAATTTCCAGAAGTTCACAACACATGTTTTGCAGTTTCATCCGAGAAGATTCCCAGTTTCGTTAGGTGATAATTCAACATGCAGTGTCCTGTCAATAATCCTGTGATAATTCTTATATTATTCTTGTTTAAACTGATACATTCCTCAAGTCGTTTTAGGTTATAGGTGCCTAAAAGTGTTTTGGATTGAAACAACCCCGGTAGGTTTTCCCAGTATAATTCTGCTTCCGATTCTTCTCTCCTTTTAATGAGCATGGAAAAGCACCTTTGCCCAGACCACAGAAGGGCTCTCGGCCAACAAAGAGTGTTTCTGCTCCCTTCCTGTCAAGCCTATCCTCTAGCTCGTTGCCTCCAATTCCAATATCTTCTGGAACCCAAAGGATCCATAATTGGTTATTTTCATCAAATTTATTCAGCTTGTCACGACATTCCCACACCAGTTTTGATTTCACCTGGTTAGAGTTCAATGCCTTGATAATAAATAGATACGACGTGCAAAATATTTCCCACACAGTCGTAATCGATAACAGAGTTACACAAAAAAAGAAAAAAGCCTTGTCCACCTTGTGGGTTCTTTGAATTCGAAATTAGATTTGACTCAGGTCAGAACGCATTCCGTGCTTAACAAATGGTGAAAGTTGAAATGTTCCTTGGATGGATAAAATGTATGTGTTAATTTTTTTCTAAACAATATTTTTTCTTAGCATACGAGTATTTATTTAACACAGATTACTACCTGCCTTACAAAATTAGCGTTTTAAGAAATATCGCATCCACCGTTCCCAGAGAGCCCTTAGAAGGTTAGAATATATTACCAGCCCCCGTTAATTTTTACTACTTAACATTTTTTCTAAATATTTTGCGTTCCTCCTAGGAGGCTCCTCTACCAATTAATGTAAAATCTCCCGAGAATCGACAAATTGATCGATAATTGCCCAACTAGCTATAGCGATGCCCAGCTAGAGCGATGAAATGTATTGTTTCTTATCAATATTTTTTTTTAACATACCTATGCCCTATATGTTGCCTGTAGAGAGGCTGTCCCACGTTTTTATCCATTTCGTCCGTATCACTCCCAGGATACCCCGAAGGGGGTTCAAACATCTATTCGAGTCTCATTAATTTTTACAATTCAATATTTTTTATGAATATACATACTCTCAATCTGCATTCTGTAAAGAGGCTTCACTACAAAATTACATTAAAGGCCTCTGAAAATCTACGACTAATCCCATAATTGAACAGAAAGCGCTCTTAGCCATAAAGCATATTAAAGACCCTCAGGATATAACCCTTACTGGTTATATCCACTATTTAAAGGAGGCCTATAAAAATAATGTTCTTTCAATTTGAGAAAAACAAATAATTTCTAGGGGCTAATTCAAATCCGGCGACCACAAGCATGCAGAGAAATATTTATTGCGTCCGTTGGACAAGATCTTTTTCTTTTTTCTTATTCTTTCCATCAGAGTTAAATTTAATGGATTCTTATCCGAATATAAATCATATACACCAATAAACACTTGTCGTCTCCGACTATAACAGCCTCCGACTATAACAGCCTTTTAGTTGGAGCGTGTTCTTCCATTTGCACGATATTACGGAGCAAGCTCAGCTGCTGAATTTTGATGAACCTATCTCTGCCATTATCAACATATAGCTTTTATCTTATTCGGTACTTGCCACCAACTCAAAGATGTCCAAAAAGGTGGAAAGATTTGTAGACTCTTGCGCCATATGTAAGTACATACAAGCGTGATGAGAGACTTGTGAAGTGTGGTTTTTTATTCTTTGAGAGAGGGCTCGACTTCTTAACTGCTTCCTCAGTTCAAAGTAGCACCTGCTTGCAAGAGTGATCCTGAGAAAATCCCCGCTAATTGATGTTTGGAATTTTAGGGAAATTCTAGGGCTAAATGAATACTTTAGCCTCTTCTGAAGTACCCGAATGGTTCTCATATAATATCTATATGAAAAACAAGAGCTCACTCAAAAAGGAGTTCATTAAAAATGTCCTTCTATTTATTATCTGCTTAAATAAATATATTTTATACAGACGATAGCAAATAAAGCAAACACAAAAAAAAAAAATCATTTACAATCTATTGTAAATAGAAGTGAACGCAAAAAAAAAAAAAAAAAAAATTCTCATATAAAGGTACGAGCATTCAGTGAAAATATTTATTCACTGAAATGACTAAATGACTGTTCCTACCAATGTGTTTCAATTGTGAGTAGCCATCAATCGTTTATGAGCTATTTTCACATATATCACATCTATTACATACACGCTTCCATAAGCATTAATTAAATTCATCAATTGGATGAAGTAAATAACACATCATTAACAAAAAAGTAAAAAAAGAATATAATAAAAAATCCTCTTGATTAAGCTGATTGGACTGCTGGACTGGCTGGGAAATACACAAAGCATTCGATTGTCATAGCAAACATTTAATATTTGATTATCTCAAAATTAAAATTTACGGAATTTTGCTCATTTTGCGAGATTCAAGGTGAATCGCTTCGTAAACGAGTTTAGTAGATTTGTTATAAAGCTCAAATCCAGTTACAAAGGGAAATTGAATCTGATAAAATGTGTCTTGTCCAAGTCCTTGGATGGAGTTGAGACGGGCTCTTAATCGTCTTCATAAGTTGTCTTCAGCATTAAATGAGTGCGCCTAAACTTAATATGGCGGTATGTTTTCCTATTAGGTAATGCCCCATGATGGCCGCCACCGGTATATCATGTGCTACCATCATGCTATAATTAATACTTTCAAAACTTTGAAGATCTATGGAAAAATTAAATCCATAATTGTGGTCGAACGAGAAGTGGAGTTTCTCAGACGAGTCGGACCAAATAGAATTCGGTTTTGGATCATCAGTGTGAGTGTCAACTTGAAAGTAGTTGTGTGATTTTAAGTATGGAAAAATAAAGTGTACTGCAATCTAAAGAGAATATATGTTTCCGGTTTTAGTCGTTTGACATGTGCATTGTAGATCTAAAGATTATTGGTTATTGGACCATCGAAAATAGACTAAATCTAGAAGAAAGTATGTGGTTTCAGAGTTGAGTTTATTCAATCTGTAAGTCGAATTCGGGAAATCTGCCGTAAAGTTAGGTCTTTCTAGCAGTGTCAAAAATAGTGGGTTGTACTAGGTGATTTGAGAATTTAGTTGTTTCATAAGAAAATTCGGAGTGAAGTTTCAGTGATGAGTCAATCCAAGAAGTTCTTCTGTTTGCCGAAGAATTTTGATTTTGAGTCAGCTACAGATGAATGAACTTTGATGGAATTTGATAACTTTGTGATCAAAAGTCATGGATTATTGCGGTGTTGTGCGTATATACCAGTTTGCACATAGTTCGTTCCGCGGTTCCTGAACTAGAACGAGTGAAACATCATCGCTGCCAGCAATCGCCTTGGTCTCCACGACAGGGATGTTTCCTTCATCATCTCCAGGTTCGAGCAATTCTTCATTAAACATAATTTAGCTCACATGCCCTGGAACATCGAAGAACAAATCTCGGGAGTCCTGCCACATAAACCTTTTCAAGCGGTTGGGGAGCTCTTCTTCCAGTATATGAAGAGATTGATCCGCGAGAAAAATTATCTGATAAATTCAGTGAATTTGGCTAGAAAGTAAAGCGTAAATTAGGTGTTAAAATATTGATTTTGTCGCTCATGGGAAAACGAACCCGAAATTTCCGAGTTTAGTTTAGAAACGAAATGGTCCAGTTTCCAAGATGAGTCATTTAGGATGTTACCAAAATCCGGAAATTACATCACCAGCTACAGACTACAAAACCAGAAAGGTCTGGTAGGACTCAAATGTACCTCTATCCAAGAGGGACATTTTATCTTACGAGTTAAATCAGTTTATAAGATAGTTCGACAGATCTAACCGGAGAGGTTGTCTAAGAAATTTTGTGAATTAACAAAAGAAGATCATTAACAAGAATTAAATATTAAAAAGAAAGTTATTCCATTAATTTTTATACGAATTTTCTTCCAAAATGAAACTTTATCCTACTACAGAGCACCTCTTTAATGCCACACAACATTGAAAAATGTAAAATAATTTTTCAAGTGCCACTTTGCCATATGGAAAGTAAAAAGCAGCAAGATATATTTACTTGTAGTAGCAATAATACGAATAACAGCAAGAGCAAACAATGATGACGGCGATGACGTTGATGGTGACTTACAACGGTGAAGATGATAGGGAACGAGCGACCCACAGCTATCCGCCTCACCACCATAAAGATCAGATATTGGATGAAAGGCATAAATGAGCAGAAGGTGCTTACAAAAAAAAAAAAAAAAAAAAAACAAATAAGCAAACATAGTCGCACTCAAGTCGATGGCGGATTGGTGGCTGGTTCACTGACAGAGTAACTGACTAAGTTGATAAGTTAGTTAGTAGGTTGGTTGGTTGGTAGTTTAGTTGGTTGGATGTTTCAATGGAACACATTTTTTTTTTCTTCTCCTCCAGTTTTTGTGCGAACATTTGGAAAATGTCAAAAACTGTTGCGGTCCTGCGACCATAATGTGGGAAGTTCTCGTCTAAATGTCAGAACAGAATTATGTGTCAAACCAAAATAAACAAAAAAAAGTAAGAAATGAAAAGACACAACGAACGCACGAACTGACAAACGAGCAGATGGATTTTACCACATACGAAAAATATTTTCTTGGAAGGTGAATCGTCAACGACACGACCAAGACGATGGATAATAATGTTGAGGGGCTTTACTTTTCATTTTCTACTAGTTTTATTATGCACACACTCATTTTCCATCATATTTCAGCTTCCTTTTGCTTGAAAATGTCGAAGCTCTCTGCTGTAAGTTGCTTTAGATTTATAGCATATAAATTAGGGTGACCTCTTGCCAGAAAAGCATTTTTTTCTAACTCTCATAGACTAAAAAAATTCAACTTGATAAAAAGCTTTTGAAACTTCTCTAAAAAAATATAAATATTTAAAATTTAAAAAAAAAAATTTTTTAGAACTAGCGAACGAGTACTAAAATGGAGGTTTTCAATATTTACTTATTATTTAGCTTCCTGGCCTAACTTAAAATTTATGCTTTTATAAAATTTGATTTCTCTCCCTCTCCAATTAATTTTGTTCACAACCTTTCCACAACCTTTCTCATCAAATCGAATATGAAAATTAGAAATCACGAAATCTGACTTTTCTTCCATACATTATGAGGCCACCTTAATACAATACTATACATACGTACATACATATTTGTTATTGTAGCTGACAATATTGAGATTATGAATGTATGAAAATGAAGCCAAGAGTTTTTGCCCAAAATTTAGTTCAAGGCCATTTACGCCTTCCTTTAGAGTCTTGGAGCTTTTAGTACGAGTAATTTATTAACGAGTTTTGAATAAGTGGGATGAGGTTTGATTGTGATACCGAAAAGTTTTGCATTCAACCAACATGAATAAATAATAAATTCAATAAATTTCTAAATCATATGATTTGAAATTATTTGATCGTATTGTTTACTCAATGAATTAATCATATTCGATTTGGAGTACGCAAACACAAAATCAAAACGTTGCAATATACAATAGATTAAAACAACTAAAAAGTTTTAATTTCAGTGCGGAAACGTTTATCGAAGAAGAAACGGTTAAGCGAGATGAAGCCACGATTAGATTGTGAGATGTTGAGAAAGGGGATTAATGACAGTTTCTTTGGACGATTTAGTTGGTTCAGTGCTAGTTCCTTCCTCTCTTACTAAAAACTAAATATGGGAGAGCAGGAGTTAAAAAAATCTCAGCAAATATTCTAAAGTTCTTATTTAAGGCCAGTCGGTTAATAGGTTTAGCGGCTAGCTCCTGGCCAGACCCTGAGATTAAGCCCGGTAGACTTTGCTTCTGCATTTTCACTGATGGCTCCAGGACTGAAGAAGGTTCTGGTTCCGGAGTCTTCGGCGGAACTCAATTATTTTTAGCCCTTGGTATGTATGCATGTATGCAATACAGAGGCTGAAAGGCAAGTCTATTTGTGTCTGCAGTCACAGTCAGACTGCGCTGCTGGCCTTGGACAACCCTATCACCACTTGCAAGAAAGTGGAGTTCTGCAAATCAAGGTTAAATTATGTAGGAAGACATAATAGTTTATCGCGGATGTGTGTCCCAGGCCACGTGGGAGTCGTAGGCAATGAGACCTCTGATGCGCTAGCAAGAGAAGGTTCTGCGACTGATTTAATCGGCCCTAAGCCTGCTTCGCCACGCTGGAGCTATCAAGGCACGGTCAACACCTGGGCTGAGCTAGTCCATAAGTCGACCTGGCAGACCGAGAGAGGCTGCAGATGGACGAAATCCATGTTACCTAACATATCGGGTAAATGGTCGCATTTCCTCCTCCCTCTAGGCAGAAGTGATTACAGAATGCTAGCCGTTTTGGTAACAGGCCACTTTCTATGGGCAAAGCACATGCAAAAGGTAGAACTAGGTGGCAGTACCAACTTGTGAAGAAGAAGATGAGACGGCGGATCACTTTTTATGTGTGTGCACTGCTTTCGCTCGAATCAACAACTTTGAGGGCTTTGGCACTGACATGCTGAGAGCCGAAATTCTAAAGTCTTTAGCACCACAGGATCTACTCCGATTTCTTCGGAGAACGGATAGATTTAAATAAAATGGAACTTCGAGTGCAGTACAATGGACCAATAAATGTCTGAGTGCTGCGCTTCATTTCTTTGTACCAACAAAAAAAAATTTAATTGCGTTTCTGTGGAAGAAACGCAATTAAAAGTCATAGTATTCATTGCAGTACCCAGCAGCGCAGTGGATATATATCTCAAAGTCATAATCATTATTCCACTTTTTCTCATATAATTTTACATGAACCCTTACTTTACATATTTATTGAGCCATTACAATCAATAATCCATTTTAGTTTTCTATATAAGTAAATGGACTTGGAAGCCATTTCCTTGCTGAAAACTGGCATTTGTTGCGATGTATAAGTTCTGAAAACCCATAGTTATGTCTATCATTAAAGCATTTTCGACAGAAGTGAGCATTTTATTGGAGTAATTCGACACAAGTTAGTCACTCTTTGCACTATTTCGAGAGGTCAGAATTTTCCTAGACTGGTAGATGGGCATTACGATTGTATCGAACTATTTCAACATATCTCAGCATTTTCTTGGACAACTTCCAAGGAATATAAAAATGTTTGCATTGATTCGAGGGTAGTTTATCTATTTTTCAACTACCTCTTTGGCCTACTCTCACAGAAGCTGACATTTACTATCATTACTTTGACAGAAATGAGCATTTGCTTGGAAAAGATCGACTGAATTAAAAATGTTCTTTGAATAAGTCGGCATTTTCTTGGACTAGTTCGACGGAAGTTATAATTTTTTTTTTCATCACTTTGACAAAATCTAACATTTTCAGTACAACTTGGACATTTTTCGCATTTTTCACCTTTTTCGCACTACTTCGTCAGAAGTCAGGACTTTATAAGGCTACCTTGACAAAAGTTGGCATTTTTTGCACTATTCCGGAATTGATTATTTTACAGGACTACTCCCATAGCAGTATAAACTGATAAAATTTAATATTTTCTCTGAATATTTGAACAGAAGTATGCCATTACTTGCACTGCTTTGAAAGAAGTCAGCATTTTTTCAGATTACAGATTACTTACTTTTTGGTGACGCTCTTTTCAATGGTCATATAGAAATCCGAAGCGCAGTCAGGTTCTTTAATATTTACCAATTTTTCATTGGAGGTTGAACCTAAACAATTATGTACATAAGGTTTTCTTGGCGCTTATAACCGATACCCGCTTTTAATCGTATTCACAGCTTTATAACAGTAATCTAGAAATTCCAAGCAGCAACAGTTCCTTCGTACTTTACATTCTCTTTCCCGGCGACCAGTCCGGAGCCGAATGGGGCTGAAACTGGTAGTAACTTCGGCTACGAGGTCTTACCAAAAGACTTTAAATTTGGTACCACGGGTGATCAGGTTGGAATCCCTCCAACCTGATCGTTGGGAACGGCCCTTCGGGGAGGTTTTCGTGGTGACTTAGGTAACCCAAAGATACGCGGGTAGAGTATTCCACGTCTCACGGCGTGGGTACTCGATGTGGAGTTGCATTGCAACCAGGGTGCTGACCCCTTAGATCAGAAGAGGTTTTAGATGGGCATCGATCCAAACCATTCAACGTGCCCCAATTGGTACCGTAGGATACTGGAGGTTGGTTTCTGATTTTCCACTCCTACGGGGCGCCTATCAACGCTTCAAATTGATACACACGCTTTGGGCGTCGTGTGATAAGGCCATCACTGGCAGGTGCTCACAATAAACACAGCTTCATTTCTTTACATTCTCTTGTCGAAGACTGAATCTTTATTTTCATCGGCGTTCATCAGCTAGATCTACAAGTCTAAGCGTTTTCTCGCTGAAAAGGGTGAAAGCGTTCACGGGTGTTCATATTAGGCAGAAGTTTAATATCATATTTTGTCATGACGATTTCTTCTTCTTCTGGCCATAGCAGCGATGATCGATATAATGCGGCTCCAGTCTTCTCTGTTCTTTGCTTGCTGGCGCCAATTGGAGGTTTGGTCTTCCTTTCCTTCTGCGTCCTCCAGCGGGTGCCGAATTAAATATCCTCTTCTATGTTTATGTCAGCGAAGATGTCCAAAGATCTTGCGCAGAACTTTTCTCTCGAAAACTCCAAGCATCCTCTCATCCGTGGTGGAAATTATCCAGGCGTATGCGCCGGAATAATGATGGACTAGTAGAGTGTGATTTTCGATCTTCGAGAGAGGGCTCGACTACTCAATTGCTTACTCAGCCCATTGGTGAAATTTGTGGATGTACTTAATTTGTAGAGGCTCATATTGAAAATAGACCACGATAGTTGGAGTTAAACTGTGATAGAAATCCAGAGCTGTTAAATAGTTATGAAGTTTATAGGCTTTTTAGGTGGTTCCGAAAAAATTAGAATTCCGCTGTGCAAGGACTGAGCATGTTAAAGTTCAATGAAGTTAGAAATGCACGGGCTTTTTTAAGGGTTTGTGGAAGCTGAAGCTGAAAAATGAAATCCCAGAGCTAATGAAACTATTTTTATACGTAATAATCTCTAGCAACTGGAACTCCACTTTTACAAAAGCGAAAACTGAATATATTAAGCTTGAATTCAGGCGGCGGAAGCCTACAGTTTTAAATGCCATACTTGTGATATTTATTGGCTAAATATTACATTGAAATCAAAACTTTTTGGCGATTTACCAACTACCCACATTATGTACTCTGCAGGATGCATACAGCATGTGAGCTCACATTTTTTTTTTCGTTTTTAGTTGCTGTTTTGTTTTTGCTAATCCACTTGGTAACTAAATTAAATATCTAATGCATTTAATTAAATGTCCAACTGTGTCTACAACTTAATTGGGGATTAATTAGGACACACAACACAACACAACACAATACGCAAACATATACATATGTATGTAGGTAGGCCATGGAGTATGCTCTTCTGCCTTTTGTTCTGTAAAATGAACCACCACTTTGAATGTACTGCGGCTATGCTATGCTATTCACTCATAGCGTTCTTTTCTATACGTTGAATTTTACATTCTACATCTATATCTGTATTTTTGTAATGACATTTTAAGTGTTACAGTGCTACACTAGTCCTCCACTTATCCTCCTCCAGTCCAACCACCCAGTCAGTCCGACCGGCGATGCCAACCCAACCAACGTCTATGCATCCATCCATTCGCTCCATTCATTTATTCGTCTCGGTTGGAGCTCATTTATTATATTTTCTTAATAAAGTTTATATACTCGCAGATACATTCATGTTCTGCTTCTTCACCATCTTCATCTAATTTCCGGTAACATGCAAGCAAGCACATACGATTATACGTCGACGTACGAGAGGTACATTTGGGAAATGCTTATTTCGTCGTTTGTAATTTTCAAAAATTAATGAACTTCAAAGGCATACAAAATACAAACTAGTTTAGTGTGCTGAAAAATTCGTTTTCATATTAAAAATCATTTAAAGTGTGCGTGGGAGATTATTTAATGTGAAAATAATAACTAATACATCGTTCTAATACGGACCAATTTCTTGGTTTAAGACGTGGCTTAACTACGAAGTGATTTAGTTTCTACACAATTTTCAATTTTCAACTATGATAAATTCAAATTAAGTTGTGGTTTCTAAGTGTCATTCAGCTTTCAGAAATCCATACAAAAGTCGATAAATTTTTAAAGCACCTTAAAACTGTCGTAGCAGTTGTCTGGCATTGGCAATTCTTCCGGCAGTAACAATTTGCCATGAAAAAGCTTCTAAAAGAGCTCTGTGACAAAGCTCAAAAAAGTGATGTCGCAAGAGTTTTGCCGTTCGGAACCGGCTAAAATAAGTAGGTCCCTTCTAATACTGTCTAAAATTTAACACGCACAACCGTAATGGAAGAGAAGCTCGGCCAAAGGACCCTTCGGGGTTTTAAGTGCCACATATTTATTTATTTTGTTTTAACTTTTGGTTTTAACTTTCTTGGATCAAAAGTTCTTATTGCACTGCTATTTCCAGAAATCCTTACAACAGTCAACATAGTTTCAATAATTCTCTTTCAATTAGAGTTCATTAACAATTAAATATTTTGACTTTATTTTAACCGGACCATGATTACATATTTTTTCCAATCACATCGTGTTCAAATTGCACTGCAGTTTGCAAAAAGTGAGGTAAAAGTTGAAGAACTGGAATGATATTAAATCAGTTCGTTTTGTTTTGCCAATTTTCATGGTTTTCAAATTGGCCTCCATTTATCAAAAATTTATAATAGAAGTCAATGAAATTTACCACAATTTCGCAGCTTTGCATTTTTAAATCTATAGGTTTTAAAATATAAAATTTCCAGACAACAACATCTGGCATTCACAATTCTCTTTTTTGTTGGAACACAGAGGTTGGAAGATAGTGTCTATATACAGGTACAGTCCATTGTAAGTACTACCATTCAGTCTGTCAGTCTAAAAGTTTTACCAATAAAACTAAGTAGACTCGATAGCATAAGAAACCCCTAAACCGAAAGAACGCTGGGTGGATATATAAGAAGTAATCAATCGCATATTTCTCCTCTCGGAGACAGAAAGGGAAATGCTTTGACTCTAGCCAATCACCGACAAATACTTAGCAAAATATGTGGACAGCAAAAAGTGCCTAGAGGAGCCATAACCTAGAGGAAGCTAGAATGAGTACGAATGCAATGGAGCAAAGCTTTAATCCATTGTCTGCCTTTCGCGACATCGCATTCGTGGTAATGACTTTATTGGCAAATGCACAAATGGTGGTGATAGTGGCCTTGAAGGCAGTGAATGGCACACCAACTATCTGTTCAGATTGGAATGACACGGAAGTAAATATAATTCTATAAAACCAGCACATGCTTTCAATATTAATTATCTAAATTAAATTATATTTACACTGAGCTGCAACTTTAAGAAATTGTAACAAAAGAATAGGAATCATTTCGAAATGTTTCAACTTAAACATGCCTCAAGCACTTATTTTGTCCAATTTCGCTTTAAGCTTCTGCAAATTGAGTTCGAGTTTTCAGAACAGCAGCTCTAGCTTCAGTATGTACAAGTTCAATTAAAATACCTTTGGACAGATTTCAGAAATTGTCTCAAAAATTCAGTGGCTGCTACTGGAATCAGCTCTGTCTTCAAAAATTTCAAAATTTCGACATCATCATGTCTCTGTTTTCAAAAATTTCAAAATTTCGACATCATCATGTCTCAGCGTGGGTGCCGGAGCTCATTGGTAAGAGCGTTGATCTTCTGATTTGTAGGTGGTGGGTTCAATCTCCGACTGTGACAATTGTACTATCGAAAATATTTTTTTTTCGAACAATGTCCATCTATTGGCAAGAAATTGGCAATTCTTGCGATTCTTCTAGCCATGAAAAGGGAAGTCACAAGGATCCTACCATTCGGAGCCGACTCACCGATAGTTCCCATCTAATATTGTCCAGAATTTAACAAACACAACAGTACCGAAGAAGAATATCGGTGGTATCACAATAGGGCCTTTGTGACCAAAGTGTGTCCTCTCCGAGTACATCCACAATAACCTAACATAGCCTCTGTCTCAGCGACTTGGTTTTTGGAATTTAAATTTACAAATAAATAAATATGTGGCACTTAAAGCACCGTAGGTTTCTTCGGCCGAGCATTACAGCTATGCGTGTTAAATTTTGGACAGTGTAAGAAGGGACCTGCTTATATTATAGCCGGTTCCGAACGGCAGAACTCTTGCGACATCACTTGTTCTGAGCTTTGTTGCAGAGTTCTTTTAGAAGCTTTACCATGGCAAATTGTTACTGCCGGAATTGACGAATTGCCAATTGCTCGCCGACAGGTGGGTACCGTTGGAAGGAAAAGTCTTTTCGTTAATAAATTTGTTATGCTTCAGCCGGGGACTGAACCTATGACCTACAGGTTAGAAAGCGAACACACTGGCCACTGAGCTACGGCACCCACTTGAATTTCAATTTAGGCTTCAATAAGTTGAATTCTAGTTTTCAGTAGTTCATATACAAGTCGATCAAATTCCAATCATTTGTAGAAAATTCCAAAAATTGCCAATTAATTTGAACTATATGTCATTGATCAATCAAAACATTTGCACAGTTAAGGGCAAGCTGATCAAAATTAACATAATTTTCATTGCAGCGTCTTTGTATTAGAAACAGCTCACTAAAAAAATGTACCTTGTCCGAAGGATGGGTAACCTAAATATCTTCTATTTTTATTGCTAAAGTGAACCCAAGCTAATGCTAAATTCTAATGGATTTTCTTTTCGCTTAGGCATCCACTTTATGGAATTCCAATAGTGTTGATAATTGTGTTAGATGATTTCAATATTTCTATGAACATATTTACATAAATAAAATATTATTCAAGCATGCAAAAAAAAACAAAAAAATCAAGAAAAGAAAAACCAAACAAAAAGCATTACAAGCTTTCTTGATTTTTTTCTTCCTTTCCCATTTTCATGTTTTTTTTTTTTTCTTCAGAATATTTTTTGTTTTCTTGCACAATGAATGTCGTGACCTAAATTTATAATGATTATTTGACTAACGGAATGGTAGGCTGAATCGAAATTGAAGCAACACAACACAACACAACGATATTCTTCAATTCAATCGCTTTCAATGTGGAACACTATTTTCCATGTTTTCTTTTTATTCTATGTATGATGGAGACGTGTAAACAGAAAACAATAATAAGGGGATGAATAGAACTTGTAAATAAAATAAAAATAAAATACTGAATAGAAATTGTAAAATTCAAAATGGCATGAAGAAAATATGATAATTGAGATTGCCTTGATGTTTTTCATTATTTTTTGAAAATAGTAATTTTAAAAATTCATAAAATATAAATATCAAAATAATTTGAGGTGCGATGAATTTCTTACGCCCATAAAATTAACTAACTATGTATCTGTTGAAATTAATTGAATGGGATTATTTAGTTTCGTGATTATTTTGTCAATGAAATATATTTTAGATATGAGTTAAGATCGCCATTTGACAGAATTCGATTGAAGTGATAGAAAAAAAAAATCTCCTTACAGTCGGCTGGGGCCGACCAAATTATACCCTGCATATGTAGAGGTATATATAAAAAGTTTTCTCGTATATCCATCCTCTTCTTCCACTACTTTGTATAGGACCTACATTAAGAAGCAGGCGTACCTCACCAATTTTGGAGGATCAATTTCTGCCTATAATACTAAACTACATAGATTGCAATGGGTTGACCTAGGCGTATTAATTAGTAAGTTATGGGTGTTTTAATGTTTGAGATAAATCCGAGTCTTTATACGGAAGATATATAAAAAGTGGGCGTGGCGTATCTCTTTCTGGTATATCTAATTAATTTTTCAATATCAATCCACACCGACCGACACACCGATTGCCGACTACGATATTAATTTAAGTGTCAATTATGGTTATTCTAGACAGAAGATTGCCGAAGTTACAGCTATTTCAATTTAAAATTTGTATGGGGGCTACGATAAACAATGGGCGTGGTGCGCTCATTTCAAGTGAGTCTAGTTGCTCGTACAATACTATTCCATACCTTAAATCTCGTTGTCCTACGCTAAATGGTTTGTAAGTTATGGAGCTTAAAAGTTTTAGTTTAATTCCCTTGACTTTGTATGGGAGACTCATGAAGGAGTGGGCGTGGCACACTGATTTTCTGCCAGATTTTTGCCGACTATGATATTCATTTAAGTGTCAATTATGGTTATTCTAGACAGAAGATTGCCGAAGTTACAGCTGTTTCAATTTAAAATTTGTATGGGGGCTACGATAAACAATGGGCGTGGTGCGCTCATTTCAAGTGAGTCTAGTTGCTCGTACAATACTATTCCATACCTTAAATCTCGTTGTCCTACGCTAAATGGTTTGTAAGTTATGGAGCTTAAAAGTTTTCGTTTAATTCCCTTGACTTTGTATGGGAGACCCATGAAGGAGTGGGCGTGGCACACTGATTTTCTGCCATATTATTTCCGACTACCATGTTAATCTCAGTGTCAATTATGGTTATTCTGGACATAATATTGTAGAAGTTACAGCTGTTTCAATTTAAAAGAAGTACAGACACTTTGTATGAGAGCTACGCTAAAAAGTAGGCGTGGCTCAACCACTTTTGGCAAGGTTATATAGTAGTATAATATAAGTCTATGTGCCAAATATTGTTGTCCCAAGTCGTATATTATGTGAGTTATAGCAAGTTAAAGATTTTGAAAATTTTGAGGTTAGTCGCTTTGAATGCTTGGTGTGAGCGTGGTTATTGACCGATCATGCCCAATATCAATCACCTCCGTACCCTTGGATCATAGATTACTTATGCCAAATTTCATCGAAATAGCTGAATATTTACTCAAGTTATCGTGCGAACCAGCCAGGTGACAGACAGACGGACGGACGCTGAGCACGAATATATATCTATGTCTATATCTCCGGAGATTCCTTCAAGTGGACACAAACATCTGACCGAAATGAATATACCATGCATATTGCATTAGCAGGGTATAAAAATCATTAATTATGGGCAGTTCTACCTAATAGCGAACTTGAATTCCTTATCTGTAGAAGAACAAATTTATTAATATTTGATAAAGTTTGTTGAAACTTTATAGTAAGACTGGGAATTTTGGGTCCATCAAAACCTTTTACAGACAAATCCTAATTTAACAGTAATTTAGCAGAGTCAGAATGAGCTTCACAGAATAAGGAACATGCTTTGAGATTCTATGGTCCTCCACTGACTCACTCGTTGGGAATTATGTTATGAATTCGTGGAACTGCTATTTGATAAACACCACCAGGCCAAACGCATCTGCTAGTCCCACAGTTTCTAACACGCCTAATTTCAACTGATTGCTCATAGGCTACTACCATCATATCCTCAGGTATGACTTTCACAACAGGTATATCTCTAAACAAGCGTCTTGTTGTCTCTGCTTCGATGACGAAGTAACATCTCCGCATATTCTTCGTTAACTCGCACAACAAGTGTTCAGCACGGCCTTGCTCAGCAGCCTGTTTTCAAATTCGTTTAGAAAGGAAAGTATTAGCTTTCATTAGGATAGCTGATATTCGTTTGCTTCAATATCTTAGCACAAATTATATTTTGGGTCTCAATATCTTACTTGTGGTCAATCCTTTCTAAAAAAAAAAAACTCTTAGAAGAATGCTCTTAGCGACGACGCTCAACAAAAGTCTTTAAGGGGGACTTACACCTTGTCACTTTCAAAAAATCAATTTTTTTTACATTTTTCTGATCTAAAGGGTCTTATAAATCAGACTGTAAAAGGATTCGTCTCTATTTCGAGAGTATTGGAGATTAATCCAGTTGAATGGTAAGTCTCATGATTCACGTGTTGTACTGTTCTGAAACTTTGAACGCGGTTTTACGAAACTTTAATTTTTCAAACTGGTGTACACGATTACGAGAGAACAAATCAACGTATCGGATTAATTTTTTTTTTTTATTTTTTTCAGAAAACACTTAAAAACTTAGCAAGGTCCCGATCGTTCATTTTTAAGAAATTTCGATTTACTGCATTTTGACAGTTTTACATAAGACAAAAAACATAGTACGAAAATGAATTTTGTGAAAAAATACCCGCCATTTTGTGAAAAATCGAAATTTTGAAAAAGTGAACGATCGGGACCTCACTAATGAAACAATAATAGAAAGTCTTCTTGGATTTTTGTTTTCAGATAACTAGGGTCGATCTTATCATGTACACCGTTTGACCTTTCACTTTTGAGGCGCGCGCTGTTAATGTCATCTCAAGGTCTTGTAAGTCAATATGACTATGGAAAAAAAATCATGTGCGGTATTCTATTGTTCTACTAATAAATCGAAAAAAAAATTCAAATGAAAATCTTTTCTAATTTCTTTACAATAAATTGTCAAAAACTAGCTCCAAAATTGGCTTACAAGGTGTAAGTCCCCCTTAAATGAAACGGAGACAAAAAGCTTCCTCATATTGTACGTTTTAAGTTAGAAAACTTTACTTTATAGCTCAAAACTCAATCAATTGGAGATGGGATGGTCGAAGAGACTACTAAAAACCACAAAATCTTTAGTCCAATTTGATTGTTGGAAATTTTTATATAACATAGACTAACTAAAAATATATGTAAGTTTTGCCCAGCAGGCCCGATAAACATTTCTATATATTTTTAGAATCGCTGAACTCAAATCCAGGGTTGGTTGGACCAAACGTTCCAAAACTAAGAAGAAAAATTTTGAGAATTGAAAAAAATAATTAAAATAAATATGTGGCACTTGTAAGCCACGAAGGACTCTTTGGCCGAGCTTCTCTTCCAGTACTGTTGTTCGTGTTAAATTTTGGACTGTGTTAGAAGGGACCTACTAATTTTAGGCGGTTCCGAATGGCAGAACCCTTGTGACTCGACTTTTTCTGAGCTTTGTACCAGAGTTTTTTTTAGGAGCTTTTGCTGTATGGCAAATTGTTATTGCCTGGAGACAGGTGGGTACCGTTCGAAAGAAAAATCTTTTCGTTATTAAATTTGTTATGCTTCAGCCGGGGGTTGAACCCACAGCAACAACAAATCAGAAGGCCAACGCACTAATCACTGAGCTTCGGCACCTACGAAAGTTGAAGCATTCATATAAATACCCAGAATCACACCTAGAGAAGTGAAATGTATAACCATATTAATTTTTCCTTCACAACATTTTTTCTGAACATAATTACCCGCCATGGGCACGTCTTCGAAAATGGATTCCCTATGAAAATGCGTTTTTTATAAAATTCACTTCCAACGTCCGACAATGACAGACACCCGTTCCATTCTACTACTCATTTCATTTTAGAACATTCCTATTTTGGAGAGGCTTCCATACAAAATGAACTCTGAGGCACCTGAAAATTGATAAATAACTCATAATTGCGCAGGAATCGCCTCTAGAGCGGTGAAATGTATGATAAAATCTCATGAATTCTTGTGCGATTAGCAAGGAAAACAAAGAAAAAGTTTTTCCTAGCCCAAACACCATTTGAGGGTTTCTTACTTTACTCGAAAAATATATCACAGCACTATATGAAAGCGGCGAAAAGGCAATAAATGGCTTAACGATGATGAAATATGATAATTTTGATCTAAATATTGAATAGCGACTATCTAAAGTGCTAACATTTTACGAATGGCTACTATGTTAGGGTTTCGAAAAACTCAAAAAAAAAAATCAGAAAGACACATGATTCTTCCATTCATCTGAAGTGTGATTTTGCTAAGATTCAGTGCCGAAGTTAGCATAGCTACTCTCTGAGAGCTGCGTTCATCTATCCTATTAGGAATCTAATTTCTGAATCATTAAATGGCTTTACAGTGATGAAATATAAACGAACCCACCTAGTTTAATACAAAAAGTATTTTATGCCATTGGAATAATATTCCGATCAATGCATGTTTTGTTCAAGGGTATTTGTCATTGGGTATTGAACGCATTTTATGCATTTACTAATCCAATTAAAGTAACTCTCTTGTTTCAAAGTCGCTTAAAGTTTCAATATGGGCTGTCTGTAGTTTTTAGTTAATAAGTAATTGCTTTAAATTGTTTTCGATTATTAAGTATTTCTAAATTATTATGTAGTACCATATATGTTGAAGTTTACCCTTCCATTATGACATGGTAATTTATAAATATGAATACGATTATTACGATTATTGTACCATATACCCGTATAGTATGTCCATTTATATGTATAAAACCGCAAATGACTGCTGGTGAATATATGTACATACATATATCGTACTATGCATAGTCGCATGTATCATGGTTCTAAATGGTCAACACTTTGACAGCTGTATATTTATATACATGTACGATACATATACATACATATATAGTATACTTTATAACCACAGGCTACCGGACATATGACACTAAATCACACTATAATACATACACATACATAACCTCCGCCACCTCATACCTATAAATATTTCATCAAACAGGACTCTCATCCCCCAGCCAACTATTAATTGGAAAATTATGTATGGGGAGGAGTACAAGAATATATATTTATTATATAATTTTGATACATGTAAAAAGTTTTAAAATAATTGATACCCTTTTGCATAATGTCGCTGTTGTTTGTATTACAGTATTCCAATAAAAAATTATTAAAATGAGCTCACAGCAAACAGACCTTGCCGCAGCTTGCTTGCTTTTGCGTGAGTTGATTGGTTTGGGGGAAGACGATTCAAATTAAATGCGACACTCTCATCAACATCGTCGTCATCGTCATCGTCCTCGTCGTCATCGTCCTCGTCGTCATCGTCAACGTCGTTATCATTATGGCTATAATATACATACAAATACGCTAAGACTCTAATACAAATGCGTAATTTAATTTGTGCCCTTTTCACACGGGCTGGTTGGTTGGCTGGCAAGCCGGTGACATGGCATGGTGGCAGGCATCCGACAAAGCAAACAAAATGAACAAGGGATCCAGTTACGAGTATATGTTCTCTGATGAGGGTAACTGTGCTGAGGTCGACTTATGAAGTTGGCACATGCAATATCCTCAATATTAAATGAGTACTTGATGTTTTGCTAAAGCGATCTGATTATTTGCGGTTCTAAAATTTGCTAATGAGCTTTTGTAAAGGGTTTGAATATGGTTTGAATACGGCTGAGGTCTTTAGAATTTAGAAATAAATTAAATTCAGATAAGACTTTCATATTCCTGAGGCTCAAGTGTAGAATAAAGAATTTGAGCCAAAGTCGGACTATTGCCGAATTTTTATAAATAAACAGAGAAAGGTTGGAGTTCTAGTCTTTGCTTTGATGGTCTGATGGTATAATGTTCTATTTTTCCATTGATACTAATATTTCAATATCTCAAACGGTATTATTTGCTATCATATGTCCCATGCAGTGACGTTACCATGGCAAGGGATCAGGGGGATAGATCCTCCCCTTGGCCGGTGGACTTGTTAAAAAAGAAAATAATAATATAATAATATTATTCATTAAAAATGTATTCTTATACATTTTTTCATCTTAATGAATTCATCAACATCATTCTTGGTAATTCAGAGTCTCCGGCCAATGAAACCGCAGCCAGCTAACTAGCTAGGGTGGGATCTTATGGCTATTACTCTGAATTTGATTCTATAACTGGAGTACCATTTGGTCAAGGTCACACTTTGTGATTTTATTCCAAGTAGTTTGCTGGGAGAGCTACATCAACCGGTCACTTTTACTTTTCACAACATTTAAAGGTTTGATTGGCTTGAGTGCAAGAAGTGATCTGCTCTGCATTTTTACGAATCAGGTTTAAGTTTTTCGCAGCTGATACGCTGAGAGACGTACTGCAGAGCTTTCTAAAGCCATGAGCTCTTGAAATAACTGTTGGACTTATAGAGCACTTCTCATGGTGTTGATTTAATGCAGTTCTTAAGAAGCTCTGCAACTTTTATTAGCAAACCACTTTCTGGGTGTATTAGGTCGAATAATAATCAAGGGAACTCTCTGAAGATAGGCACTTAAGTCAGCTTTTGCACAAAGGGCTCTGGTACGTTTGTTCGTGTCAGATCACTTTATACAAAGGGTTTTTAAATGCATGGTACGTCTAAAAAATTCGAAAATATATCGAAATAACCTCACAGCTGCATAGGAGACACTCTTAGAGGGGTAAAATGTATAACCGATTCCCATTATTATTATCTTTGCAAAATTTTTCTCCAATCATACTTACAATTCATATCCAGTCCTCACCTATGATTTCAGTGGTCATCCCTATCTCGAGCACTTAAGGGGGCACTTATACAAATTTCGCTGAAACACATAGAAATCGACAGATAACAGCCAGATGTCAGGACCGCCCCCTACCAGTTTTACTACTCCATTTTTTTCCCAAGCATAATTAGTCCATATCCTTCTATTTCAATTCGTTAATTGGTTCCCATACAAAATGAACTTAAGAACAACTAAAAATCGACAAATAACCCCATAGCTGTTCAGAAATCGAATCTTGAAATGGTGAAATGTTACCAATTACCTTTATCTCTTCAATATTTTTTCCCAAACAGTATTACTCCATATCCTCCTATCTCAATTCGTTAATTCGTTCCCATACAAAATGAACTTAAAAATACCTAAAAATCGACAAATATCCCCATAGCTGTTCAGAAATCGAATCTTGAAATGGTGACATGTTAACAATTACCTTTACCACTTCAATATTTTTTCCAAACTTGCTTACCCTCTACCTCCATTCCTTAAGGCGGCTGCCATACCAAAAGAACGCAAAATATTTGAAAATCGACAAAGAGCTGCCCGAAATGGGAATCAAATACAAGATACTTCAACAGGAGGTGTCATTTGAAATTTCCCATTATTTTTCCAGGTGTCAACATACAACTGTCTTTCGTTGATGTTTGACAAAGAAGAACTAGAGATTTTCAGACATGGATCGATACACACTCGCACAATGCACTGAAATAGTGAAAATTCACTACAAAAACAGTGAAACAGTTCGTACTGTTTTTGGCCATCAATAAGCGACTTCTCGCACAGCTATAGTGAAATTAATCGATAAATTCGAACGTCTTGGACAAGTTAGTGATGTAAAGGCTCCAACTCGTGCTCGTCTGGCTAGGTCAACTGAAAATATCGCAGCTGTAGTTGGAAGTGTGGCTGAAAGCCTGGGTTTTTCCATTTTGAGACGATCACAGGAATTGAGTTTATCCAAAGCCGCTATGCACCATATTTTACATAAAGATCTTGGCCCACATGCTTATAAGGAGCAGTTGACACAAAACTTGAAGCATTTAGATCATGAAAAACATCGTATATTCCCTGATTGGCTGCTGGAAATGCATGAAGATCAGAATTTCTCAAGCAAAATAGGCTCATTTTCATCTGTGCGGGTACGTTAATAAGCAAGACTGTCGCATCTGTGCTCCGAACACCCAAGAGAAATTACTGAATATCCATCCACACCGAGTGACAGTTTGGTGTGGTTTTTGGAGTGGCGGAGTCATTGTGCCATATTTTTTTTTAAAATAATGCTAGTGCAACGGTTTCAGTAAATGGATTGCCTTACCGAACGATGTTGGCTGACTTTTTAGGTCTGAAATTGATGCTTAGGACGTGGACAACGTTTATTTTCAGTACGACGGCACCACTTGCCATACAGCTGGAAAAACAATGGCTCTATTGCGTGGAATTTATCTTGGACGTGTGATTTCTAGAAATGGAAACTTTGTGTGGCAGCCTAGAACAATTTAATGATATGTTAAAATCTACGCCAATGCTCTATCAAATATTGAAGCTGTTACTCGCGAGATACAGCCGCAATTAGAAGCAAATGTGATGAAAAATTTCATCAAAAGAGTGGCCATATGCCAGAAGAGGCTCGGCGGACATTTGGCAGGTATTGTCTTCCATTACTAACCAAAGAGTTTGTACTTTTACTGTATAAGGCCGATATCTCTAAAAAATTAAAATATGTTTTTAAATTGGTTCCCACTGCTCTTACGCACCCACATTATATAGCTGGCTCCTATTAATATTTTCAGTCCAGTAATTCCCTTCAATTTATTTATCCTCTATATCCATCCCTCAAGGGAGCTGCCATACAAAATGGACTGAAAAAAACACTAATTGAAATTGAGGTGGGGCCTAAACAACGAAAACCAATTTTATGTGAACTTCAAGCCAGCTCGACAACTTGAGAGGTGCTCACACAGAAAACGACTTTGCTTTGCAAACATTCCGAATTTTTCATCAACTGTAAAATCACAATCACAGATTTCGTGGGGAATTAAATGATTTTATACCAAATTTGAGTTGGTTCGAGGAAATAAATCTTGCTTAAATTTTAAAATATACACCATTCTATGTATAGGATACATATATCCGTGGAATGATGAGTTTTGGCGCGATTTTCTTGCTTTCGTCTCTTGGGATTTGTATGCGCTCGTACTTATGAGCCCGTATCGGTGTACCCCTACATTGAAGATATTATTTCTTATTATGTTGTTTCGCTTCATGAATGTCTTATCTGCCTGTCTACATACTTTCTAGCTTGCTCGCTTGTTTGTTTGTATGCCTTTCTTTAGTCGGCTACCTCAAAAGGTTACCAGCAATCCAAGTCGCAATAGTATATTTTTCTGACATTTCCCAAAAATAAAAAAACACACACACCTAACAACTTAACTAAAAGAGAAACCAAAAAGGAAGCTCTAAACAGAAACTGAAAGCAACAATCCAAAGTTGAAAAAAAAAATAACAAATAAACGCCAAAAGGGAAATTTTAACTTTCAAGCTCTTTATGTAGAGAGTTTAACTTTAACTTTGTTTGGCTACAACATGGAAAGGGCAAAATAAAATAAATACGTGTAAGCCAACAGATACCACCTAGTATGTAGCTATGTGTTTTCATAACCTTGTATGTGCCATACATACAGTGGCTCACAGCTTATTTCGTACAGTGTATATATTTTTATGTACATGGCTGTAACATCGAAACTAAAAAACTTATCGATAAGTTTTGAATGTAGATGTCTGTGTATGTGTTTAGTAAACCTAATAAGAAAACGGGGAACCCCAAAAATTGTTCTTTTTGTCATGCAAGAAAGAAAAACTATTGATCAGCTGATTTTCAGCTCACATCTTATTTCGTACACAAACTTCAATGTAAGTAAGTTTCATTCTGCCGCGCAGTTACAAAGTTTTTTTGAATTGTATGAGTTTTTGGACCTTTTTAACTATTATAACAATTTTTATTATTATTATTTTAAATAGTTAAAGTGCTGTAAATTAAACATTTAGCGTTATGGGCGTCGTACAACGATGGAACAGCGTAAACTGGTAATTAACCATTTTAGGAAAGGTCAGAGTGTGCGAAAAATTGCTGAAATGACAAATTTAAGTGCCTCAACTGTCCAATACATCATTCAACGCTTCGTTCGCGAAAATCGGTTGGAGAACAAGGGCAGAGAAGCACCTAATAAGATTTTCAACGCTTCAGACGAGCGTTATATTGTACGAAAAATTAAGAAAAATCCAAAGTTATCCGCTCCGAAGTTGGCTGCAGAGGTTCAGCGTGAAATAGGAAAATCATCCAGTGCTGAAACTGTCCGACGTGTGCTGCGCAATCATGACTTGAACGGTCGAGTAGCCCGAAAGAAACCATTCATTTCGAAAATGAATATACAACGCCGACTTGACTTCGCCAAAGAGCATATTATTAATACTCCTGCGTTCTGGAATACCGTTATTTTCGCGGATGAGTCTAAGTTTAATATTTTTGGCTCGGACGGAATGTCATATGTTTGGCGTAAAGCGAATACCGAGCTAAACAAGGAGAACCTTAAGCCCACAGTGAAGCATGGTGGCGGTAGCGTGATGGTTTGGGCCTGTATGTCAGCAGCCGGAGTAGGTGAATTGGTTTTTATTGAGGAAACAATGGACAAAATGAAGTACCTCGAGATTCTGAAAAACAATTTACTTCAAAGTGCAGACAAACTGGGTTTGCGGGAAGAATTTCGGTACTACCAAGATAATGACCCAAAACATAAATCTGGGATTGTGCAATCTTGGCTTATTTGGAACTGCCCACACTTGATGTCTCCACCACCACAGTCACCTGACATGAATGTGATTGAAAATCTTTGGTCTATTTTGGACAATAAAATAAGAACACACAAGATTTCTAATAAGCAAGACCTAAAGAAGGTACTGATGGAAGAATGGAAAAAAATCACACCAGACATCACTCAAAAATTGGTGGATTCAATGCCAAATAGACTCCAGGCTGTCATTAACGCTAAGGGATGTCAACTAAATATTAAAATCAACTTACTTTGTTTTTAGTTTGAACTTAAAGAGACTGTACGAAATAAGCTGTGACATGAATTTTCCTATTTTTTTCTTATTTTATTTTTTTATAGTGTCAAACACTAAAATTTTGAAAAAGTAAATTTTGGAAAATAAAAAACAAACCTTCCTTTCTAAAATGGCATTTATATTTTGTTCAAATTTTTGCTATACTAGGAATTACGACTGCAGCAATTTTTAAACTGTCACTGTACGAAATAAGCTAGGAGCCACTGTATGTACATTTTTACTGATATAGAGCGAAGAGAATTTCATCACCAATCGAAAAGCCCTTTTGTCGATAGAACGTAAGGCGGGCGGTTTTGGGGATGGTGCTTAAGATATTTTTATATGCATGGCACGTTTTCGTATTACATGAAATAGAGAATGGAAATGTGAGAATGTGTACAATTTTTTTCTCTCTATTTCATAATTTCGTTTTGTTTGGCTTATTTTTATTTTTATTTTATTTTTTTTTTTTGGTTTTCTTAGATTTTGATGTGGGCTGAAAGGGAATACGAATAAGTAACACAGATTATTTATGAAATCGCTTCAAAAATTAGCTCAAATGTGCGTTGCAATGAGCGTAGGCTATCCAGGTCACGAAATGAAGTGTATTGATCGGAGTCTGCTAGGAATCCAATTATTGCTGCGAATATGATTCTATTGTAGTATATTGCAGATTGGTTTACAGCAAAACTCATAAAAGCATAGCTACAGCGGAAAATTGCGACGCGTTTCCTTCTGATTTTATCATTGTATGCTTTGATAGCACTTTTCAATGTAAAAACGCCTTAGTGACGTGACATTAGCTACAAAGAACTGGACAGACAAGTCGTTCAACTGCAATATACTGTTTTCTTCAAACCGAATGCTCTCCACATTTGCAAATTGCGTTGGTTCGGCTATTGATGGTGAGTAAAGCTTCCAAAATCTGTGCTTAGACAATTTACTTTAGAGCTTACGGCCAATGCCAAAGGAAAGCAAACTGGCTATTGGCGTAAATCCAGTATCTAAGGTACAATGACTAACTAATGAGACGGTTAAAGTAAATAAAATTTCTATCAAGCATATAAGTGACCTCTGACACGGAGTGTAGACTCTGTCTGGAGGAGGATGAAGCATCAATCCACATCCGGCCCTGGCCAGACTACACCTCAAACACTTTCAGCTGAGTTTCCCAACACCAGCTTCAATCATCAAAAGTTCGACAATATCAATTCTATTCTTCATTAAAAAGGTAGAGGAGATTCTGGTAAATGGGCTTGGGTACAAAAGATCTCGTTGGCCCCCAGAGGTATCAGTTATAGGGCTCATATCCTCTAACAGACCTTAGTCTGGTTTCGCGTGTTCCACTTGATGAACAAGGATTATGTCCTTGTTCCAACGTCACGCTCTCTTTTGATTGATTGATTGATATACGTTTTCAAACATCCTGATTTTAATGAGGAATCCTATGCTATTAACGACATGCTATCACGACAGCTATGTGAAGTCAGTATTGTTGTACGGAAGTGAAACATGGCTGATCTCTAACACCATCACACAAAAGCTACAAACTTTCGTCAACAGATGCCTCCATATCATCTGTAGAATATTCTGTCCGAACACCATCAGCAACGATGCCCTGTGGAGACTAACGAATGAAGAACCCGACCTGTTGCAAATCAAAAATAGAATGTAGCGATGGATAGGTTACACGCTAAGAAAACCTTCTTATAGCATTACAATAATAGCACTAGACTGGAAACCGCACGAGAGCAGAGGTCGAGGTAGGCCCAAAAATACTTGGAGTGAATCGATATTGCGCGAGTTAGCCGATGTCAGCACAACATGGTACGGCGCAAAAATAGCAGCGCAGAACCGTGTACAATGGAAATGTCTTGTTGAGGACCTATCACGACAGCTTAAATTTATTACTACAAGATTATTACTTCAACACGTGATTCATCCAGGAGAGCACAGAGGGGTCGAGTTACCACACGGGGGTCGAGAGGACCATATCGATGTTATAACGCGCTGTTGCTTTCTGCTGTATGGGAGTTGGGCCTACTACATATGGTTCATTTACTGATGCTACATCTACAGGTTGATACATAATAGACTCTTATCACGTTTGACTAAGCCATAGGACCGTACTAGAAAAGCGGTAAAAACAGATTTTCCGATATACTCCTGTAGCTGAGCTTGTTAGGTTTTGTTCCAATATTTTCACGTATGGATCCAAAACTGAAAATTGATTAGGCTCTGGTGCTTTGTGGGAACAAATGGTCACGTTCCCTTCTACCTTTAAGCTGAGGGGATTACGGAATACTAGTTGATTTGGTAACAGGTCACTTTCTATTGCCACATGAGACATCGAATCACTTCCTTCATGTCTGCCACTTTTTCGCCTGGATCAGGTTGAACCCTTTGGCACTGCTGTGTTCACGAGCGAAAATTTTGGCTCCTTTACAGAGGATTTTTTTCTAATAATAAGTGAATGCCTGAGTGTTGCGTCTGGTTTATTATGAAAAAAAAGCACAAAAATTACAAGCATCTATGTGCTCCTTCAAATGCCAACATCTTTAGCCTTTTTGTTTTTTTGTCCATTTCACTCTGTTCTAATGTTCTAATGCCTTTAAAATTATGTGTTGCCCTCAACAGTATCCTATGTTTCACCTTTAAACTTGTGTAATTATAAAATACTTAAAAATGTTCAACATTTCATTTTTCCTCCGCAAATCACAAATTATTTCAACATTGTACGGTATCGTTAGGGCAAAGACTATAAAAGTCAGATTGTACATTATGCACAAAAGGTGTGAAAAGGTGTTTATGTGCAAGCACCTTGCCTTTGAAAACTTTTCAAGTAAATTAATTAATTCTAACTACTATAAAATAGACAACAATAGACCAAGGGGGTAGAGAGACCATGGCAATCGTTAATGCACAGTACACATTTTGACCTCGATTACTATCAACCTTGGAGTTGTTCACGCAATCAATTGGTTGATAGATATCGCAAAAAAGGCAATGCGTATTTTTCTTACGCTTCTATCAGCTTTCATGGTATATGACGGCCAACTCCAGTGCCTTTAAGTGCTAGCAAAGACGATAACAATAAAGACAACGATGATGAGTCGCTTTTTGGGCAGAAATAATGCAAAGAAAATGATCCAATGTGCTTGAACTTTATTCTTTTGATGGCAAAATGCTTTCCCATTCGAGATTCATAAGTTGCCAAACTCCAATTCCGCGGAAGAAGTACGGAGAAAGCAAAATAAAATGGCAAAAAATTACGCATTTTATCGCTAATGCGTCTTCTATGTGCGGTTAACCTCCATTCCATTCCATTCATCTAAAGCAAACTGAACTAGGACTATGTACGTTACCTTGACCATAATAATAACTTGTTGTGTTAGCTTAAATATTTAACATCTAAACACTTATGTACTGCGTCCGTTCACTACCACCACCACCACCAATCACCTGTGGAAGCCCTTAAATACACCTCCCCAACCCGACTGTGAGTTTTATTTAATCAAGCTGCTCCAATACACAAGAACATCTACGCCATCTACGTCAAAACTATCGACATTTAATGGATATCTAAGTAAATTCTCTTGTCGTTATTGCGTTATTGCATTGCGTAACTCGTCCGTCTGTCGTCTTGTGGTTGAAGAAGAAGAAAGTTGGTTGGTCGGACGCACGGCTGACATTCACATTCGTTTGTTTTCATAAATGGCGTGCAAACACATTGTTTTTTCCTTCAAATGGTTTTTCCTAATTCTCTGCTCCGCATCACCGTCATAGTCATTTCCGTTTTCATTTTCAACAGCAACACCAATATCTACACAATCGCGATGTTATTTTATTGAGGCCACATATACTTGTAGAACAAAAAGTTTTACGGTACAAAATAATTAGTGTCAAGGGATTGTATTGCACTTGAACAATATTGAATGTGAGACAGTGAGAGTGAGAGAGAGAGAGAGAGAGTGAGAGGAGAGAGAAGTAAGGAGATACAGAAGCAAAGAAAAGAAAATTTATTTGATAGGAGCAAGAGAATCACGGATGTATGACAGCTTCTATCAGTAGGCTGGCTGAATGGGCGGCTGATGGGTTAGTTGAATGGACGGATGAAAGAATGGAGTATTCTATTTCGTTGTTTCGCCCACAAAATGTTGTAATTATGTGTTTAGTCACAACATAATAGTTTAAGTAGTTAGTACTTGTTAAATATTTAAAGTAACTAAAGTTAAAAGAGCTTACAATACAAAATACAAAAATAAAGTACAAAAAAGGCCTTACACAATAGCTGGACAATATTGATTGAGTTATATCTAAATGTAAACGATTGTTAGAATAACTTATGGCAGTTTAAAGTTAAAATATCTTTGTATGGAGGCTACATTAAGTAGAGAGCGTGCCCCGTGCCGTGTAAAATATAGTCTTAGTAGGTGAAAATCGAAGATAGCTATGGCGGTTTAGAGTTTTTAAAAATTTAACTGCACTGTATGGGAGCTACATTAAATAGTGGACGTGGCTCGCCCATTTCTTGCAAAATTATTTGTACTTTTATTACTAATCTACATACATACATGCCGTAGCTCAGTGGTTAATGCGTTGGCCTTCTGATTTGCAGGTCGTGAGTTCAATCCCCGGTTGAAGCATAACAAAATTTATTATCGAAAAGATTTTTCTTTCGACCGGTACCCATTTGCCGGCAAGAATTTGCAATTTTTCCGGCAGTAACAATTTGCCAAAAATGTTTCTTAAAAGAGCTCTGTGACAAAACTAAGTTAAAATGATGTCACAAGGGTTCTGCCGTTCGGAACAGGATAACAAAAAGTAGGTCCCTTGTAGTGCTGTCCAAATTTAACACGCACAAAAGTATTGGACAGAGACGCTTGGTGGTATCACAATGGATCTTTCTAGTCTAAGTGTGTCCTGTCAGAGAGATGGCAGCCACATAACCTAATCTAAACCCAACCTGCATGTCAAAATAGTTGTTCTAGGCGTAAGATTATCAGACTAATGGCGCTTTAAAATTAATAAAAAATGTCACCCCATTCCATGGAAGCAAGAAATGAGAGAGCTATTTCTTGCGATGTTGTTAACCGATACCATCTTAATTTACACACTAAATATTATTGTTCTAGATGGAATATTAAATGAGTGTTAACGGGTTAATTGTTTTTTAAATTTTCATTCCATAATTGGCGTGCAACGATGGGATCAAAAACATCTACTGAAGTCAATAAATCGACTTCCCTCAATCTGGTGACTATGGCGGAAAAACAATAACAAAAACTGAACAATTGTAGACGTTCTGGGAACTTTCCTACTGGCGACCGCGGCGGCTTTTTTATATGTAGTAAAAAGCGATGACAGCATGATATTTGGGTCATTTGTGAAGTTTCTTCCTTCCAATTTATTGTACATATCTGCATCCGACATCAATTCCCAATAGTTCAAGTGGAGAAAGCAACCAAAGCTCAAGATATGGCAGCTCCATTAAAGTATTGAAATACGATGATAGCAATTTCAATCGAATAGAAATCAGTTGCTGCCTAAAGCCTAAACACATCATCATACCGCTCCATCGTAAGTTCCAAGTGGCTATAAGAGTGACTCGTCAAGTTTTGAGAGGACCCAAAATTAGAGTTTGAAATGGAATTTCATTAGAATATTACAAGTCTACATGCTCAATGTCTACATCTCTACTCGGTGCTACCCTCAGCGAAGGAAAAAGCAGCTCACATCTATCCAGATCTGGCTGAACTGACTCCAGTACTAGAATATGTCAGATGCTGTTGATTAGATTAGATTGGATTATCAACAAGAGCTGGGAATTAGTCTTTTAGTCACCGTAATTGCCTTTGGTCTGATTGTTTGCAAAGTTTGCAATATCTTCCGATCCTGGACTTGGACCTTTATAGTAACAATGTAAGTGGTCTGGCAGTTTTGCCCTCTCGGAGTATCTATAGATTAAGTCTATGTTAGAGAGATGTCTTGTTATTTTTCAATGTTATGTGAGGAAGCCCATAACTACCCCACAAGACTGTAGTTTTTCCCAGTGTAGTGTAGATCAGAAGCGTAGAAACTCTCCGTTATATACCTTCATGATAAACCAAAGAATGGTTCCGCCACATTGGATGAATCTTCTCTGTGTCTGACATATCATTTCCAAAGTGATATAAAAGAGAAGCTTCAGCTGATGTAACCAAATGATATGCCGGTTTCGAGTACTAAACATTTTGAGCAGGTCAAGACAATTCAAAACAATTGAATGCAACTTTTGATCTCAATTTGGCTGTGTTCAATCATAGAATAGTCAAATTTTAACTCTGTCAAGAAAACAGAGAGAAAGCAAGCACTCTTTTTCAACCATTTTTTGAACACATTGTCCGTGAGTAAACGTCATTTAAATATCTACATATTTCAAATAGACTTTTTAATAATAACAACAACAACAACAAGCGTCAATCAAATTTCATATAAATTAAAAAATCATTAAAGTGTTCATAACTTTTATATTCTTTTGTCAGGTAATTAATAAAAATCATTCAAAAAACATTCACACACACACACACACACACAAAGAATAACCGAGCATGTAAATACTTGGGTAATCCTCTATGAGTACTCGCTTTGATTGTTGAATATGATGATACTCTTAATGAGAACAAAATGATAACGGAAAAGGGGACAAAAATGCCTATAAACTAAATACCCATTAATGAGGGGGGAAATATGTTGCTCGTATACGTATGCGACTCATGAAAAGGTGGTGGGTGACTGCGGGAGGTCTATAAGATAATAGCAGTTATATCAGATAAAAGAAAAGGCGTGAATATTTCATTTTTTCATTTACAATAATTAAGTAACTATGTGTTTAAATATGAAAATAGTAATAATTAGCAGCAATACTCTCTGCGTAAATATTCGTAAATGCAGATATGTAGGTAGATATTCTAAAAATAATTAAAAATGTAACACGTATAAAGGCACTCTCGCTATTCCTCTCTTGAGCTCTCTTCGCCGTCGTATGAGACTGAGTTTCGTTCACCGATAACAGGCAAAAAAAGTACTGAGTATTTCAGAGAGTAATGGTCGCAGTGATGTTTTTATATTGAGTTGGGGAAAAATTATCTAGCTAAGCTATTTTTATTAAATCAAGTAAGTGTAATTTAGTTCGACCACCTAAGCTCTCTAATTTTTGTTTGCGCTTAATCAGATTGAACCAGAAAATCCTTTGCCATTCTCTGAGTACTGTTAGTATTTTTACTCTGCGATTAAAACTAGGCGATAAATTCTTCTTGCATTTTTTTCGAATGAAGGTTGTTGTTGTTGTTGTTTTTTCCGCTCAATATTTGATAGTCAAGAAAGAAGATTTGTTGTTCTATCTTATTGCCCGTTCGTGATTTTCAGTAGAAAATGACATTTAAAGTCGATTTAATGTGTTTTTAAGTTACTGAGGGAAAAGAAATTACGTCATATATCAGCTGGATGGTCGAACTTTTAAGTTTTCACAATGTCGATAGCTTTCAAATGAACTCTAGCTGTAATTAGTATAGAAAATAGCCATTTGATTTCGTTCTATTCAGGGAAAAAAAAAATTACTTAAAAGGATATTTCTTTTTCCCTTTTTCTTTTAATCCAGGTTTTTACAAAATTTAACACATAAATACAATTCAATAAATATAGTATTTTATTCACTGTTGCTTTGTTATTGTCATTGGCAAGGAAATTTGACATGAAGTATCTGTAGTCCAAGTCAATAATTCCATTAACACACATTCTTATTAATCAATATATGAAAAATGTATTATTATTATTATTATTATTATTGTACAGTAGAATCTGAGATACCCATTGTATTGAGATGGTCTCAAATTGCTTTAGGATATTTTCCGAGATACATCCTGCCGGTGTTGGGAATTTTTTTCTTACCTCTAATCTTTTGAATTTTGCCAGTCAGAAGCCATACTTGCAACTTTCTTCGTAGTTCTACAACATGCTCTTTGGACAGTACCCAAAAGAGTTCCGGTGCCTTTTAGCACCTCTTTTATCAAGATAGTCAGCTCTTTCGTTTCTTCATGTCCCCCATGTCTGGAAACCCGCCAGAGCGTTACTGTGTTGTGATTTCCATGGAAGTTGTAGTATTGATTTGATACTGAAAGAGTTCAGCGCCTTAGAGTAGCTTGACTGTCAGACATTATATTTATTTTAACTCTTTTAGTCTTTCTATGTAGATATTCGCCAACACATACCTCAATAATGTGAAATATAGTTGAGTTGAGGTTCCATTTTTCCCGCAGTTGTACTACCATCTTCCGTATATGACTATATACTTCTGTAAATACAAGTTATTCGAATAGTTGTGATTAAAATATAAATAAAATAATTCAAACAAATAAATATATTAATTTAAAATTCCGCGAAAAAGTTCTATGGTCAATATTAAGTGTCTTCGCGATATCATTATATGACGGTATTTCTAAAATATACAGTGAGCGACAAAAGTCTACGTACGGCGACCATTTCTGCTATCTGACATGTCCAAAAGCATAATGAAAAGAAGTAATGATGCAATTTTGTTTTAAATATGTTTTTATTATTACATAGCAAAAATTATCTTATTTCATTAAAAACTTAACAAGTTATTAACATAAAACGAAAAAAATTCAATGACAAAAGTCTACGTACGATTTGAAAATCAAAAGGAAATACTTTGATAAGGCACTAAAAGTTAAAATAAGTCGTCGTTTAATATTTGGTTGAGCATCTATAACTGCTTGCAAACGTCGGGGCATTGAAACGACTAAATTTTCGATTTCAAGGGCCGTTATTTGTTGCCATTCCTGTTGCAGCTTCTCATTTAGTACTAGGGCACTAGTAATGTGATGTTTCCGTATCTTCCGCTCCAAAAGCTCCCAAACGTGTTCAATAATATTTAAGTCTGGGCTTTGAGGAGGTGAATACAGTTGTCGTGGAGCGTAGTAAAGCAGCCAGTCCCTCACGATGTGGGCGGTATGTTTTAGATCGCTATCCTGTTGGAAGATCCAACTCTCACCAAGGCATAGTTTATCAACCGATGCTTTTAAGTTTTGTTTCAAAATAGATTTATATTGAAAGCGATCCATGTTACCCTCCACAAATACCAAATTTCCAACTCCAACTGGTTTGAGGTGCAGCGACAGCACCCCAAACCATTACACTCCCACCGCCATGCTTCACCGTAGGAACTAAGTGTTTCGGGTTCATTGCGGTATTTGGTTTTCTCCAAATTTTGGCTCTACCGTCACTTCCAAATAAATTGTATTTTTACTCATCTGTAAATAATACTCGTTTCCAGAAATCAATTCCCTTGTCTAAATGCTTTTGCGCGAATTCCAAACGAAGTTTGCGATTTTTTTCACTTATATACGGTTTCCTACGCGGAGTTCTGCTGTGAAACCCATTATTATTCAAGGCTCTTTGAACTGTTCGTAGATGCACATTTGTATTTGACCTAGTTGCTAGCTCTGCGGCCAACTTAGTGCCTGCCACTTTCGGATTTTGATCCACTTCTTTCAAAATGAACGATACATCTCTGCGACTCAGCTTCTTTGGGCGACCACTACGCGGTTTATTTTCAAGACTATTCGTTTTTTTGTAGTTATTGAATATTGTTTGAACTGTTGATTTTGTTAAATTTAATAAGCTTGATATTTCACCTTACGATTTGTTTTCATTTCTATACTTTACTACTAAGTTTCGCAAATCAATTGATATTTCTTTACGGGAAGCCATTGTCACATCCACGAACTTCTGGAAACAGCCAAAATACAACTAAATGCAATCCAAGTATGTCTATTACCAAGCAAAACAGCAAACTGTAACTAGCGGTACTTTCCCGTTATTGCGCCGCAACACACAACGAAAAAGAAGCGTGGAATGCGCGCCGTATGTAGACTTTTGTCATTGAATTTTTTTCGTTTTATGTTAATAACTTGTTAAGTTTTTAATGAAATAAGATAGTTTTTGCTATGTAATGATAAAAACATATTTAAAACAAAATTGCATCATTACTTCTTTTCATTATGCTTTTGGACATGTCAGATAGCCGAAATGGTCGCCGTATGTAGACTTTTGTCGCTCACTGTATATATTTTTTTTCAATATTTTATCTTATTTTTAAATTATAAAGCATCTCTCGACTATTGCTTTGTATAAAGTGCCTAAAAAACAAATTTTTACATACGCGTGCGCCGCGCCTTACGCCTCACTTTATCGTAGTAAATTGTAAAATTGACTAAATCTTTTCAGAAACATCACTAGTTTGTAGCAATTGAAATCCCTTTGCTGCACTACACAAATTTCTTTGCAATTTTGTACGATTTGAACTTGTGTACAAACTGTCAAATACACCGTTGCCACTTGCAAACGATTTTGCTGTTTGATATAAAAACAGGCCAATACTTTTTTCCCAAACCAAACATATGCATAATAGAGGTAAGAGTGGATGAATACGCAGCACGCATAATTACAATCATCTCTGAACATTAAAAGAGAAAAGGTGGAATTGAGTACGGCCGAGTAGAAACAGAAGTAAGAGCAATTCATATGCACGCATATAAATGTACTCATTTATGCAATACTGTTATAACAATTATACGATAGAAAAAAAAAAGTGAAATGCAGTGGATCTCTTAACTTTTGTTTGTGTTGTTTTTTTTTCATGTTATTGTACCAGTTAATCTCTTGATTTTGATTATTATGATGATTTGTATTTTTATAATTTATTTTTTACTATGGGGTGCAATGTTATTGACTCTCATTTCTTGTTTGTTTGTAATTTTCGCTTCTTTTTTTTACTATTTTCTTATTGTTGTTGTTTGTTTATTTTATTTTTCTTTTTTGTTGTGTTGTTATTGTTTGAAATGGGAAAAAACCTGTTTGCACCATAAAACAAACAGCTGTTTGGCTGTCGGTCGAGTATTCGGTCGTTGCTGCTATTACGATTTTCAATTTTGTTTTCGGTTTTTCCAATTTTATGTATTTCATGTACGTATGTATGTGCATATCCAATATCTATGCTTGCATGCAAGAATATTGTCGTTGTTGTTATTGCTATATGTATTTCTTGTCTTATTTTATGAAGCGCATCTGATAAACAATTTTACGATTCATTTTTTACCTTGCGGATACCCCAACACTAATAACAATAACAACTGGTAATGCTTGTAATAAACAAAAAAAAAAAAAAAAGACCAAAATAATTACATACAATAATGAGCTGGTCTATTCGACAATTGTAGTCGTTCGGTAGTTAATAGTGGCAAAACGATGTAGCTTCTTGGCATGTCTCTTTGCATGCATAAGTAGATGCATAATGCATACATACTCGTATGTGAATACACATGGGCGTACATAAATGCATTTTAGTGCCAAACTAATAATCACGTAACTTAGCAAGTAGTATCTACAATTTCAATCATCCCATTTGTCGTGTGTCGTTAATTTTCAATTTCTCTCATGAGAGAGAAAGACAGATGTTTGTCTGTCAAATCATTCTAATGACATTGGTTGTTTTTCGTTTTCAAATGACGAATTTCTATTAACATTAACTTGCAAAATATTAAATTATCTTATTTATGAATCGAATTGAATATTTTATATACAAGATCTGGTCATCGGCTAGTTCATTTTGAAATTACTCGTTTCACTATAAAAAAAAACTCATTGTACGAAATGGATCGTTCTCCAGTTGAATAAATGTTGCAAAATACTGAACATTTATTTCCAAAGTGAATGTTGCTATGTTGTCGAAATAGCACGTAAGCGTATGAGAGCAGTCCCAGAACTACCCGACCTAACAAAGAAAACAACAAATTTGTCTTTATTTCTCAACTTAATCTCCTTTTAGCTCTATACACTTTTCCCAGCGATATTCTATAGCTTCTATACCTTGTTTATAGAATGAACTGTCTAGCTCATTAAAATAGCCATCTACCGCATACTCCACCTCTGCATTATTTGCAAATCTTCTACCACCAAGCAATTTTTTCAAATTTGGAAATAGAAAATAATCCGAAGGAGCTAAATCTGGCGAATAAGGTGCCTGCAATTCGAGCTTTAACTCATTGATTTTGGCCATCGCAATCTGTCTTGATGGAAAAACACTTTCTTTTTCGCCAAATGCGACCTCTTTCTTTAATTTCATCACTTAAACGCTGCAACAAATTAGAATAATACTCGCCGCGGTTGATTGTTTTTCCTTTTTGAAGATAATCAATAAAAATTATCCCATGTACATCCCAAAAAACAGACGCCATAACCTTGCCTGCAGATGGAACCGTCTTCGCCTTCTTTGGACACGATTCTTCCCTTTCAGTCCACTGTTTTGACTGCTCCTTTGTCTCAGGTGTGGTCCACCACGACCCATGACTCATCCATGGTTACGAATCGACGCAAAAACTCGGCTTTATTACTGTGAAACAACACCAAACACTCTATAGAAACATCTTCACGACGTTGTTTTTCTTCTATTGAAGTGCGTGTAATTTCACCTAGCTCACGCACCTTCGGCCGGCGATCATCCAATACCATTTTGTGGATTTTCTTAACCATATCTGGCGTAGCTACCTCAATTGATCGACCACTACGGTGTTTGTCTTGGCAGCTCGCGCGACCTGCACCCAATTTTTTATGGACGTAAACGAGAGGAATCTAGTTCGACTTTAAGATTCGTTGGACTGGGACCTTTCAAATGAAAGTATTGAATTACATAACGGTGACCAATTTTTTCCATGTTTACAAATTCACTGAGCTCGTTAATTTTCGGTGGCTCAAACACATGTGGCCCAACTTAAAACATATGTATGTTTTATAAGGTTGCCACTTTTCACCAAAGTAATTTTTTTTCAAACTAGTAGTTCTGGGTAGTTCTGGGACCGCCCTCGTAAGTATGTTGTCAGGAGTTAAATTTTGCAATGTGTCTAGGTTAGGTTATTGTTACCGTTCCTCTAAGAGATGCTCCTTGCGAATGGCAAAATCTTGTCGCATCACTTTTCCTGACCTGTGAACAGAAAAGTTTTTCCTGTCTAGAAAAATTGCCAATTGCTCATTCGTAAGGAAAAATTTTCGATATTATAGTTGTCTCTCGGTCAGAACTCGAAGCAAATGTGTTTCACATTGTCTTGTTGATATTTACAATGAATGCATCCGATCTCTCTATTTTTTCAACTCTACTCGTATTTAAAAAGACTTGAAAACAATCGTTTCCTCTCAATAGTTGAGTAACATAGTATTCGGCTTCGTTATATAGTCCTTCTGTCAATGTTTTCATATTTTCGATGAGATGTGAGTCGAGTCATTTCAATAATTTTCTCAGTATTTTTGCCAGACTTCTCTATAGTGCTATTTCACTCGGCGTTTCTCTCACACTTTTTTGTACTTGTTATTGCCTTTCTTTCTTTGGCTAGGGGATCAATTGCAATAACGACGAGTAATAACTGGAGTAGTATAGTTGGTTTCAACGATGTGCGGATGTTAATTTTCTTAATGAAATTTCTCGTTGCTGCACTGATGCTGGCTGCTTTCTTCTGCGTAGTAGCATGAACGACTGAGACCAGCAGTTTTATTTTGCTTCCCGTTAAGCTGAAGCTCCGTACCAAGTATTTCAGGCGTTGCGACTTTCGAACTTGTTCAGGCTTTTCAGGCTTATCAGGTTTTACAGGCCTTGTAGCCTTTTCTTGTGTTTCATTGTTGGAAATTTGTGAAACATTCTCTTAAAATATGGTAAGTGATATCAATTCACCTAGAGCTAGTGTTCGAATGGGTTAACTGTCAGACGACGCCTGCAAAGCTTGACACAAGTTCGAAATTTGGCTTTTCTGGCTTTTCGGACTTCGGTTATGGAGCAGCATCCATACATTTGCACTACCCTATCATTCAGGCTTGAGCGCCTAAAGCCGCAAAGCATGTCGCAAACCGTAGATCTCCGATCATAATCACAGCATTTGTATCAATTTTGCTTATTGCTAAAGTCACCGAAGTGAAAAACCATTCCAACATTAGGCATAATGTACGTTAAGTCAGTGGATCAACTTTAAATTACATTCAATATGAATTGTTCTTTAAATGTAATTTTTCTTGCACCAGCCTCTTGCTTATTATGATGCTTTCTGCATTATAAGAAACAGTGAAGGAGCAAATCACGCTATGATTCTAATTTGAAGGCCTAACCATGATGGAAATATGTGATATATGTACATAAATACATTTGAGCAATTCTACTTAAGAAAATCCTTGAAAAATAATGATTTCTTTTACGAGAAAAATTATGCGTAAAATCAATTTCAAGAACAATTTATTCTTCGTGCTGAAAAATCAATTTCCGATTGCATTTAGCCACGCATTAAAAAAAGACAGACGGGGATAGGTACGATTCATATGTTCATATATGTATGTATATGAACATGTCATTGGTTTTGTTTCTCTCTGTAATAGTAAAATACATTTATTCTACTTCTCCTAACATTGATGCATGTACATATGTACATAGATATGTTTGTGACTATTCCGATTATATAAATGATGCTTCATGCTGACGTCTCATTGCCTTAAAAAATGTTGAAAAATGTAGATACATATTGGGCCCGCATTACACCACAAACCAATCAAAGAAATAACTACATATGTACGTATACCATGAATAAGGTAGAAATTAATTTTAAAAATAAATCAACAATGCGTCGCAACTAGAGAAAAAATCCAACGCAATAAAAATAAGAATATAAAAATATCCATGAATCAATAAGTGAGTGAGTGCAATATGAGTAGCAGCAACAAGAATAATAAAAAAAAAAAAAAAATTAAATAAATAAACAACTTAATACATAAGCGCATAGCATAATAGCAACAACAGCAACAAAACACGCACACACAATTTATTGAAGGACGGTTAAGCCACTCATGCTCTCTCGCACTCACACTCCCATGCCACCATCTCAAGTCGTCGTCTTACGAGTGCATGCACAATAACAGTATTAACAATGTGTGCAAACAATACGAGTGTCAGTTTGAAAAGTCTTGTAAATATATGAATACTTAAAATTACTGAGGATGTTCGGAAGAAATGCAACATATGTGTTTTTCCATGTTCATTTTATATGGCAACCTCCTTAAGGAGGGAATAGGGTTAACTCGTGTAAAAAAATGTGATTTTTTTTTATGAAACAGTTAAAATCTATTTATTAAAACCAATGGTACATTATATGATGACATTTGAAGAATATTGTGTAAAATTTTCATGGAGAAATATTAAAAAATACGGCAATGCCAACAATTTTTCTGGAACATCTCGAAAAAAAAAGTTGAATTGCGGTGTCCCTCATAAATCGGTGCTGGATCACCGATCAAAAAATCAAAATTATATCGTTAGATAATTGCTTTGCTCAGGGTTTTTCGAAATTTCAATTTTTCACTTTTTGGGAACACTTTGAAGTGAAAAACGCGATTTTTTTGCGAAAAAATCGGTTAATTTGTTATTGTAAAATGACAAATATTAACAAATTTGAAAAAAAAACTCTAGCGTTACTTCGTAAATTGTGTATAGAAAATTTCACAACGATCGGAGCAGTAGTTTTGAAGTTATGAGGGACACCGACTCTGAAAACGTGAGTTGTGGGAAAAACGCTTTAAAGTTTTGAACACTAAATATTTAGGGATAAAACGGTCAGAAGCGAGTTCTATCGGCTTACCTCACACTGAATCATCGATGCCAGGTCCATAAAGAATGTTGCAATCATCCATGATGTCTAAAGCATCTTTTTGCTTATGTCTACAATGAATCCTGCCTTCTTTTGTTTGTTTTTCAGCTTCCTGCTCTGCTCGGCCTATACGCATGGAGTCAGTTGATCGTGCGGTATAAAAATAGTCATAACTTCGTCAATTTTGATGCGATTGACTTGAAATTTAGATACAGCATTCTTGAGATATTATGAATTCATTAAAAAAAATCGAAAAAAAATTGCTTTTAACCATATTCCACCCTTAAGTGCCTGTTTACATTAGATTTTCCATGAACGGTATATCCATGAACGCTGTGTTCACATTAGTGCAATTGCGACGGTTTTATTTCAACTAAAATGCTACAGTGGAATTGGAATTTTGGAATAAAGTAGGGCTGTGCAATTAATCGTTTGTTCAGAAATATTGATTAATCAAAGTAATCGATTAATGAAATATGAAATTAATCAAATTATCATGATTTTGATTATTCAAAATAGAAATTATTCTAAATAAATTTTCAAAATATTGATAATATTTTAAATATTTCATAAATAACGAAAAAATAAACATGAAAATGATTGCGATTAATCAAAATTCTGATTAATCGAATTCAATTCAATTTTGATAAATCATAATTTTGATCAAGCGAATTGGTTTGTCGAATAATTTGATTAATCATACTTTTTGAACAAACAATTAATCGCACAAAGCTAATATAGAACGCTTCTTATTGATGTTATCGCTTCAACGTTTAAAAATTTGTGAGCATAGTTGTCATAATCGGAACACTTTGGATATAGAACATAGCTTGTTGTGCCGGTCTTTCAGGTGTTATTAGAATCGCTATGTAGGGTGGGTGCCGTGTCTCAGTGGTTAGTGTGTTGGCCGTCTGATTTGTTCGAACGGTACCCACGTGTCGGCAAGCAATTGGCAATTCTTCCGACAGTAACAACTTGCCATGAAAAAGCTTCTATAAGAACTCTGTGACAAATCCCAGAAAAAGTGATGTCACAAAGGTTCTGCCGTTCGGAACCGGCTAAATGAAAGTAGGTCCCTTCTAATACTGTCCAAAATTTAACACGCACAACAGTAATGGAAGAGAAGCTCGGCCAATAAGCCCTTCGGGGCTTTTAGTGCCATATATATATATATATATATATATATATATATATATATATATATATATATATATATATATATATATATATATATATATATATATATATATATATATATATATATATATATATATATATATATATATATATATATATATATATATATATATATATATATATATATATATAGGGTAACTGCCTTAAGGGCTGCGAACAGGGTATCAGTACGTTTGGAGAAAATGTTGGAGCCAACAATTGAAGGAGCCTCGGTTATATATTTTAACCTTCTACGGTCATTATGGGATTGGAGTGAATTTTATGAAAACGTTAACTTATTGCGGGAGACTCCTTGGAAAATGTAGATATGGGATAAGTATGTTCCAAAAAAGTTTTAGGGCAGACAATTAATGCTAGTCGATCTTTCCCTATATTTCCTGCCTCTATGGGTGACTTGTAGAACCGGAGATAAAGAAGATAAGTATTTTCTGGAAAAACATTGTGTCTAAAATATTAATGGGAGTTAGTCATACATTTTACCACTCCGAGTATCTGTTCGGCCATATTTCGATTTTTCTCCGATTTTTTACAATTCTGCTTTTGTTGCGGTACCATTTAGCTCTTCCCGATTTATGATTATTATGCTTGAAATGACGCAAAATTCCTGTAGTGAAATTGCCTAAAAACACTTTAGATAAAAGTGTACGGTGAAAAAGTCGAACTACCAGAGCTTTTATGCTATAAAGACAATAAATATATTACATTCCTTTCGGAAAATGCAAAAATTACAATATATAAAAAAAAAAATACACATTATTATTAGCTTCGCTTAAATGTGAAGTGACCTGAGTTGTAAGGTTGTAAAGTAAGAAACAGCACTATTAAGAATAAGCACTGTAATGTGCGTGGGAAATTTCAACTACATGTCAAATTATTATAAATATAAACAAAACGAAGCAACGAAATTAAGCAAGTGCAAGTAAAATTTTATTTGAAATAAATTAATATATTTATCAAAGATACCGCAGAATTGCTTATTTTTTGTTCGATTTCGTTTACAAATTTCACAAACAACCATATATGACATCAGCATTGTTAAGTAGCTAAAGGGAGATTATAAGCGAGTTGGTGTTCTTTTGCAACTCAATTACAAAAGAATGTGGCTATTATTATGTCTGAAGAGGATTAAAAATCAATACTGAATATGTTTCGGAAAACTTAAGTACATACACAGTCGAATTTATTTCACCATATTTTTCAAACATACCTCGTTCGAGTACACACTGTTGCTATTGGGTAGCATAAGTGTAGCAGAAGAAGAGTAGAAACAATTCTTACATCGACAATCGTTCAGAAAATTTCCCAAAATAGTGGTGAAGTTGAAATGCAAAGAACAAAATTATATAAATATGTACACACAATAGGCTCATTTCAACAAAAATACACAAAAATAATAATAATAACAACAACATAACAAAAATAACAATAATATTACATTATCATTTTATATCGAATCGAGTTGAGTAGGCATAGTCGTAGCAGTCATAAGTACGATATGTAGTAGTAGCGACGACCACAGTAATTCGATACTGATAATGCTAAGCAGAAGAAAAGAAGCCTATAAAGGAAACAATATCAATAAAGGAAATGATAATGAATAATTGAGTAAGTAAATGGAATAAAGTATAGATATACTCGTCTAATATAAATATGTAAGTATGCAGTACGTATGTATACTCAATCAGAGGTCAAAAGGGACGCTGGACAAAGAAAAAAAAATATTTTTCAAATAATAAAAATAAAAATAAAATGCATAAAACTACAATATACTCGTAAGGTAAGAACAAGCCAATAGAAATGCTGATAAAAATCAAGGGTAGCCATCGTTTAATAGTGAAAAACCTCATTAAATCGTAAAACGGATGTTAAAAGTCATTGCGGTCGCTATTATTATTTACAATGAGGTTAAGGAGAACATGCTTATGTATGTATATATGTATATGTATATGGATATGCACACAAGCGCGTACATATGTATCGTATATTTAATATTATTGAAAATGAACTAAAAGGGTTACTCATCGACACTATTTGTAATCAAAAAAGGCCGATCGAAATTCTTTTCTAAAAACTTGAAATGAACGAACAACTGAGAAAAAAAGTGCAACAGTAATATTGAAGGTGATGTTGGTGGTAGCTGATAGAGGAGTGACATCTAGGTTGTCAATCTTCCTCAAATGAGAATTTGGTGAGAGTCAGTAATTCAGCTGATTGTTCAGTCGTTAATGGAGTATCTGAATTAATGCTAAGCGCCATATGCTAAGCATCACTATGATGATGTGAATATTTCAATCAGACTACTCTGCAAACAAGTAGCAGACCAGAATTTTGGTCCACTGAATCTGTAGTCGAATTTCACCATCACTACAAACTATGGTTTTTGGTGTTAGAATAAAATGTGGGGCTGATAATGGAGATCTGATCAGAGATTCTGTTTCAGCGACTCACAATCGTGAGCTGTCACAGACCCACAACAATAATATAAAAAGAATGTCCGGTGGGTCGCTGAATAATTTTGTAGGCTTCTAAGAGTAAGAAGAAACCCGAGGGTGATGGAGGAAATTCGATAGCGGGTTCGGCTTCAAGAATGCCAAATTCATAGGATATAACTAAGAACTCTGGTGCCCAAACGAAGAAGAATGGTAGAATCAGACTCCCTGGATTCAATTGGAACCCTTAAATGCAAGGAATCCCTTTATGAGATGTTCGAACAGCTCAAAATTCATCTCGTAAAGATGCTGACGCACCGGGATATATAAAGGTACGTAGAAGCTGACAATTCGGTAAGAAATTGCATTTTGTTTGACTTTTTTCCATAAGGAGAGCACCAGTAACTCAACGGCAACTTCCAAAATTCCCTTAGCATCAGATGCGGTACAAAAGCCTAACTCTAGATGTGCAATTAAACGCTCGTATATCTTGGATCTATAAAAACACAAACGAACTACTCTTACCGTATTATTGTGTGTAATAAACTTAGTATCACAATCGTTGTAATTTGGCTTAAGTCCCCGTTTTGATGTAATCTAACCTTCCGAACAATATTGGCCGAGTTACTCTTCCAGTATAGCTACGCGTATTAAATTTGGGGATTCGATTCTTCGATTATTCGAAGTGAGCTAAGCCGGTTCCATTCTTGGTTCAACCGTATGTTTTCCGAAAGTTGATTTTCATGTTGCCACCGTTGAAATTGGTCGGTTACAAAAGAGAGAGAGCTGCCACGAGCAATTTCAGAAATTCAAAACCAATTGCCTGCTATTGAGAGATGGTTACCGTTTGAAAATAGTGCTAAAAAATATAATAGCATTGAAAATAGAACCCATAACCTTGTGCGCGCAGTGGATCAACCCACTAACCACAGCGTTACGATAAAAATTTGAACTATGGCAAATCCTTCCTTCTAAACCATTTGGAATTTCGGAGGAATTGAAGCAATTGTTTGTAAAATACCAACTTAGTTATGGAGTTTTGTTTGCAAGAATCAATGCATCAGGATTAACACAGTTTCGTGAGAGAAGTCGTAATCTGACCGCATTTCTATGAATAATACAGCACTTCATCATCATGGACAACGTTTTGGGACTATATTTCATCCCACCCGAAAGCATTTTGGTCTTTCGAGTCTGATTAACAAATTAAATTCTAACTATTTTGACCAGACTTCATACTGAACTTGAATTATTTGAAGATGGCCTCAATTATTTAAAAAAAAAAAAAACACATAAAACGAACTTTTTTGCTTGTCAATAAAATTTCTAAAACAACTTCATTCAATACTGAATATCAATGCCGTTTTAAAATGATAACGATTTGCATTAATTAAAAATTATTTCAATCGTGGTATAATACAACTCATTGACCCATTAAATGCAAAACGGAATGCTTGAAAATTTTATGTCATTGATAAATTAGCTGATATGATTAGCAAATATGTTAATAGCTGAATGAAGACCAGCAACAATATTATTTAAAAAAAAACCAAACAAACAAACAATATACAATAAAAAGCGAAAGCAAAACAAAAAAGAAAAAAAAAAAGAAGAGGAATACACCTGAACTTCCCACAAATTCACACACCTGACAGATACTTAACATTGACTTTGACTGTGTTCAATGCAATTGAGCAATGACGTAAAAATTGATTCTCATATAACTACTTATTCTCATTCGCCCACATAAAACGTTATCTCACACACACACACACCCTCTCTCTTTCTCTCACACTACCTCTTTCTCACAATTAATTATTATTTTACGCTCTTTTGCACCTAAGTACTCACTGTGTTGCTGTGTATTGACGACTACTTAGTACCTGACATTATAAAAGAAGTTTATCATTATACTCTCATAATGTACTTATTAAATGCTGTCAAGGCAATGTGATGACACCTATACTTATGTATGTATGTATGTATACGCTCTATATGCGATTGTGAATATCAGGCATAATAGAGAAAATGTTACATGTCACTCAAATTAATATCTATAGCGGAGGCCGTTTGAAAAGTTTATGCAGCGGAAATGGGAAATCAGCTTTATTGTATCTAAGTTGAACATATTTTTTCCCAGCTATGTTTCAATTGACAGTTGATTTTGGAGAGATGTTCCTGAAAAACTCAAAATATTAATTTTTTTTTAGGGAAAACGCTATTTACGCATATTTCTTTTGAGGTCGGGGAACAGATGGAGTTAAAATGGAGACAAATCTGTTTAGAAGTAAAGTTCTTTCTAGTAACATATAGCGCAATTGCTTCAATTTGACCAATAAAATAATACTTTTGGAGCCAGGTCATTCCCCTGATGAAATGCTATAATCTCTTCTACAACCGCAGTATTTTATCACGGATTTTCTCATTCAACAGGTTCCAATAATGCTCTACTGATATGTGGTTATACATCGGAGCCAAAGGAAGACGCATCTGGCTAATAGATCAAGTCTGGTGAAAAGGATGATTAGTTAAGCATTTCGTGGTGTAATTCCTTGAATTCGCAAAGCCGTTTCAAGAATATTTTTGAGAGGCAGTGCAGGGATAGCTCTATTTTAGCTATCAGCTATTTTGAGCTTTAGCTATTTTGACAGATCAAATTGAAATTTCATATGAATTCACTAACATTGCTACATGAACTTTTCAACCAGCCAAGAGTATGCTAGCATATAATACTTAAGTAATAAAAATTAAACCATAATTATATGTCATAGTTTTGATGATAAAACGAAAGTACAATAAAATAAAAGCGAAAAAAGTGAAATACCAACAGTAAAGAATTGCATATAAAGTATGTAAAGGTAAAATAATGTGGATCAAAGCGTATGGAACAAAATTTTGGTTTAGCGAAAAACATAGAATTTGAGTGATTTGAAACAGGAAAAAGAAAATCCAGATTTGCGACTGCCAACTTTTTAGTTTTTATAGCTATTATAAATGCAATCGTTTTGCAAGGGAGCCCGCATAGAGCGCGGTGATAACAGGTAAATACATATGTTCGGAAAAAACATTGATAAGAAAAAAATAATTAAGGTCATTCAAATATTTCAATGCTCTAGAGGTGAATAGAGGTCCCCTAAATGGATGGGGACAGCAGTCCAGTATGTTCAGAGGAAATATTGGGTTGGGCAAATGTTGGTCATACATTTTATCATTCTAATGGCGATCACTGGACATCTACGCCGATAATTGTCCATTTTCATATGGTTTTGTGTTTACTTTATATGGGAGCCCCCTTAATGGGCGAAGATAGAGGTTATTTTTCCTCCTCAACAATTCCTTCAAACGAACTTGTATTTTATCTCCACCACTGAAGAGGGTTTCATACAAATTGGACGCAAAATATCTGAAAAGCGACATATAATCTTATAGCTGCGCCAAAATCAGACCTAAATTAACGAAATGTATGACCGACCCTCCATAATTTCCCCCCCAAAGGTCTCCCTGGAAGATTCTTAATTCATATTTCCATTTTTTCTGAGTGCTTTCCTACAAAATTGATGATCTTGTAAAAAAAATTAAAATAGCGGGCCCATGTCTTGAATTTATGTTTGCTTTCTTGGAATGATTATGATGCAAAATTTAACCCTCCTTTATGTACATACATATATTCTTACATATATGTACATATGTACATAAGCACGCAAACATGCGAATAAACAATGTACTAAAGTTGTCAATAATGACAGAAACAGCAATACAATAACCAAATGCCAAATTAGGTTGACAAAACATTAAAAAAATGGAAGAAAAAGAGGAGAGTTTTTTTCTCCTCTCATTCTCAACCTCAGGAATATACTAAAACAAAATTAATTATTACCTACCTACTTGTTTAATTTATATGGAGAAAATTATGTTAAAGCGTAACAAAGCGATTCGAAACGATGAGAAGTTTCTTCGTTTTGTTTTGATGATTTATTTTGTACTTTTTCATTCGAATTAATTTATTTAAATTTCTACACGAAATGAAGTTGATAATTTTAACACAATAAAAACAAGAATGTGTTATTTGCTCAATCGTGTGAATGTCACTCATGGTAATCATATGCACATAGTCGCATGTAATCGAACAATAGCTGTGTGATATATACATAGACGTGATAATTTTTTTTTTCTCTTTTAAATTGGAGCATAGGGCCTCCGTGATAAAATATGATGTTACAATATTCTGTGATAAAATTAAATATCCGACTATCAATTTTGTAAATGTTATAGCAGAGCGTTCTTAGTGAAAATAATCCAAATTGTAAGAAGTTAGTAGAATTTTGGAATTTTGCTGATATTGAAAGTTTAGCAATGAACTGAAAAAGTAGATAATATTAAATTTTATTTCTTCTCAGAGAAAATATTGTTTAAAAAAATATCAATTGATCGATTTTGTTAATTTGGTCAAAATATTGAGAGACGATGGCCACCGAAATAAATGATATTTATCAAATTACGGCTGTTGTTCAAATTTTCAGCCAACTGAATTCTTAAATTTTTATTTGACAGCTATTCAAAATGCAGAATGCAGAACCTAACTTCATACTGTTGGAATATTTCAATGACAATTTGAGAAACAATATCCAAATTTGATGAAAACCCCTATTGTTTTCTTGCTGGCTACCATCAAGATTTCTTGAAAAAATCGCATGACAGTGCGATATAAAATATTCAAAGTTTATACAAAAAGTTGACAATACTGACTTCCCACTGAACAACACATACGGTTCATGTGGTTGTGCGGTGCGTGCCGTAATTCAATCACGAAACATCGTACAATTGGTATTTTTATCACGAAGTTCAAAAATCATTTTATCTGTCGTGTTGGCAATATCGATATGTAAGGTTTCGTGAATGTTCAGTGTGGACAATGCAGAAACGATTCGGGTTCTTGTCAATGTTTCGGGTCCTGATAGATTGTCAAACTGCAATATTTGGATGCCGAAGTAGTCATATGAATAAAATCGACGTCTATTATTGAAGTCTAGAGTAATGCAGTGTTTTGGTTGAAAATTACACTTTAGTCGATTATCTCTGATAACTTGGATTATATTATATTGAGTTTGAAAGATAACATTTCAGAGAATATTTTTTATAAAAAAAAAGTGCATTGTTGCAAAGTTATACGTAAATTCGATGAATTTTTAAGTTTTACTTCCATAGACAAAAAACGGGTACATGAGTAAAATTCTACAGGTTATGGACAACATGCTATATCAATACATGCGGTACAACGTTGATTTGAACGATTTCGTTCTGGAGGTTTCAATGTCAAAAATGCACATCATATCGATACGTATGTGCTGATTCTGAAACAATGAGTCATGTACAATAGATCATATTTGACAATATGCAGCTAAAACCTTCATGAAAGCGATGATCGGAAGCGGCAGACGCAATCGCAAAGCCAGGGGACTGGAAGTTAGTTATTTATTACAAGCGGCAACAGCCTGGCCAAACGATCAATTTTTGCTTTACTGCGAACAACTAATACGAACAATAACGAAGAGGAAAACCAGGATTGTCGAAAAGTTGAGGTCTTATTGTTGCTCGGGACAACGCGAAACCACATACAAAATTGTTATCTAAAATTTACAATGAAAACTAAGTATTACAGACGTTTTGCAAAGATGGAATCATTCGACAATCGACACCACTGATTAGTATTTTTATTAATTGCGTTTATAGAAAGTAATAAAAATAAACACCTCGGCTTAACAAATAACGTTGCTGACCTAGTATATAATAAAAAAATTGATTTTTTTTTAATTCCATGAATTAGGATACAAATTGCTTCTAAATTCATTATAGATTGTAGATCTTGTCCCTGAGCGATATATTCTGCGACGAAAAAAAAATAGTTGTGCTTCCAATGAAATGGTTCTCACTGAAACAAATATAAATTTTAATAGATGGAAGAAGTCGATTTATTTAGAAAAAAAATTTTTTTTTTTTTTGGTTCAGAAGGTATTCATAAATAGTTCTGCTCGATGCTAAGAATATATCATATGACCCTCATAGCAAAAATGTAGTATCTACAAGAGCAACAAATGTATGAAGGAGAACAACTGTTAAGCAAAACGGCATGTGGTTAAAAGAGATAAGAAACAAAAAACAACGTACAATAATTTTTCTCTCACCATTTTGGTTGTCGATTTTTCGTTTCGTATATTTCTTTACATTTTTTATTTTTAATATGTTTTTTACGATTTCAAGTGCACATACTATGTTTTAAAAGATTATATACATACATATGTATGCATGCTCATAGTATAGCAGTGGTATGAAAAATTTGTGGTCTCCATAAATGTTCAATTGCTTCATGTCCATATACGAGTATATCGTAAATAATTTGACTTGTGGTTGATTTCATGCAGCGAGCAAGTAAATACTTTACAATTGCATAGTGTTGTAATCACACTACTCGTATGTGTACGTATGTACGATACGTATGACAACATGGTTGCTTGCATGAGAGATAAGCAAGTACATTCATACAAGTGTGCATGCCTTTATGTTGATATTCGTACATACATAATTTTGAATGCGATAAGTATATTTCAACAAATTACTACACGATATCTTATTCACATGTGGTGTTTAAGCATGGTTGACTAGTGTCTTTGTTGTCAAAATCTGGTTAATCCAATTGCTTTTGAATTATAGGTCAACACAAATTAAAAAAAGATATTAAATATTATTTAATTTTTATTTTTTAAATAGGTTTTTTTTTTATAGCTCAGCAATTAGTGCAATACAATTATATACATGTATATATGTGCAATACAATTGCTTCATATTAATATGTGAATGAATGGAAATTGTGATTTTCCATAAACATATGAGAATTATGGCTGCTTTGTAAATGTTCACTGAATGAAAAACAGTTTTCATTAACGAAAAATTTATAGTGTTTCGAAATAATTACTCTAACAAATTGCAAATTGCATGAACTTGATTTGTCATTTGCAAAATAGTGCAATATCCGTTCGATATTTAAAGAAAAAAAAGCAATAAAGATTGGTGTCTGTCATCACTTCATTATTTACTACATATGTATGTACATATTTCTCATTAAAGTAGGGGAGAATAATGGAACGGAACATGGCGAATTGTAAGACACGTTAATTTCGATATTGTTCAAGTATTTTTCAGGTTTATTTAAATAATTTCACATTTTTCATACGAAATTTGTATTTAGTCCCGCAATTTAAGTGGTGGGACTTTGGGAATTACGGAATATGGAACATTTTGAACAATGATGGACTAGAAGACATGATATTTTTGATATTTCGTAAATCATTTTCATATCTTTTAAGCATATTTATAATTCTACACCCGAAATATTATAATAAATGCAGTTTTTTGTCAAAAATTATTCAAATAACTTGTAGGTTAGGTTACTTTGAAGCGGCTGTCACCTTGCACGCTAAGTCATTTACGTAGTTCAAGTAGAGTCCAACGTAGATTTCGCGCCATTTAAGCATATTTATAAATCATTTTGGCATCTTTTAAACGAATTTCTCATTTTTAATGGTTTTTAGGCTTTTATTCCTCATGAAAATAGTAGGATATGGAACATTTTTAACAATGGTGAATTGCAAGGCGCGATTTTTTTGATATTACTTAAAAAATGTGTGCAACTTTTAACCATATTTCAGATTTTTTACGCAACATAAACACTCAGGTTTTTGTCTTAAATTGGTAGGTTAGGTCCACTTTAATTTGCACTACGTAGAAGTAAGGCCCATATTATTGCCACAGTTGAACTCTCCGTTCATTCTAAATACCATCCTGAGCTTTGGGTGAAGCGTAATAAATTCCCTAGCTGACATTTAGCCAGTTCGATAGGTTGTGTATAAAGTGATTGCCAAAGTGCGTCATTCTACGGTCGTCAAGACTGTGGTGCTCGCATAGAAATAGAGTTGTAGACTCCGGTTCCACCTCTTCAGCAGAGCTGCGGCAGTAGTCAGACTTCCGCAAGGCCCAGCCTGCTGGTTTGCTTTCCGATCATGTAGAACTCTTACTAACATTCTAAGCTTTTGAGTGTTAAGCGCCAGTAGGCACCCTTGTCCGTTTTGTGTCCTCTTTGGATCAGAAAAGTTGGCTGGTTTCACACGAAACTCAATCACCTAACTAGCGTTAGGTGATTTGGTTAGGTGGCACTGGCTGACCACCAAATGGTGTTCATACCTAGACTCTCATGGGCATCTATTGATACCAAAACGACCAAACCTAGTTACGCTTTGTGGAAATCTTTGAAGATTTTATTTTCGAGGCGAACTTTAGCAGAGCTTTCTTGATCAGGAGCTTTTTTTTTTGATGCTCCAGCAATGATTTATGATTTCTAAACTATTCCAAATATGTTATTATTATAATAAGCGAATAATGCACTGGAATCTTTATAGTTCTATCATGTCCCTCCCCTCGCAGTCTTAGAGTATATCTCTTAGTTCAACATCCAATATGAAGATTAGTATAGATTCTACCTTACTGAAGTTCAACGGATATTAAGTATTCCCCGATATTTTTCTTTCTTGTGTGCGTAAGTCAGAGCAGTTTTCCAGTATATGATGCGCAGTTTTATCTTCCTCCCTGTAGAAACAGTAGCTTTCATCTGCAAAGACCCTGAGTTTAGTTTGGTGATAATTCAGCCTATAGTGTCCAATGAGTATTTCCGTAGTGATCTTTAGATTTATCAAATTAGTATCCTTATCCTTCCTTAAAACGTTTTAAATTGTAGATCCCTAAAAGGAGTTTAGAATGAAAGAAATTGATAAATTCTCCTACTATAGTTGTCTTTCTCTTTTTTATTTATAATTAGGGGCTTCTTTACCTAGGCCATAAAAAGACTATGGATCTACGAAGAGTATTACCAAAGACCAATTTTGATAACTTAGCTGTCTGTCCTTCGTCTGAAATCCTTCGGTTCACGTATGAGAACCGTCTAATGGCTCCGAGTATTTTAACCACAGGCAACAACTCTTGCTTCGGCCTTCTTCGCTTATCTGAAGAATACAATGACTGAGCTATCCGTGTTGATTAATCGCACTCCGTTTTTTTGCACTACTTGACTTCATTTGCTCTTACTTTACGTGTTGACTATCGCACTATATGTCTTATATTAAAAATAAAGGGGTTTTTGCATCGAATTGTGACTGGCGGTGAAAGGAAGGTCAATGACGGTAATCCAAAACGCAACAAATGGATACCCCGGCCATGCCTTATTATCGACGGCCAAGCTATGCTATGTATTTGGTGGGACCAGCTGGGTGTGGTGTATAATGAGCTGTAGGAATCGGGTCAGAAGATCACAGGGGGGCCTGTACCAACGACAATTGATGCGTTTGAGCCAAGCATTGCGAGAAAAACGGCCACAAGAAAAAAATTAGCAACAGTCTCAGAGAGAACCAATTACCAGATTGGTTCTATTGTACTGCAGGGTATAATCGTATACTATATCCTATTCATACTCATACCCAGTCATACTAACTACTCATGTGATACACAAAATAGTCATAAATTATTCAAGAAGAAAATAACAAGTAGACATGTTTGTATTATCATATAGATGTCATACACGTATGTATTACGCAAAATAAAGACAAAAGAAGGAGATCTAAAGTTGACATTAAATGAAGTGTTGCAAAAAAGATATATTGAAGAAAAAGCGCTACGACACATCAAGGCTTTTGTGTCTTCCACACTAGAATTTATTGATTCTTAAACTTTTTTTCATTTTTCCATTAACCTCGCTAATCAATTTTCGTTGCGTATATAATTCAGCCACTAATATCCCCCCTTTAACGCTATACTTGTAACGGCTAGATAGGCCTTTATCCCTTATCCTTATGTTCACTTTGGGTCATATGGGACAACTAGTTTCACACAAGAGTTCCAGCTCTCATTTGGCGTTTGAACTGTGTCCTGCTTCCAAAAAAAATAGTTTGCACATTGCTGCTACCACTACCAGGTAGCTCGGTTTATCGTTCGCATTGGAGATTTGAATTATGGTTACGGTCTTTCGTCGCAGGCATTTAAAAAAAACTTGCTTTAGATTTTACCTTTGATGCAGAAATTCGCCAAATCGTTTACCGATAACTGAAAACAATTCGAAGGCTCTTTTATAAGGTTACCAAAACTTGTGTAACATATTTCATCATTTTTCCCCCTTTTTCCCGGCATTTCAATTTTATTTCCATTCTTTGACACATTCTATTCCTAATTTCGTATTTAGTTTTCGATTTTTCCACCAGGAGAGATGAGAAATTTCCAAAAAAAAAAATCTGCAAACTCATAATCCTGCAAATTAAAAAGTTAACAATCACAAAATCCACAAAATATATATTTTTTATTTACTAAAAACGCCATGTATCTGGTAGTCGGTATTGGGTCTATTGGAGGGCTGCATCCCTAACCTAGTGCGGATTCCTAAAATGTTCAATTCCCAATGGCAGAGACCGAAATTCTTTTGACTAGATCTTTAAAAATGATGGGTGCCGTAGCTCAGTGGTTAGTGTGTTCGCCTTCTGATCTGTAGGTCGTGGTTCAATCCCCGGCTGATGCATAACAAATTTAATATCTATAAGATTTTTCTTTCGAACGGTACCCACCTGTCGGCAAGCAATTGGCAATTCTTCCGACAGTAACAACTTGCCATGAAAAAGCTTCTTAAAGAACTCTGTGACAAAGCTCAGAAAAAGTGATGTCACAAGTGTTCTGCCGTTCGGAACCGGCTAAAATAAGTAGGTCCCTTCTAATATTGTCCAAAATTTAAGACGCACAACAGTAATGGAAGAGAAGCTCGGCCAATGAGCCCTTTGGGGCTTTAAGTGCCACATATTTATTTATTTTTTTAGATCTTTAAAAAAAGAATTATGAAAGTTCAAACATCCATAAAATTGTTCTACTCCAAATATTTTCTGAACATACTTACTCCATATTTTTACTCCCTCGGGAGTCTTCCATACAAAACGATCCCAAAATCACCTAAAATCGACAAAAATTCCCATATTTGCCAAGGAAGCGCCCCAAGAGCTGTGACATATCTAGCCGAATCCCATTAATTTTTCATTACGCAACATAAACACTCAGGTTTTTGTCTTAAATTGGTAGGTTAGGTCCACTTTAATTTGCACTACGTAGAAGTAAGGCCCATATTATTGCCACAGTTGAACTATCCGTTCATTCTAAATACCATCCTGAGCTTTGGGTGAAGCGTAATAAATTCCCTAGCTGACATTTAGCCAGTTCGATAGGTTGTGTATAAAGTGATTGCCAAAGTGCGTCATTCTACGGTCGTCAAGACTGTGGTGCTCGCATAGAAATAGAGAAAGCTTCTTAAAGAACTCTGTGACAAAGCTCAGAAAAAGTGATGTCACAAGTGTTCTGCCGTTCGGAACCGGCTAAAATAAGTAGGTCCCTTCTAATATTGTCCAAAATTTAAGACGCACAACAGTAATGGAAGAGAAGCTCGGCCAATGAGCCCTTTGGGGCTTTAAGTGCCACATATTTATTTATTTTTTTAGATCTTTAAAAAAAGAATTATGAAAGTTCAAACATCCATAAAATTGTTCTACTCCAAATATTTTCTGAACATACTTACTCCATATTTTTACTCCCTCGGGAGTCTTCCATACAAAACGATCCCAAAATCACCTAAAATCGACAAAAATTCCCATATTTGCCAAGGAAGCGCCCCAAGAGCTGTGACATATCTAGCCGAATCCCATTAATTTTTATTAATTAACATTTTTTCTGAAAATACTTACCACCTATCCTTAATTACCAATTAATTTTTTCTCCTCAACATTTTTGAAGGGCATCCTTATCACTTGTCTTTACTCCTTAGAGAGACTTCCCTATAAAATGAGCTCACAAATACCTGAAAATCGACAAATGGCCCCAAAAATGTCTAGGAATCATTACTGGAGTGGTAAAATGTATCAGTGACTCTCATTAATTCTTCAACGCCAACTTCTTCCGTGAATGTACTTAACCCCTATATCTAATTCTTATGGGGACTGCACTACAAAACATAAACTATTTGTAGGGGAGCCCCCATCGTTCAAATCAAAGCTGATATTGAAGTCACTTAAAAATCCTCTAAATCTAAATCTTACACAAAAATTGGAAACTCGTTTGATGAATTACAACAAGCTAAAGGAAAATTGTATAAGCAAATCGAGTCTCGAGAGCCAAGACTCAAAGTATGAATCACAGAATATGCCTATGTTGAGTAATTGCCATAAATTTTCTATAGAATTTGAATATTATTATTAAAATTTTATGTAAGCAAACAAAGCAAAGGATCTCTTTCATTGTTTCTCACACTTAAATGTGATTCAAACTATTGTCCTAGTTTTTGTTTGTTTCGGAAGCTTTGAAAATATGCATAGTATAATTTTTGTAAAATTTTATTTACTACAAATTACATGATTTACCCTGCACAGTTTCACTTTATGAATTCACGTAATTTCTTTTATGCCGATTATATCAAATTCAATGGAAGAAATAAAATAATGGAAAAACAAAAATCAACCCAATCCAATTCATTGTATGCAACAACCCTAAGTAAACTGACGGCTTGCTGGCTGCCTGTCGGTTTTACTGCCTGATTGTTTATCAGCCTCCCTGCTGCTTACCTTCCCGTAAATGCGCGTGTGTTTTGTGTTTGCTGTTTTCCATCCTCTTTGTGTCCATGTTGTTTACATATTGTTGCTTGGTGACAAGGATTATTTTGGATTGGCGCTGAAATTAAAATAGATGTAATAAATGTTCGGACGGATGGGACTCAGTAAAAATGCGAAAAGGTGAAGAAAATCCTAAAAGAAAGTGCTCAAGTGCTCACTACAGTTGCAACAAATTTTTTCTACAATAGAATTTTCGTTTAAATGCTTGCATGTCAGTGTAGAGAGGATTTCAATCTGAGTTTGAGTTTGGATGCGACTCAGTTCGGCTCAATTCGATCCAATACGGTTCTCTTGGATTGCCTTGTCTTTACGACAATCTTATGTGTACATTCCTCACAATTCCTCCTATTATGGCATATTTAACTTACTTGTTGTTGGTACAATACTACACAGCATGTGTTTCTTCTTTTGTTGGTTGCCATTTCCCCACTGTGCCAATCGTAAAAAATCCATTAAAAATGTATACAAGGCAAATGCTAGAAGAAGACTCAACAAATGATGAAACGAAGCATTGGAAGGTATTGTGTGAGTGTGTGTGTGTGTGTGTTTGTGCGAATGTAAAGAGGGGGATGATGGCGGCTGGACATTAGGTCGGATTGGCATACATACCAAAAAAATTGCTGAGAGATTTCTCAACTATTTTAAAAGCTAACCTCATATGTGTTTCAAATTCATAGACTAACTCGCCTTAGTCTGGCTTTGACCAAGGCATCGAAAGGAACCTTCACGTTCTTAAGCCAGAGGGTCTCGACTATATTGTTATGACATAATCGCATCTTAGGCAGCCAAATGCAAGTCCATGATCACTTAGTGATCTCTTTGGGTGGTATGAATTTGAGTATAATACCTTTGTAGACATTCTAATAAGAATTCGCGAAATGGGACGTTTCCGTACCTAATTAAATAAAAACAACAAATAAATGAATAATTAACATTAGCCATAAACTCGTAGAAATTTTTGCAAAGATTGTATTGCGATATTGTTTCACGTGTTTGTGTTTGGACACTAAAATAATACTAAATGAGGAGATTGGAACAGGATCTTAGACCCTATAGTGTCAACTACACAAATAATAATACTAAAAGAGGAGTTCGTCGAGTTCGTCTACAGAGCGCCAAGAATCGAGAACTTTTTCTTTGTATTTTATTGGGACAGTAAAAGAATGTACAATTAAAAGTTTGTCGAACTATTTGCAGATTAGTAGTTCGTCGAAGAATCTGCGGAGCCTTAAGTGTCTAGAACGAATTTTTTTTTTTTTTGCATTCTATTGAGAACGCTTTAAGGTACTCACAAGTGACAATTGATCCTTTCTTGGATCTGAATTTTGGATCATGACACCAGAAGCAATAATTTCACTTATTTCACCAATTTTCGTGATAGATTGTTCCAGCTGACAGTCTAAAATTCTGGCGGACTTCATAATAATTTCATTACCATTTTATTTTACCAGTTCACAGTAATCCACGATCGTACAATGCTTTGTAGAACATCCATCGGTCAGTAATATTGTTGTCGTCTACTCATGGCTCTCTTAGAAATTGACGAAATACCTAACTTCACTTCCCTGGATAGTGTGTGGTTTCCTCTGATGTTCATTGCTCATTTAGTATAGGTTTCGAGTTTGAATTATTTTCCGTTGGACGAATGAACAAAACCATTTCAGCCATTCCAGTTTGATTTGCTATTCAAAATTAAATAATGGACGCCGACAGACGACTGGCAGTCTGGTATGCACACAACAATAACCTGGTAAGACGGGTTACCGACTACTCATTTGCACGAGCCTGAGTTACGACCTAGTTGGGGACTACCGTCTAGTACTCGACAGTATAGTTCTTGTTCTCTTCGTCAGCAAACTTAGCTAGAGGGTATTTGGTTTGATTGTAGCTGGCTTTCCTTAAATACTTCTTTGGTTTCTTAGTCTCCGACTTCTCTACCTTTAGTAATCTGCGATTCCAACTTTCATTTGATTGTCCAGTACCACGGAAGTGTTGCAAACTATCCCATTTAGCAGGTTTCTGTTTCAGAGACAGCGCTCTCAGTTAAATACGAGCAAACCCGAGCAAACTGAGGAGGAAGATTGAATGTCGACAGCTCTTTCTCTCTCATGGCAAGAGATTTTACTTATCCAATGCAACCCTGTGTTGATGGTTGTGGACTTCATTAAGATTTTTCATAACTCACCCTAATGGACGTATATTTTGAGAAAAGGTCCATACATTTCCATACAAATGGATATGTTTTTCGTTTCATCAACATTAAAATCGATGTCAATACATCATTAGCATCATTTTCATCGTCATCATCATCATTTGCAGCAGCAGCATCATCATGATGAATATGAGTTAGACATCGTAAAGTTTTCTTATTTACTGTTTGTCACCACCATCACCATAACCACAACAACGTATGTTAGCAAATGACCCTTTATATGGTTTTGTAATAGGTTTTTTTTTCACACTCTTCTTCTTTTTTCCTTTTTTTGTTTTGTTTCTTTGGGTACTCGTACAAAATTTCTCATAAACATAGCACATGAATTTTTACTCTTGGTGGGATCAATGCTCTCATTAGATTATTTAGGCTCTTTTATATTTATATGCGAGTGAACGAGAGTGAATGCGTGGAGGGAGTGAGTGAGTGAGTGAGTGAGTGAGTGAGTGAATGTTATAAAGAATAAGAACAAACAAACAAAATGTATATGTAATATAAAAGAAAAGAAAATCTAGTAATTCCATTTTCTAAGTGTGAATTGTCAGTTGGATTAGCCGTATTGAATATTTTTTATATTTCTAAATATTGATTTTTTTATAGACCTTATGTGTACGATATACAAGTATACACATCCATCTGCATATGTTTTGACATTTGATAAGCTAATGAAACGAATCTTGTAGTTAAAAAAGAAACGAGTCTTTAAGAGCTAATCAAATTAGTAAGGGTTTGCATTTGGTTTATGATTCTACAATATGATGTACTTAAGTAAGTATCCCATATATTTAGTGTGGAAAATGATGGTAAGCATACTGAAGCCTCTTAATTATCTACTTACTGTACTTTTTTATTTATAAACATGCTCGCTGCTCTATGAAACTTATGTTTTATAATATTGCAGCAACATCAATTTTGTAGAAAACTCTTAATACGGAGTAGAGTTAAGTAAGTAAGTAAGTTAATGCGAGTCGGTTAGAATGTCCTGGAGAGGATTTCCGGACAATTGATGCGATATTTATGCTTTTATGTTTATTTTGTAGGGAAGCGACCCAAAGGAGTAGAGATATTGTGAAAATATGTTCCGGAAAAATGTTAATTAGTAAAGTCTATTGATGGTGGGTATGTCTCTAAGAGCAGTCTGAAAGTGATGGGAGCGATTTTTATAAAAATTGTAAATGGGAGCTTCTTTATGAGGAATGTAAGTATGTTTTACAAAAATGTTGAAGAGGAAAACTTAATGAAGTGGATCATACGAGGGCATTCCCAGAACTAATCGACAAGTATTTGGGAAATTTTTTTTCTTTATTTCTCAACATAATCTCCTTTTAGCTCTATACACTTTTCCCAGCGGTATTCTATAGCTTCGATACCCTGTTTATAGTATGAACTGCCTAGATTATTAAAATAGGCATCTATCGCAGGAGATCCGAAGGAGCTAAATCTGGCGAATAAGGTGCGTGCAATTCGAGCGTTAACTCATTGCTTTTGGCTATCGCAATTGCGGATGTGTGAACTGGTGCATTGTCTTGATGAATCAACACTTTCTTTCTCGCCAAATGCGATCTGTTTCTTTAATTTCATCACTTAAACGCTGCACCAAATTAGCATAATACTCGCCGTTGATTGTTTTTCCCTTTTGAAGATAATCAATAAAAATTATCCCTCGTGCTTCCCAAAAAACAGACGCCAAAACAGACCTTGCCTGCAGATGGAACTGTCTTCGCCTTCTTTGGACACGATTCTCCCCTTTCAGTCCACTGTTTTGACTGCTTCTTTGTCTCAGGTGTGAAGTGGTGGACCCATGTCTCATCCATGGTTACGAATCGACGCAAAAACTCCGCTTTATTACTGTGAAACATCGCCAAACACTCTATAGAAACATCTTCACGACGCTGTTTTTGTTCTATTGCGAGCAAACGCGGCACCCATGTTGCACACAGCTTTTCCATCTCCAAATTTTCGGTCAATATACGATGTATAGCACTTTTTCAAATGCCTGTAATTTCACCTAGGTCACGCACCTTCAGCCGGCGATCATCCAATACCATCCAATACCACCTCAATTAGTCGACCACTACGGTGTTCGTCTAGGCAGCTGTGCGACCTCATTTAAACTCTGTCACCCAATATTTGATGGTGGTAAACGAAGGAGTAGACTCTCCAAGAGTAGAATCTACTTCGGCTTTAATATTCATTGAATTGAGATCTTTCAAATGAAAGTATTGAATTATGTACATAACGGTGAACAATTTTTTCCATGTTTACAAATTCACCGAGGTCGTTAACCTTGAAACCTCGTGGCGCCTTGAAACTTAAAACGTATGTTTTATAAGGTTGCCACTTTTCATCAAAGTAATTTTTTTCAAAACTACTGCCGCCATTTATATGTCAGGTCGGGTAGTTCAGAGACCGCCCTCGTACTTTTCGTCGCTCTAGGAACGGGTCCTGGGGGTTTATGGGGTTATATATCAAGCAATGGTGTCATCGCTTAGAATTTTGCATGTCCTAAATCTATTTGTCTTTATTATTACCATATAGGAAGAAGAAGAAATCATCAAAATGAGTCATTACGGGAAAAACTTGGATCAGAATATCCAAAATCGCTCATACTGTTCACTATTTTAATGTAACCATAGGTAGTACAAATATCCTTAATCAATTTGCAGCTCAAGGAAATTATTGGCTTTGGATTTTTAAACGCTCTCTAGGCTTTTCCGCCTTTTCCTTCGAAAATGCTATACCAAATATTGAGTTTTAGAGGATATATTAGCTTTTAGGGAGACATTTCAGTGCCCTAAAAGCGATAAATGTGTTAATTTATATCTGCATTGGTGGAAATGCATCACGTTGTTGGTCATAATAGTCGGGAAGGTTGAGAATGGCTTGTCTGAGCAAAAGTGATCGGTAATCTCCAGACAAAAACTGATGTACTCTTTGTACTTTATACAGCAACATTTTTATGTCTCTATTATTGCCGTATACAATGCACCGTCGTCTGAGTGATGCTTGATCGTACTATTGACTACTCCGCCATCGGACACAACTACTACTATCTGGTATTCTACCAGTCCCCTCAAAACGAACGACTAAATGTACAGTGCTTGGCAAATTCACTCTATGATGGGATTGGATTGGATTATTTGTCAAAAACATTGAGACCATTTCTTTGACTACTCGATGACTAGTGCAGCATCATTGGTTCATCTACGTGTGTTCTATTTATGCATCCTTCAGCAATGTCTAGAAATTTCTAGATGACATATGATGCAAAAATTAACGCCTCATTCGCAATTTAAATCGTCGAAAGCCTCTTAGATTACAAATCTATGGCATCAAATTTTCTCTCTCATACAGAAACTCTCTTTTTCTCACTCTCTATTTCTATTTTCGATTTAGATGTGAATTCTTTTTCCCTTTTTTTTTTTTTTTTTTGCTTTTACTTTTATTTGTTTATTGTCTCAAACTGACATACAAAACAGTATCTTTTGTATGTGGTTCGAATTTGACCGCATTTTCAATACAAACGAACATGGTTAACCATATTAAGAGTCTTACTTGACTTGACTTGACTTTGCTTTGCTTTGTTAGTCGAATTGAATATGCTATTTTATTGTTAGTTACTACTGTTATTATTACTAGGTGCTATATTATTATTACTGTTGTTGTTGTTGTTGTTGTTGTTGTTGCTATGATTGTATTGTATTATTCTTCAACATCATGTTGATCATAATAATTTCTTGTTTTTCTTTTAACCAAATACGCTTTCACTTTTGTTTCTATTTTCTTGTTTTTGCTTCTTTCGACGCTTCTTGCCATTAGATATTCACTTTGGCAATCAACCGCAACCTGCTACTGCTGTTGCTGCTGCTGCTTTATGCATTCATACAAAGACGTACGAGTAATGTAATGTACGTATAACCATAAAAACGATAATAATGTAACGCAACGTAACGCAATTTCATATCGAATAATCTATGCGTAATAAATTTGATGATGAAGACAATGAAATAAATATATGTATTTGTATTGTACGGTATATACATACAGTGTCGGACAAATAAATTAGAATATTTCATATTAAAAAGTCCCCTATTATTTAATATAAAGTCTACTTTCCTTCGAATAAAATCGAGTAAGTGCTCATTTCACCATAAAATGTTTCTTGGCTCTTCTATAGTAAAGTAATTTATTTTGTGAATTAATGTAATATTGCCTTGATTAATTAATAAGTCCATGCTTTGACTTTGGGAGGGTCTTTAATCTTTAATTTTAACGTTGAAGCTAGCTGCAGTGCCCAACAGCTGAATAACGCATCTTCAGATGGGCTTTAAGATTGCCGAGTACAAAGTGGTCTGAGCTTTATACCGAGAGCCTTCCTTTTGGTAAATATATATATTTTCCAGGTTAATTTTCTGTCGAAATACGTGCCAAGGTATTTGATTTCATCACGTTAAGGTATATTTGTATCGTTGAGTTTGACGGTTGGGCAAGTATCTCGCTTGAGAGTGAATATAACCTGAACTCACTTTGTTTCATTGGACTTGATTTTCCAATTTTTAGCCAGTCAGTCATCTTCTCTAGCTCCCTTTGGAGTTTAGAGGAAGCTGAGTGCGGAACTGTCTCAATGGTAACTCCTTCTGTCGATGCTAAATCGTATGTGTAGAGCAGGTAAAGGATTGGAGCCATGATGCTAAGACTTAGAAGAGACCAGACTTAATGCTGTTTTCGTGGAACATGTTACTGTCAAACATGTTCAGTTTGGTCGCTTGCAGATTATTGAATTTTATTATCAAAATTCATGCTCGATTAAGAAAGTGCATAGTGCACTTCTTCCATTTTATGGTCAGTTTGGGCGACCTTCTGAGGTGGCTATCCTGAATCTTGTGACTAAATTTCGTACCAAATTTACATTATTGGACATTAAACCACCAATGCGCATACGTAGAGTGCGGACATAGGAAAATATCGCAGCTGTATCCGCCAGTGTTGTGGATGACCATGAATTATTGATTCGGTGCCGTTCGCAGCAATTGGGCCTCTGTTACTCCAAAGTTGTGTTCAGCGACGAAGCTCATTTCTGGTGGAATGATTGCGTGAACAATCAAAATTGCCGTATTTGGTGTGAAGAGCAGCCAGAAGCATTGCAAGAACTGCCAATGTATCCCTAAAAATGCCCTGCTTGGTGTGGATTATGGGGCGGTGCATCATTGGATCGTACTTTTTCAAAGACGATGGAGTGTGAAACGATACTGTGAATGGCTAGCGTTACTGTGCGATGATTACAAACTTTTTTTTGTCCAAAATGGAAGAGCTCAACTTGGCTGACATGTGGTTTCAACTAGACGGTGCCACATGTCACACAATACGCGAAACAATGGCCCAATTGAGAGGCGAGTTCGGCGAACAGTTTATTTCACGTTTGGGGCCGGTCAATTGGCCACCTATATCGTGCGATTTAACTCCTTTATACTATTTTTCGTGGGGTATGTTGAGGCTCATGTCTAAAGCTACTAGCCCGCAACGGTTGACGCACTGGAAGCCAATATCGAAGAATTTATTCGTGAGATACCGGCCGATATGTTGGAGAGAGTATGCCAAAATTGGACCCAGCGTATGAACCATTTGAAGTGCAGCTGCGGTCAATATTTGCATGAAATCATTTTTAAACATTAAATTATATAGATTGATCTATCGATTCAAATAAAGATTTCACACAATTCTCTAAATTTGATGTTTTTTTTTTAAAACAAATCCGAAGGCTCTTAAAAAATCACCCTGTACTACTCTACCATTGAAATATGGTTGTCTTTGACGAAGTATTTTGTAAGTTATGGGAGTTTTAAAGGGGATTTTAAAGATGATTCCGAGGCGTAGTATGTGATCTATATAAAAAGTGGGCGTGGAGTGCTATCTTTGCAATATTAATCAACTCCTTAAATTTGGTTGTACTACGCTGAATAGTTCTTAAGTTATAGCGGTTTAATTTTTTTGTTTTTATTTTCGCAACTTTGTCTGATAGCCCCATTAAGAAGTGGGTGTGGCATGCTGCTTTCATGCTACATTTCTTCTGACCACGATCTAAATGTCAATTATGGTTGCTCTATGCCAAAAACTGCCGAAGTTACAGCGGTTTAAATTTTTAAGGAAATTCTGTCATTTTGTATTTCCGCAACATTGTATGGGATTCCCAACCAGAAGTGGGCGTGACACGTTGATTTATGCAAGCTTATTTCCGGCTACCATATTAATCTAAGCCTCAAATATGGTTCTCTTAGATAGAAGATTGACGAAAGTGCAGCGGTTTAAATTTAAAAGATATTCAGACGCTTCTTATGGAAGATACTATAAAAACTAGGCGTGGCTCGCCCATTTCTGGCAAGATTATGTAGCAGTATAATATAACTCTACGTACTAAATATTGATATCTTATATAGTAAATGAGTTATAGCAAGTTATGGATTTTCAAAATTCTGAGGTTAGTCTCTTTGAATGCTTGATGTGGACGTGACGTCAAAATAGACGGATAGACCGACGGATATTGTTAAATCGAAAATTTAAGCAACGCTGATCACGAATATATATGCTTTTCTCCGGAGATTTCTTCAAATGGTTACAAATATCTGACTGAAATGAATATATCTGGCATATACATATGTATATATATCGTACTTATGCATGGTATAAAAATATTTCCAAACACGCACTCACTCATTCTCTCTTTTTTTTTTTTTTTTCATTCTCTCTAGCCTCACTCAAGCACTTCTGTGCGTACTCGTGCACACTCACTCGCTATCGGGTGTGTGTTGCTCGCTTGGTTTGAGTTTGGTGCCGAGTGTGTGTAGGTTAATTGGCTGCTACTATATATGTAGACTATTGTCATGGCTGTTGTTGTTGTTGTTGTTGTTGTTGTCTGTTAATTATTGTTGTTTATTGGCGGTGGCGTAGTGTGGCTGCCGTAGCTCAGTGGTTAGTGTATTGGCCTTTTGATCTGCAAGTCGCGGGTTCAATCCCCGGCTGAAGCATAACAAATTGAATATCGAAAAGATTTTTCTTTCGAACGGAACCCACCTGTCGGCAAGCAATTGGCAATTCTTCCGGCAGTGACAAAGCTCAGAGAAAGTGATGTCACAGGGGTTCTGCCGTTCGGAACCGGCTAAAATAAGTAGGTCCCTTCTAATACTGTCCAAAATTTAACACGCACAACAGTAATGGAAGAGAAGATGGGCCAAAGAGCCCTTCGTGGCTTATAAGTGCTACATATACATTTTTTTTGTGGTTTGTTTTTACGCTCGTGGCGGGCTGACTGGCTAACTCACTGACTGACTCACTGACTGACTGACTGACTATCTCAACTAACTGGCTGTAGTATGTTCGCTTGACCTAGAAATGTCATATTCGCGTTTATGTTGTATGAGTGTTGTTGTGTGTGTTATTCGTACACATACATATAAATACATGCGTAGTATATGTTTGTTGGTGTTTGCACATAAATATTTATGTACTATATTTGGTTATTTCTTTTTTTTTTTGGGTATTTTTGTATTTTGTAGAAACCATCAAATTTACTATTCGCTCAAATTTTCTTAACCAAACTTTGTATTTATATATTAGTAGACACATATATATAATGTATATGCCATCAGTCAATTGATAAACAAAGAATCTATTGTGCCTAGATTTAGGTGCATGTATGCATTTATTGATAAATAATTCTATAAACACTCATACGAGTATATAAACTCACACATTCATACCTTCTACTGAGAGCTTACTTATTTATTAACTGTATTGTTATTGTTCTGGTGACTAAATTAATTGTTTTCAATTTCAACACGAATAATTGAAATCCCAATAAAAAATTGTTTGGGATTCTTCCGTTCAAATTTATTATTATTGCTGTTATTGCCAATGTGAGAAGGGGAAATCCCAATTTTAAGTATGCATCATTATCATCCTAGGGTTGGGTTGGGTGTAAACGACTAGGGTGGGAACAAAGATGACCTTAACCTGATTCATCTGGTCAATAAAGTGAGCAATAGCAACAATTACTGATTACCAAGTACTCTAAATTGTGACACATATCACACTAAGGCCATACAGTTGATTCGCACCCAAAAATGAACCATGGCATATTTTATAATACAGTGTGCCAAAATTTTTAATTTTCTGTGAATCACACGTATTTTTTTTAATAGAAAATCGATGAAAAAAAACCCCTAAAACTACCGATTAGTCATCTCTAGAGATGTCAAATGTAACAGTAACAGTGAAAATAATAATCTTCCAACGGATGTAAATTTTCTGAAATTTGTCGCTAAAGCACAGCCCCTCGGTACATTTAGTTCCACGCCCACTTTTTGTAAGGCATTTTATGGATCATCTCAGCAACAAATCCAGGCACTGTATCACAGATCGATGAATTACTATTTTTATTTCAAACTGTACTTAAGCCCAAACTGGCTACGGCTATTTAGCAACTCAGCATAAACAAGTGCATAAACAAGTACAATTTGCTTATGATGCAGTTCCAGCCAGTGTACAGTATAACTTGTATGCACGAGGGCGGTCTACCGAACTACCCGACCTAACATATAGACGGCGGCAGTAGTTTGAAAAAAATTACTTTGGTGGAAAGTGGCAATATGTTTTGTTTCAAGGCGCCATGTCGTTTAGTATTTTTTTTTTGGAGCCATCGAAAGTTAACGACCTCATTGAATTTGTAAACTTGGAAAAAATTGGTCACCGTTATGTAATTCAATATTTTCATTTGAAAGATCTCAATTCAACGAATATTAAAGCCGACCTAGATTCTACTCTAGGGGAGTCTGCTCCTTCATTTACGATCATATAATATTCGGAGACAGAGTTGGTGGTCGACCAATTTAGGTGGCCACACCAGAAAATCACCAAAAAGAAAATCCACAAAATGGGATTGGATGATGGCCGGCTGAAGGTGCGTGAGCTAGATGAAATTACAGTCATTTCAAAAAATGCTATACATTGTATATTGACCCAAAATTTGGAGATGAAAAAGCTGTGTGCAAGATAGGTGCCGCGTTTGCTCACAATAAAACGAAAACAACGTCGTGAAGATGTTTCTATCGAGTGTTTGGCGATGTTTCACAGTGAGACACATGAGACATAGGTCCACCACTTCACACCTGAGACAAAGAAGCAGTCAAAACAGTGGACTGAAAGGTCCATCTGCAGGTAAGTTTATTGCGTCTGTTTTTTGGGATGTACATGAGATAATTTTTATTGATTATCTTCAAAAAGGAAAAACAATCAACGGCGAGTTATTATGCTAATTTGTTGCAGCGTTTAAGTGATGAAATTAAAGAAAAAGGTCGTAATTGGCGAAAAAGAAAATGTTATTTCATCAAGACAATGCACCAGTTCACACATCTGCTATTGCGATGGCCAAAATCAATGAGTTAAAGCTCGAATTGCTTCAGCACGCATCTTATGCGGCAGCTTTAGCTTCTACGGATTATTTTCTATTTCCAAATTTGAAAAAATGGCTTGGTAGTAGCAGAAGATTTGCAAACAATGAAGTGGTGGAGTCTGAGGTAGATGGCTATTTTAATGGACTAGGCAGTTCACACTATAGACAGGGTATCGAAGCTATAACATATATCGCTGGGAAAAGTGTATAGAGCTAAAAGGAGATTATGTTGAGAAATAAAGAAAAAAATTCCCAAAATTGTTGTGTTTTCTTTGTTAGGTCGGATAGTTCTGGGACCGCCAATGTAAAGCCGCCACTGCTGTGGGCAACATGTGTAACATGTTGAAAGAGTGCGAATTTGTTCAATATGTCTTCAATTTAAAGAATATATTATTCACATTAAACTTCAATTTGCCTCATTGTCAACAGATTACTTGACTTCCACACATTTTTTTCCTCTTCCTTTAACTTTCAAACTCCTAAACTTTACTTTCTCGCTCTTTTTACTCACATGTCTGTTGCTGTGTCTTCTCTTTCTTCTGCAACTCACATTTTATGACAGGTGCTGACGGCTTATGCTCTTGTCTTTGTTGTTGTTGATGTTGTTGTTGTTATTACCTGCGGCATTATTCGTTGGCGGCATAAACAGTAACAATGCATATTCGTAAATAGAATATGTAACAGAAATTTGCTGAGAAGGAGGCCGACTAATGTATTTTTATTGGAAAATATTAACGCAAGCTGTCAAAAAATATATGGCATAACATGTGTCACAATATGGCTTAAATTGTCATGCATAGGTATGAATCCAAGTGGAACAGAGGCACAAGAAGGCGTAGAAGGTGGATGGAGAAGAGTAAAAAAATAATAAAAAATTAGCGACATTTTATGTAACTGAGAGTGTATTTAACCTTTTCTAATTATGCCTATGTTTACGAGTATATTTTGCATGTGTCATAAAATATCAAACTAGCAACCCTTTGACGAGTATGTGCTAAATTAAAGTGGCTCTGCGGGGATATATAAAAATATATATATTCGCGATCAGCGTCGCTCAAATTTTCGATTTAACAAAGTACATCTGTCCATCCGTCTGTCACCTGGCTGGTTCGCACGATAACTTGAGCAAATATTGAGCGATTTTGACGGCATGAGTAACCTATGGTCCAAGGGTACGGAGGGAGGATTGATATTGGACATGATCGGTCAACTGCCACGCTCACACCGAGCATTCAAAGTTTTTGGCAGCTCAGCTGTTTTAGTGTAACATGTTAAGGTTTGGTCTATAATTTAACCATGAATCGACTTACAAACGAATAACGCTGAAAATTCATGCTTGGTGAAGTAAGTGCATCGTGCACATCTTCCATTTTATGGTCAGTTTGGGCGACCTTCTGAGTTGGCTATTCGGAATCTTTACCACTTTCGCACCAAATTTACATTATTGGATATTAAACCACCAACACGCATAAGTAGAGTGCGGACAGAAGAAAATATCGCAGCTGTATCCGCCGGTGTTGTTGACGACCGTGTATTATCGAAAGCATTTGGGTGTAAAACCTTTTAAAATACACCTGGTGTAAGAATTGAAGCCACACGACCTACCACAACGGCTAACTTTTGGTGAATCGGCGTTGCCAAAGTTGGAAGAAGATCCACTTCTTTTATCGGACAATTGTGTTTCTCTCGTTTCTGGTTGAACGGATACGTGAACAATCAAAATAACCGTATTTGGTGTGAAGAGCAACCAGAAGCATTGCAAGAGCTGCCAATGCATCCCGTAAAATGCTCTGTTTGGTGTAGATTATGGGCCGATTTCATCATTGGACCGTACTTTTTCAAAAACGACGAAGGCAGAAACGTTACTATGAATGGCGAGCGTTACCGTACGATGATTACATACTTTTTTTTGTCCAAAATGGAAGAGCTGAACTTGGCTGACATGTGGTTTCAACAAGACGGTGCCACATGTCACACAACACGCGAAACAATGGCTCAATTGAGAGGCGGGTTCGATGAAAAGTTTATTTCACATTTGGGGTCGGTTAATTGGCCGCGTAGATCGTGCGATTTAGCGCTTTTAGACTATTTTTTGTGAGTCTATGTTAAGGCTCATGTCTATAGCGATAAGATCGGAACGGTTGACGAACTGGAAGCAAATATTGAAGAATTTACTCGTGAGATACCGGCCGATATGTTGGAGAGACTATTTTTTGGGAGTCTATGTTAAAGCTCATGTCTATGGCGATAAGCCCGCAACGGTTGACGCACTGGAAGCAAATATTGAAGAATTTACTCGTGAGATACCGGCCGATATGTTGGAGAGAGTATGCCAAAATTGGACTCAGCATATGAACCATTTGAGGCGCTGCCGCTGTGAACATTTATGAAATCATATTAAACATTGAAGATCGCTCTAGATATATAGAACGTTCTATCGACTCAAATAAAGATTTCATACATTTCTCTAAATTTTAAGTATTTTTTTTTTGTTAAATCAAATCCGAAGACTCTTAAAAAATCACCTCTGTACATATGCAGGGTATAATTTGGTCGGTCACACCTGTCTGTAAGGTAATTTTTTCTAAGTACCAATCCAACGGAGCAAAATTGGCGGGAAGCCGTATGAAGATATTAAAAAGGGGTGTGAATTATCTATATTGAAAGACTCATTTGAGTAGTTCGACTTGAAAAAATCAGCAAACATATTAGAAATAACATGTTCACTACTAGATGTGGGATCATTGAGTTTCATTGAAGATGAAAACGCGCAGCATTTATACGTTTAGAGTTTAACAAAATTATAAATTATTTATATAATCTGTATAGCATTTATTATTAAGATTGTTGTATCTATGACGGTTGAAAGAGTATTTCGAATAATCAGAGATTTGACGAGTTTTCATATATGATTTACAAGAAACCGAAATTCTAATGGAGTTGCTAGTTAACCTAAATTGAGAATTTTTTGATCTTGCTGATGGAAGAGACAAGTTACTGCTAAAACTTGACAGAGCCTACGTCCCTCGGTAAGTTATTAGCAATTCGTCTAAGTTTGTGATAAATTGACCAAAGTTTAGCAAGAGCATGTTGACAAAGCTCTAATAAGATGTTATGCTGCAAAAGTTTAGTTTATCGGAGAAGGAAGAGAAATTCGTCCTTAGCTCTTCAGAGCTCTTAATGCCAATATAATATTTACTTAGTTCTGAAGACGTCTATGAAAATGTGCTCATGTTATATGAACTTTCGGGAGCTTTGTCTACTTTTCGATGTAGAATTTTGATGAAGAACTCAAAGAGCCCTTCAGTTTGACTAGATTTAAAATGTATCGTAAATATATAGCCGTAAATATGGGTGCCGTAGCTCAGTGGTTAGTGTGTTCGCCTTCTGATCCGTAGGTCGTGCTTCAATCCCCGGCTGATGCATAACAAATTTAATATCGAAAAGATTTTTCTTTCGAATGGTACCCACCTGTCGGCAAGCAATTGGCAATTCTTCCGACAGTAACAACTTGCCATGAAAAAGCTTCTTAAAGAACTCTGTGACAAAGCTCAGAAAAAGTGATGTCACAAGTGTTCTGCCGTTCGGAACCGGCTAAAATAAGTAGGTCCCTTCTAATATTGTCCAAAATTTAAGACGCACAACAGTAATGGAAGAGAAGCTCGGCCAATGAGCCCTTTGGGGCTTTAAGTGTCACATATTTATTTATTTTTTAATATATAGCCGATTTTGTAATCTAAATCTTGGAAATCTCTTGCTTTTTCAAAAATGTATGCCGCTATATTGACTTCTGAGATGATTTTCTCATCAAGCGACCATTGTGAGTTTAGTACTCAGGCCAAATGAAATTGCCAACTCGCACTATTTGTAATTTCTTGCCTTTTCCCTTCTGCCTTCGACTTCAAATTAGAAAATAATAATCAAAATTTCACCTGGGTGATGATGACTGTGGCAGTGCAAGTAAACCGACAGCTGTTTCTACTTCCTCAGTCTTGAAAAATGTCTATGTATTTTCTGTCGTAGGAAAACAATCAAATGGCAAATAACATTTTGGGAGAAAAAAAAAAATCTCTACAGCTATGCCATTCAATTTTTTCACATTCTTACTAGTTTTCTCCCCTACAAAAAATTCCACGGCTTTTATTATTTCCTCTTTTATATTTATCGCTTTTACTTATCACATGGAGTATTGTAAATTGGACAAGAAAGGAAAGCAACTAAGAGAAAAATGGAAAGAAATTGATTTTGTTCCTTCAACGACATGACAAAGACAGCAAAGCGAAAACGAACGAAATGAATTCTTTACCTTTTTGTTCAACAAAAGACGAGAAGCAATCCAATCTGGCAGGCAGAAGGACGGATGAGGCAAAGGGATGGACGATAGCGTCAATCAGCCAAGATATGGAAACGGACAGACAGACGGATGAACGGACTGATAGATAGTAGGAAATCGTATTGCTACTTGCATAAATGGAATAAGAGACTACAACGACAAATGTCATTTGTCGTCGTCGTCGTCGTCGTCATCGTCATTACTTTTCGTTTATGTACGAGTACTAGCAAAACAAGGAGAAGAAGCTGAAGCATAAAGAAATATCCTTGAAAACAGTCCAATTTCGATTTGATATTATTTTTAGACAATGTTATTGAATGAATGTATACAAATGCTGACAAAATGTTTTAGCTAGCGAATCGACTAAAGATTATACAAGACGTGCGTAACCATGGTAATGATGAATGACAGCTTATAAGCGTTTTAATATTGAAATTGACATTTTTCGATGTGTGATAAAACATAAAAACATGTTAGAAATGACAATCTAACGAGAAGCTATTGTAAATCTTCATTAAATGTCCCCATATTAAAGGAATTCTTCATCTTCAACGAGAAGACAAAACTTTCATCGCCAAAATCCAATTCCCTTCAAATAAAGACACAATTAAGTAAGTGAGCTCTGTTGATGGTTTGAAATGAATGAAATCCTCCATACGCAGGGTTAGGTTAGGGTTTTGTGATTGCCCTCTCTATGAGAGGACACACTTAGGCCAGAAAGGGCCGCCGTGATTGCAGCGAGTTCGTGGAATCAGACGGCTCAGACGGCCAACGTACTATGTACTGAGCTATGACACTTTAACATGAGTCCAGCAATTGTACGGAGCAAAATTTCGCCTACCTGACTCAGCGATGTACATAAAATTAGGATTATTTCAGACATTTTTTTCAATAAACTGCCATAATAAAATTTCCAAATATTTGGAGCAACCTAGTTTTTAAGTTTTACAGCCATTACGAAAACCTAAACTCTGTGGGGGAGCCCACATAAGAGGTGGAAATAGAGGGCTGGTGCTCTTGAAGGTTTAATCACACATTTCACCGCTCGAAAAGCGATTCATACACAGTTCATGGGATAATTGCAAATAGTTAGAGACAGAGGGTAAGATTGTTTGAGCAAATATATTGAGAATGAAAAATTTGTTGGCATTCCGCCATGAATTTTAGGGACGATTTATGGACAGCTATGGGATATTTAAATGTTTTTGCGTCCTTTTTTTGTATGAGAGTCCCCTTAAGGGTTGTACATGGGGCTAAAAATGTTTGACGTAAATGTTTGGAACAAAAATTCATAGATCTCAGCCATACATTCCACCCGCTATGGGACGATCCCTGGGAAGCTATATGCTTGAGGATTTGATGTGTTTTTAAGTTACGTTTGATGTGTTTTAATTGCGTGCAGAAAACATTTTAGGGATGAAATATTAAAAAAAGGATCGGTCATACATTTTATCGCTTTTGGGGCGACTCGTCGGTGGACATTAAGACATTTTTCGACTTTTTTTTCGAGTTTTTCTGTAATTTTGTGTGAAAGCTCTCTTAACGGATTAAAGCAAATATTGATGACGAAAAGCCAATGTGGATCAGTCATACATTTCACAGCTCTAGGAACGATTCCTGTACAAGTATGAGGTTATTTGTCGATTTTTAAGCTTTTGTTTTATAATCATTTTGTATTAGAAAACCGTGAACAGATAGGAGACACAGAATAACTATGTGCGAAGAAAATGTTGGCGAAGAAAAATTAATGTGGATCCGTTATCCCCGCTCTAGGGGAGATTCTTGGACAACTATGAGAATTTTTCATCGATTTACATTTGTGTTTATGTTCCTTTTACATGGGAAAAATCTGAACAGATAAGAAATAGGGGGTAACTGTGTTTGAACAAAATGTCAACAAGCAAAAATTAATGCGGGCTAGTCATACATTTCGTAACGGAAGCTACGATTTTTGGATTGCTTGTCGATTTTGTGTGTGATTTTACGGGTCATATTTTATCCGAATCCCCTTGCTAGGCAATTGTTGCTGAGCAAGGGGCATCGTCGATTAAAAAGAAAAGACACACTGAATATGCTGTAAAATTGCTACATCTCGCGACTCACCAAATTGTGATGGAACGTAGGGGATATCACATAGTTTTATTTAGTTTGTAAGATTTTAATACTTATTGTTAGTTTCTTGTATAAGAAAGATTCAATAAAAAAAAATAAGCTAAAAAAAAAAAAAAAAAAAAAAAAAAAATATTTTATGGCAGCCCTCTTAAGGGATGGATGTTGAAAGGAAATGTGCATGCGTTAAAAAAATGGCAGTCGGTCATACATTTCATCGTTCTGGGTGCTGTTCCCTGGCAGCTATTCGTCTATTTGTCGATTTTCAGATGATTTTGCGTCAATTTTATAATGGGAGTCCCCACAAAAAGGTGCAATTATGGAATAATTGCATTCAGAAAAAATGTTGGAGAGTAAATTTTAAAATTTCCCAGAAAATGTTTGTAGTAAAATAAGGTTTTTCGCACCTTTAAGGCGTATGTATTGCGCAATAATTAAAAGAAAATTAGCTGAAAATATCGTATATTGATTTAATTCACAAAAAACATACATATATCGTGTAATATGTTGACGAAATTCCAAAAAAGGATTATCAATACAATCTTTGATTGACAATATTTTTTTACACTAAGCAGCCAACTAATTGGCTGCTTAACAAAAATTCCTATTTTGAATGTCTTTCCACTACGTCTTACGTTGCTCATTATCAACACAACTTAAATTCCATGACTTGGTAATAAAATCTATTTAATAATGTCATACTCACACACACACACACACACACACGCATATGTGGAATTTACTCCATCTCATAATATGGGTAATATGTGATTGTACTCGTACTTGGGAGTATGTTTGAAAAGAATGGGGATGGAATATAATGACATGGTATGCTCAAATAAGGTAGAAGAAAAATAAAACTTTTTCACACAAAATTAACAGGAAAACAGCTAAACAGCTCAACTTTCTCCTACACATTCGTTATAATAAAACTCTATGACGGACGGTGGAGTGAGAGTGTAGAGTGTAGAGAAGGCACACATGAATGACACTCCACCATTAACAATAAAATCAGTACGATGACGATGATGATAATGATGATGATGAAAAGCCACTAACAAAAACAGAAACATTTCGTTTTCTTTGTCATTTTAGCAGTTTGTGAAGTGTGAGTGTGTACTAACTATAGATGATGCACCCTACCATTATTTGTCTAGCCACCTTTGATGCTTTGCTTTTGTTGCATTGCCTTTATTGAATCAGGTGTGTGTGTGTGTGTGTGTATACATACATAAATGGTATGAGTCCATATGCCAAATGTCTAACTCGTGTTGCAAATAATTCTAATTTCTATTTCTATTAGGGGATGCTGCTTTTGTGGGCGAGTACGTATACGTGTGATATGATTCTGTTGTAATGTGTCTAACAGCATCCCTCACTCATGTCCAACCTCAGGTTCAATGTAGAGCAGATGCCTGCTGTTTGTCTAAAGAACAAACAAAATCTTCCAAATAAATAAAATAATAAAACCGTAAGTCGTGAGTTTGATTGTGTATGTATGTATTTGTTGGTTTAATAAATCGTTCGAAGTATGATATGTGCACAAGGTGAGCATAGAATCGAGTCTAGTAAATATTGGGTCAATGGAGGGAAAAAGTACTAGACCCTCTGGTTTAATACAAAATTAGAGTGGACTAATGAAGCTTAATTCAAACAAAAAAAAATATTATATGGGGAAAAAATATCGAGTTTTCCTCTAACTTCGTGAAATTCTTATTTATTTGACGGAGCTCAACCTTTTTCCCCATCACCTCAATATATGCTCCTTTTCTGAGTTTTATTAAACTACAAACTCAGTGGTTAATGCATTGGCCTTTTGATCTGTAGATCGTGGGTTCAATTCCCGTCAGTGACAATTGTAATATCGAAGAGTTTTTCTTTCGAATGGTATCCATGAATTTCCCACAATTTCCCATGAAAAACCTTCTAAAACTGTGTCTGTGACAAAGTGATATCACAAAAGTTCTACCGTTCGGAAGCGGTGAATATATGTATGCAGATCCCTTCGAATACTGTCCAAAATTGAACACGCACAACATTACTGGAAGAGAACCTTGGCTAAAGCTCCCTTTGGGGCTTACAAGTGCCACATATTTATTAAAAATTTGTTTATTTTAAATAACACAACCCCACTATAAAAAGAAGATATGATGTCCGACACACAGCTCGATCATATTTTATGGATCAGTGAATCTGAAACTTTACTCGGACTTCCGTTATCACTCTCAGTTTTCTTTCTAATCTCAAAAACATTGTGTTATACGATGTCGAAAAGCCGACCACGGATTATGATTCATCGATGACCTAAAATCTATGTAATGTGGCTCCTCGGCTTCATCGGGCATCCTACTTTTTTTAAAGGGCCAAATCCTGGTTCGGTTTTCCGATGATAGATGTCTACTCAGATCCATAGAGTAATATATATTTTTTTTTGTTGTGGGGTTATGAAATTATGTTCGCACGTTGTGAGCTTATTACTCTGATATTTCAACTGACAGCGCTGTCATTTCTCTAAGCTTTTAAGTGCTCGTTTTACAATGAACCGTTACGTGATCAATAAAGTGCTGAAATTGTCAAAACTTAGTGTACAAATTCACCTTAAGTGCCAAAAATTTTATCGCAAGTTACGAGGTTCGGCGAAATATCAGAAAAAATGGCGGAGAAGTGCCTAAACGTTGCAGCGTCGAATCATTTAGGAATTGTATTTAATAATATTGCCGCTATTGTTGCCGAAAGTTCACATCACCCCCTCAATTTCCAAGTTCTCGCTGTTTATCAAAATGTAGACTTTTTGGCTTTGTTGAATCGATGAATTTTTCACAAATATATTAATCTATTCATAAAAGAACTAAAATTCTAAGACCCCAAAGATTGGATGCAGATGGAGATGCATCCAAAATATGACGTTTTTAATGGAGCTTCATTTACAAGCCCAATTTATGTATTTGAAATGATGGATTTGAATGTTCCCTGAATCCGAAGAAACTCACCGCTATACGTACGTCTTTCAAAACAACAAAACTGCGATTACTATCAATGGGGACCAAAGCAACCCCAGAAGTCTAGGTTGGATCCGAGACATGCATCTCCCAAAATGAAAGCAAGTATGCGATGACTGTAGAGTGTAGACCTGAACAGTCAACAATAATATCAAAAGTTCCGAAGAAACTCATTGCTTGATGGAGATTTAGATCCAGCGGCCTCGTTGTGGGGTCTTACTCTCAATAGATACTAATCCATTGCACAAAAGTGTTAAGATACCCATAAAATTCACTGAAACTCATGGTTTGCTGAAGATTTTGGTCAACAGAATATTGTGATTTTATATCATTGCCAAATTGTCCCATAATTTTTCTCCAATACAATATGTAGAGCTATAAATACCATACTCGTATGTATTAAGGGCTTATGCATTTTTTTGTATACGAATCTCTTTGTCTCTTTGCTTATGCTTTCATGTCTTTTTGTTTTCGGCTTTCATCTAATTGCTCTTGCTATTGCTCTTCTTATTTACAATTAGTTTTATGAACTTATGTATGTGGGTCGATGAACAGGTGAAATGGTAGATTTCATAATTTCTATTGCTCTACTCGTAGTTATAATTATTATTACGTATTACATCATTAATTAGCCATCTCATAGTGCCAGATATGAAATTTGAATGAGATGAAAGCTTAAGATTTCTTTGTAAGCGAGCAGCAACTAAAACGTGTAGTCCTTAGAAACGTTTTTTGGAGGGTTTTCTTTAGTGTTTCAACGAAATAACTCAACTGAAAGACTTAGAGTATTAAATTTGAGCAAAGCTGTCAAAGGATAAAGCATTTCGAATGTAATCATCTTAAAAATAAAAGAGCAAAGCCAATGGAGTATTAAGGAATAATTTTCTTTGTCAGGCAATGCAACTCTAAAGCTTTGTTGATGATGATGTCATAAAAGTCCATAAAAATCCTCAACAGAAAGGAAATTTTTTAGGATTCTCTTGGAAAACCATTATTATTGACAGACCTGATCAAGATATTAGAACAATTTCAAATAGTGAGGCGTCCCAAAAGTAAAACTACGAGGTTTACGCGGCATGACTGGGATTTCGACGTCACAAAATTGCTGACGAGCTAGAAAAAAATGGCTACGACCCAAACTGCAAAGCAAATTAGCAAAAAATATTCTTTATAATCCATTTGCAAATCACTTTTATTGACGAAAGCGTTCAAAACATGAGGTATGGAACCTCATAACGTTTCGGGTGATTAAAAAAAAAAGAAGAAGAAGGCAATGCTGCAGTCCCTTTCTAGAAAGGACTTTTTTGACATTTCCTTAACAAACTACGTTTATTGTATGAAGAACGGAATGATATTCGCTGCAGATTGAAGTTTAGAAAGGGGGTTTTCTAGAAAACGAATTGTATTGCGTACGCAAAATTGATGAAAGATTGACCCTGGATGACAAAGAGTAAGATGTTGGTTGGTTGGTTTAGGTGCTGCTCGGTAGACAGAAACCCAGAAACTCAATTAACACATAGAAAAGCTCCGTTTTGATACACCACTTCTGGAACCACTGAAGTGAGCTCTATACGAACCATCTTGATCCGTTAATAAACCTGCTAATGTCGTCTATTTTGTTTCCAGCAATTTCATTTACGCTATCGATTATGAATTTCTCTCGAGTTCTATGTCGTAGAGCTCTCAAACTTGGGCACACACACACATAGATAGTGGAAAACCGTCTACTTAGATCCCTCTTGTTTCCAGCTTCGGCATCTGTCGTTGTAGGGCCATTCTATTTGCTCTGCATGGTCCCCTATCGGACAGTAACCGGCAGTAGTGGAAATGATAATGAAGAAATCTGTTGCATTTCATATTTTACAGGCGCCAGTTCTTGACCACCTGGTTTCTGCCTGCATTCGAGACCGTAAGTAGAGCTCTCTTTTGATGGCGCTAAGAGGGTTTCCAACAGTTACCGACTCGGCATCGCTGTTAGTTACCCCCCTGTTCATCCGCTTTCTCGTTTCCTTCTATGTTCCTGTGACCAGGTACCCAGACGAGAGTGACGTCCATTTTGCATGCTAGTGTGTTGAGCTCTTCCTTACATTGTCTTATGATTACTGAGTTTGTTATCGGTGATATCAATGCCAGAAATGCCGTACTTTGAAATGAAGTACTTTGATACTTCAAGATCCTTGCAATACTTTCTGCGAAAGTCCAACTTTGGGATGATGTAATCTGATGCTTTGCCAGTTTATCCATGGCCTTCTACGACTTTTTTATGTCCAATATTCTTCGCGTTCCACAGGCCACCTTCTCAGCGAACGCGGCAATCAGAATTAGAGAAGGTATCATTTTTGTATCATTTTTTGTTTTGTAGAATTGTTATTAACATTGTAATTCATAGTCGATGCTCTTAAAAAAGTAAATGTTTGACTTTCTGAAAAAAAAGCTCTCGAATTTGTAGAGTTCCAGCAGTTAAACCATGGAACTCGTGCCCAAAAAATCATCGTACATCATTTCAGAAGGAACGTACGCTTCGCAATCGTGTGAACGGACTAGTTTGCGGACTGGCAGGGTCTTATTGATCTGATATGGTCTGGATACGGAAGTAACTTGCGTTACTCAATCGTGTGAGCTTTATCTAAAATATTTTTTTAAAGAAATATGGAAGCAGCTGCCTAAAACTCATCAAACTTGGCAATAATTGTTTTAATTTATTTTGGTGCGCCTCCATACATACTTCCTTGTGAACGTACCTGTATTAATGAAGTAATTGAGACTGAATCTGAATAACAAGCAAAATAGGCAGACGGAAGGCTAGAATGTTGGACGGTTGGACGGTTGGACGGTCGTATGGTTGATTTAATAGAGTTCTAGTCCAGTTGCTCAATAAACATTGACACAGAAATGTATATGAAAATGTTGCTTGCCAACGGAAAAGGCAGTCAGGGGGGGGGGGGGGGGGGGTAAAGACATTTAAAATGCGACAAAATGGCATAGCATAACATATAAGCAAATTGTCGTCCTTGTCCGCAGTGAGTCCGCATAAAATATTCTACTATTCACAAACATACTCGTACATTCTCATTAAATTAGATGTACAAGTATGTATGTAAGTGGGTCAAAGAACAGAGCAAACGAATGTACAAAGAATGGACGAATGGACAGAGAACATATTTTACATATTTACATTAGGCCATAATACGTAGTGTACTATGTATCTGAGCATGATACCTACAAAATGAGAAGCATATGTATGTTGTTATATCGTACATGTGTAACGACTTTAGTAATTTGACTCATATGCTGATGATGATGATGATGATGATGATGGCGATGTCGATGATGTCTATGAAATTTGATTGAAATGAGCCAAGGCAAAAAAAAAAAAACATAAGTGTAATAATAAAAGGCAACTTTCATCACAAAATTATTCAATTTCAGAATTATTGAAATGAAATGTATCTAAATGGGTATTGTGTGATAATCAAATGGCAATTTAAGATATGCCATTTGTATTCAATTGATTATCATATTGATTTTAATAATTCTAAGTAATCATGGATACGATTCTGGCCCAAAAGTTGTTACCTGAAAGCTTCTTGTATTAACTTTTAAAAAATATTCGAAATAAATATAAGGGATTCGTATAAAATTGAAAGTCAATGGAGTGGAGGTAAGTTAATTATGAGACGACTTTATCGATTTCCAGATGGATGCTTTTAAGTTGATTTTGTAGGGAAGCCTCCCTAAGAAGTTTACTTCTGTTCAGAAAAAATATTGAGTAATGAAAACTTATAGTGGCAAGTCATATATTATAAACTTCTAGTACTCTTGCTGTGTGAAATTTTTATAAAAACGTAATTTTTTTTTGGAGACCACCTCTAAGGAGTAGGAATCAGGAACGAAAAAAACAAATGTTTAGTAGAAAAATAAATGGGCATCAGACATACGTTGCCCAAGTTCGAGGTGCGATTCTGGATATTTTAATGAATCTTTCAACTTTCATCAATTTGTTGTAGTTAACGGATTCGAATTATGCCACGACAAACACATTTGGAAATGTTCCTTTCATTTGCAGGATTTTTTGTTTGAAATTTTGACTATATAGTATACACATTTTCTTGTCGCTGGCGATTTCAATGCAAATCACATATACTGGTTGTCCAGGTTGATGTCTCCTAAAGGTCGTCAACTATATAATGCTCTTGGAAGAGATCTAGACGTCATCCAACATACCCGAAGACATGACAGTAAAACCGTCTTTTGATTTATCATCGGATCATTCTCCAGTTTTTATAACATTAACGAAACTCAATATCATTCCTAATATCCAAAGCAAGCAATTCATATATTGGAAGGCATTCAGAAATAAAGTAAGTGAAAAAATAGACATAATGCAGTAGATCGTTTAAATAGAACATTGCAATGACCGAGGCTACTCAGAGTAAAATCCGATATCGATAGTCTCATAGCAACTAAAAGGCAAGCTAGGCGAGAATGGCAAAGAATCAGGTCTCCAAAAGTGAAACAGAATTTAAACAATGCTACAAAAGCTCCTAAAAACGCAATATCTAGAAAGGCTTGACCCTGAAAAAGGAAATAAATTTTCTTTATGGAGAGCTGCGAAAAAATTCAAGTCTCCCATAGATAAATAACCGCCACTTAGAACAACTGATGGATCCTGGGCGCGCGCTGATGAGGAAAAATGTTGTTTTCTAACCAAACACTTGAGAAGAATATTTCAACAAACTATCACCATACCGCATATAGTTCAAAATTCTGTTATTTTACGTTATAACGACGTCAATGAAGCAGTTTGTGTGAATTCAAACCCTAAAAAAGCTCCCGGCAACGATAATATATCGGGCAAGTAGCTCTGACATAGCTATTTTGTTTTTTACGGTGATTTTTAACGGTATTCTTAGTTATGGCTACTTCCCAAAACAATGGATGATTTCAAAAATAATAATGATTTCTAAGTCTGGAAAAGACCCAACTGTGTCGTCATCATATAGACCTATCAGACTTCTACCTCATTTTTTATAAAAAGTTTTGAGAAAATACTGCTGCAGAATATCATGCCAATTGTTACACCAAATAAAATTATACCGAATCACCAATTTGGCTTTAGAAAAGGTCATGGCACTATTGAAGAAGTGCATAGGATCGCCAAAGAGATTAACAACGCATTTCTGAACAAAAAATATTGCTTTGCAATATTCTTGGATGTAGCCCACGCTTTTGATAAAGTGTGGCACGAGGGCTTAATGTATAAGATGACGCAATATTTCCCAGGAAATACTTACAAGCTCTTCAGTTCTTATTTACTTTGCCGAAAATTTAAATTGAATTACAATTCTTTTACATCAAGGCTGGCGTTCCTCAAGGGACTGTTGTAGGACCATTCCTATATTTGATATATACTGCTGATCTTTCACTGCATTTGAATTATGTTAGTTTCTACTTTCGCAGATGATACTGCAATCATCGGCAAAATCATCTGTTCTCATAATGATCATATAAGCGCATCCAGAAGTCTGTCCGCCCATTTAGATCTTCTTGAAAAGTGGCTTGCAAAGTGGCGCACCAAAGTAAATGAAGCAAAGAGCGTTCACGTCACTTTCACGCTGCGAAAAGAGTCATCTCCCCCTGTAAAGTTAAATAACATCATTGTACCTCAAGGAAATGATATTAAATACCTTGGAATCCATCCTGATAGAAGACAGACATGGACTGAAAATAAAGCCTCAGCAACTCTTTTGGCTAATTAATAAAAACTCTACGCTCAGTTTACCAAACAAAGTCCTGATATATAACGCCATCATATAACCTATTTGGTGCTATGGTGTAGAGCTGTGGAGTTCAGCCCGTTCTACAAATGTAGAAAAAATTCAGAGAATGCAAAATAAATTGCTCAGACGAATCACTGGTGCTGCGAAACAATGAAAAGTATAAAGCAAAGCTAGAATTTCATCCAAATCCTAAGTCGAAACAGCTGCTTGTGACTTCTAAAATCAATAGATTAAAGAGAAAGCTTTTTATGTCAACATAATAAAAACAATAATTATTCTTAATCCAGTTGTAAATTGTATATCTTGGCTTTGTGATTTTTTTGAAGGGGGTCTTTAAGTGTTATTTCTTAAGCACATTGCTATTATAATAGTTTTTTAAGGTGCAACAAATATGTATTAAGACTCGAACCATATCTCAGCAACCAAGCGCGCCATCTATGTGTCAGCACATGCGTTTGAAGCTTCAACCTTCCTCTACGAACTGTCAAAATATCATGGCATTTGGTTGACATTTAATGTTTATTGACATTCATTTTACAAAACATTTTACATTTTACAAAGCGAGAAAAAAGTCGGCTCGGAATCAAGTCTGTGTGTTGAATCACTCGCCGTATTCACCTAATTTGGCACCGTGCGACTTTTTTTTTGTTCCCAAAACTGAAATTGAAGTTGAAAGGATGCTTTTTTGATGGCATCAAGACCATACAACGGGCTTCGACGAGGGCACTGGAGGCAATTCTGAAAAATGAGCTGGAACACGCGTTTGAATCACTCTTAAATCGGTGTAACAAGTGTATTGAATCAGGAGGAGATTATTTCGAATAAATATACCGAAAAATTAGCAGATATCGTGTTTTAATTGTGTTTTCTAGAGGCAGTCTTAATACATAATTGTCGCACCGTGTAAATTGTAAATTTCCAAATAGATACAATTAATCAATATTTCCGAAAATCGCTAGATACTCCCAACATAAAGCAATTTTCAAGACAGTCTGCCCTAAAATTAGGGGTTTTATCGGTCAATTTATACACCAAAGGGCTTTTCAGTTGCTTTCAATAGATTCTGTAGGCGCTTTATCGGAGTTTGCTTTAAAATCTTGTAAAAATCGATCGATGATAAAATTATATACATCAATATGAAATTATATACATCAATTAAAAGATCTAAAGTCACCGAAGAGTTGATCTAAGAGGTTTTTATAGCTTCAGACATTTAAAATAATTTTAAGCATAATCTACCAAAAAATATAGATATTCAAAGATAGTCGAGATAGTCAAGTTGACTACCTAGAAGTTCATTTTATAGAAGCTTGTTCAAAAATGATCTACAAATCGAGGGAGAGAGAGAGAAATAGCGTGAGCGCGAGCGCGAGAAAGAAAAGGAGAGCTTAAAAACAGATACCTGAACATAAAATTTTTTAAAAGATCATCATCTTATCTTGAAAATTTTCTTAGGTTCTCGTTGAAGATTTATGGAATAATACAAAAACTTTGAAAAATTCGAGGAAACTCTTTACATGAATGAAAATTAAAAATAATCTTCTTCGTCGTTAGAAAAATGTTTAGTTTGCTGACGTACCAGAGAGCTTATTTGGAACTTTCTCATAGGTTCTTGAAAGATTTTAATGAGAGGCGAAGACGCCTTTTAGGGTTTTCTAAATCTAGCGATTTTATTAAGTTCTTCTTTCAACGCAATCTGACTATCATTGATTATTTAAGAAATAAGAAACAGCTAAAGATATCTGCTTTCCTCTCTTTATCTCCCCCTCTCTCTTTTCACTTCTTCTTCTTCTTGGTTTGCCCTTTAGTCGTTTATCTGCCAACTTGTGTCCTTAGATTTACAACAGTTGTTTTGCTTCTTCACTTTATTGTCTTCCACGTACTCCTCTTCAATGTGCCTACCCGTAGCACAAACATTGCCTAAGCAATAACGCCTTTAATCTTTATTCTCCCCCTGTGCTCTGGCTTATTCATTTCACTACAAATCTATTTAGCACGTGTCTTGTACATTTATATGTCCTTTGGTTGGCTTGAAAATTATTGCCGCTTGTTGTTTATTCTTTGTACTCCTACTTCTATGATTTTCACATTTGCTTACTTTTCATGTGTAACATTTTGCCTTATGAGTAGTTACTCTACATACGAGTATATGCCTTGTGGTCCACGCATTTATATTGTTACAGCCAATTCATTGTCATTCTTGCATTTGTCTGTCTCAAATCCAATTTCCCTTCATTTTCTTCATCTTCTACTACATGTACTCGAATGTATAATGAAAATCAATAAAAATTAATGGTTGCCTTTGTGCCAACGAATATACGGCAGCCGGCTTCATCGCACAGTGGGTAATTTATATTTTTTTTGAAGGTAATTCCTTTCGGAAGAAACTTTTTCTCTGGTTCTATGGAGCAATGGAGTTTTTGAAATAAATTCTGGGTAGCTGCAGATTTATTTGTCGTTTTTCAGGTCTTTTAAAACTCATTTTATATGGGCAAATGCTTAAGGGATGCAGATGTAGAGTAATCATATTTGGGGGAAACGTTATGATGACAATCTTATGTGTTTAGGGGTACTCTGAGATCGAAGAACATGAAATTTTTACGGGTTAGTCCATGAGGAGTAAAACTGGACGGTAAATATGTTGTTGAAAAATGCTAAGGAGAAATAATCAATGGGAGTCCATCATAGATTTTACTTCTTTAGGTGCCCATAGTAGAGTCTGAAGAAACGAATTCATCAATTTCGTATAGGCGCCCTTCTTACAGGTGGAGATAGAGAATAATTATGTTCATAAAAACTGATGAGCAGCGAAATTTTGAAGCATCGGTTGAAGCGAGATGATTAAATTATAAGAAAAATGGTTTGAAAACTAGTTTTTCCAACTTTACGACAAGAACATTAGTTCTAAAATTTCATGAATTTCAATATAAAACGTTCTATTTTGTAGTCTTTTTTCAGCCTATGAGAATTAGCGTGCCGTAGCTCAGTGGTTAGTGTGTTGGACTTCTGATCTGTAGGTTGTGGGTTCAATCCTCGGCTGACAAATTTTATTATTACTATTAAGGCTATAATGCACCGGGACCTAAAGATCTTTTGTGCAGTCTATTCTCTAACTAGCAGATCTCAAGACTATTTATAAATCTTGTCACTGCTGTGGGATTAATTTTAACTAGGTCCCTGGGAACTATGAATCCGTTGCCTAGGTAGTATAGTCTGCGTCTAACCACAGCTGGGCAATTGCAAAGAACGTGTTCTGCTGTTTCCTGCTCTTCAAGACAGAGTCGACAGAGATCGTTCATCATGTGATAATTAAGTTTACAATGACCTGTTAGTAGTTCAGTGTACAGTTTGATGTCTTTTCTGCTGAGGTTCAAGATAGTATCAACCTTAATATGTTCAGGGTCAATGAATCTTTTCGACTGCCGCATGCCTGTTTGGGCTCTCCAATAATCGGTTAGACTACTTTTTTCCTTTTCACATATTAAGTTGTTCATGAAACTACTGTTTACCCCGCTGGGCGTTTTGGGCCTATGAAAGGAGTGTCTGCGCCCTTTTTGGCCAGTAAATCTGCCATTTCATTTCCTGCATGCCCCTCGTGTCCCGGCACCCATATTAGAGTCATAGAGTTCCTCTTTGCTAGAGTGTTGAGAAGTTCAAAGCATTCCCAAACCAACTTAGATTGGAACGAGAAATTCATTAGTGATTTTAGAGCTGCCTGACTGTCTGTCCGATAGAATGCATATGTTGGTTCCTCGAGTGCCCCTACGTAGGCATTCTCTAACAGATAGCTCTAAGGCGTGGACCTTCGCCTGAAAAATGGTAGCTATTTTTCCCATTGCAATTGCCTTCCGGAAATTTGGACCTACAATTCCAGCACCAAATTAATTTCGAACGGTACCCACCTGTCGGCAAGCAGTAAGCAATTTTTCCAGCAGTAACAATTTCCCATGGAAATGCTTCTAAAAGAACTAGGTGACAAAGCCGCAAGAGTTCTGCCATTCGGAACCAGCTAAAATATGTAGCTCCCTTCTAATACTGTCCAAAATTTAACACGCACAACAGTAATCGAAGAGAAGCTCGACCAAAGAGCCTTCGGGGTTTATAAGTGCCACATTTATATTCAAAGTTATTTTTTAAGAGCCTTCGGATTTGATAAAAAAAAACACATAAAATTTAGAGAAATGTATGAAATCGATAATTCACGGTCATCAACAACACTGGCGGACACAGCTGCGATATTTTCCTCTGTCCGCACTCTACGTATGCGTTTTGGTGGTTTAATGTCCAATAATGTTGGTTTGGTGCGAAATTTAGTCACAAGATTCCGAATAGCCGCCTCAGAAGGTCGCCCAAACTAACTATAAAATCAATGAATGAATGAACCAAGCATGAACGTTGATAATAAAATTCAATAATCTGCAAACGTTGTTCGTTTGTAAATCGATTCATGGTTAAATTATAGACCAAACTGAACATGTTTGACAGTAATATGTCACATGAAAACAGTTGAACTGCCAAAAATAGTGTTGCCAAAAAGAAAGTTGCTAAAAAATCACCCTGTATATATATATATATATATGGGAACTAGAATTCTTGTCTTTGACAAAGTCAACATTTGTGCATTTCAATTTAGTCAAAAAGCCCACTGTGCATTATACGATGTTGCCAGTATACGCATTCATACATATTACTGTTGCATGTTGGTCGCCATCGTCATCATAAATAGTCCTGTATGCCTGCTCTATGAGTTGGTTAGCTGTTGTTATTGTTGTTGTTGTTGTTGTTGTTGTTGTTGTTCTTATTATTCTTCTGTGTTTATATATGTATGCGTTGTATGTATGGAAGAAATATTGAAGTTGTTGAGCAGGATAGCACTTCCGTGTCCTTTTACACTAGACATTCCACACGCAAAAGCCATACAATCCATGGCTGTACATACGCATATACTCATACGTTCATATAGATATAAATGAAATATATATGCACATATAAATATGTCAAACGCTTTGTTTTTGTATATGAGCAAACAACAACAACAACAACAAGGAAGCCATACATACGATACATGCATAGATGCTATGAAGTTGGAATATACGATATAGAGTGAGACAGAGAGAGAGAGAGAGAGAGAGAGAGAGCAAGAAGACTATCTACATAAACAAATATACGGACTAAATGATACTGCTCGAGTTTTTCATATACCAAATATACGTACGTAAGTATGTGTAACAAGTGTGGAGCTGTTGATGTCGGTTGAATCCTGTTCGTTTGTTAGATTGTTTGTTTATTTTCTTCTTTGCTTTCCTACCAAGTCTGCCATATGAAACACCTACATATAATATACTATATGTATCGGTGTGTGTAGGTGAGCTTATTGTATGTATGTATATTGTGAGCGATTTGAACAAATTTATTCACATTTCAGTTGTTTATTGTCTGCATCCAGTGGGTGGCAGAATATTTCAATGAACTACTTGGTACAGAATTATAAAGAGAAATGACTTGTGTATGTATGTATGTATGTAGAATACCAAGGAACATTGATAGTATATACTTATATTCATATGTGTGTATGATTATTTTTATTATTTATTTGTATATGTACATATGTAGATAACTATATATTATATTTTGTTTTTATTAATTTTTTTATTTGCTTTCTCTAAGCTGATATGTGCATATGTGATTTACATAAATGTGAATACAAATGTTATCATTTCACAAGGAATCAGGTGTACGAGTATCATAAAATAAAAGGTTGAATTTTTGACGACGAACAACTAAAACATGAACATGAGTAAATGGTCGATTGAGTAAGTAGATGAGTTGGTGAATTAGCACTCAGGCCGGTGACTGAGAGAGATGTTGAATTAATAAATAAGTGAGTAATTAAGTAGTGAAGGAATGAGTGAATACTACTCACTGAGTAGATATTGGATATGGAGTAGGATGTTGAGTGGCATATTGAGCTTACGATTGATGTTTGATGATTGAGTGAATGGTGAATGTTAAGAGAACAGTTACTATCACATTCTTCTTTGCTCAGAATCTGAATAGAACACATAGATCTCTGAGAGCTACCGCAAAGTATTACTTCGGATTCAAAATGTTGCAAAAAACGAATGAGTTTTTTTTCCGTTATATGGTCTCAATAAAGAAAAGTGTTAATAAAGCGTGATCCATTTCGAGGGTCCCTACTTTTTTAAAGAAAAAAAAAACAGAAAATTCAAATTGAATGGGGAATGTTTATTATCATTTGAAAGAACATTCTTTGGCATTTATTTTTTGAAGATTATGTCTTTCAAATGTTAGCCGCGGCTACGTCTCAGATGGTCCATCTGTTGAGTCCAATTTTCGATGACTCATTCGAGCATTTCGACTGGTAACTGGCAAATGACACGCGTGATGTTTTGCTCCAAGGCCTGAATGGAAGCGGGCTTGTCCGCATAAACTTTAGACTTTACATATCCCCACAGGAAAAAGTCTAACGGTGTGATATCACACGATCTTGGTGGCCAATCGATCGGCCCAAAACGTGAAATTATCTGCTCACCGAAGTGTTCTCTCAACAAATCGATTGATTGATGCGATGTGTGGGAAGTGGCGCCGTATTGTTGAAACCGAATGTCGCCGAGATTACGAGCTTCAATTTCAGGCATCAAATAGTCGGATATCATGGCACGATAACGGTCGCCATTGACGGTTACGTTCTCACCGGCATCATTTTTGAAAAAATATGGACCGATGATTCCACCGGCCCACAAACCACACCAAACCGTTGTTTTTTCTGGATGATGTGGCAGCTGTTGAATCTCTTCGGGTTGCTCATCGTCCCAAATGTGGCAATTTTGCTTGTTTACATACCCATTGAGCCAGAAATGGGCCTCATCGATGAACAAAATTTGACTCGAAAACGTCGGATTTTCTTGGAACTTTTCAAGAGCCCATAGAGCGAAGCGATGTCGCTTGAGAAGGTCGGGCGGCTTCAGTTCTTGCACAAGCTCTATTTTGTACGCTTTCAATTTAAGATCTCGACGTAAAATGCGCCAGGTAGTTCCATACGTCAGTTCGAGTTGCTGCGAACGGTGCCGAATGGACGTGGTCTATTCGGTCGAATATTATCCAATAATGAATGCTGGGTCTCAAGATGGGTGATGGTGTTGCGAATAGTACGCTCAGTAGGCCGATTATGTTGACCATAAGTTGGACGAAGTGCACGGAACACATTCCTCACAGAACGTGAATTTTCGTAATAAAGTTGAACGATTTGTAAACGTTGTTCTGGAGTAAGTCTTTCCATGATGAAATGCCAAACAATGTTAAACCAAAATAACATGACAGCATGGCACGACTCACACGTGATCTGTCAAAAAAAGGCTATTGAAAAAAGTATGTCTACTTGGATCACCCAATAGTAGTAGTTAATCCAGTAATCCTTCAGGACACTCACCTAAGTGTATGAGGAGGGTACCTAGTGTCTAAAAACAAAGAGTCCCGGCGCCTTGGACAACATGTCACTGTTGACAATTACACTTTCGAGGTGGTGAAGGACTTCGTCTATCTTGGAACCAGCATCAACAACTGCAATGACATCAGGCTGGAGATCATGCGTAGGATATCTCTTGCTAACAGGTGTTACTTTGGGCTGAGTAAGCAATTGAGTAGTCGAGCCCTCTCTCGAAGATCGCAAATCACATTCTACAAGTCGCTGATTATTCCTGTCCTAACATATGGAGCAGAAACCTTGACAATTCCCACCACGGATGAGAAGATGATTGGAGTTTTCGAGAGAAAAGTTCTGTGTAGGAACTTCGGACCTATTTGCGTTGATAGCGTGTATCGAATAAGGTACAACGATGAGCTGTATAAGCTATACGCTGACATTGACATAGTCAGGCGAATCATATGCGCGCACCACGCCCACTGTTTATCGTAGCCCCCATACAAATTTTAAATTGAAACAGCTGTAACTTAGGCAATCTTATGTCTACAATAACCATAATTGACACTTAAATTAATATCATAGTCGGAAATAATCTGGCGAAAAATCAGCGTACCACGCCCACTTCTTATTGGGGCTCCCATACAAAGTTGAGGAAATTAAACAAAAATGTTAACCACCATAACTTAGAAACTATTCAACGTAGGACACCAAATTTAAGGTGTGGATTAACATTGAAAAATTAATTGGATTTACTAGAAAGTGGTAAGTCACGTCCACTTTTTATATAGCTCCCATACTAAGCCTCGGAATTATCATAAAATCCTTTTACTTCGTCAAAGTCAACCATATTTCGAGTGTAAATTAGTAGTATATGCAAAAATTGTTTCTCGAAAAGTGGAAATAAAAGGAAAAGATGGATATTCGAGTAAACTTTTTATATATAAATCTACATATGCAGGGTATAATTTGGTCGGCCCTAGCCGACTGTAAGGAGATTTTATTGTTTTGATTTCGTTTACAAATTTCACTAACAACGATATTTGACACCAGCGTTGCTAAGTAACTAGAGAAATTATAAGCGAGTTGGTGTAATTTTGCTTACAAAAGAATGCAGCTAACGTATAGTGAAAAAAATAGAGAGTGCCAAAATCCCAACATCATAATTATCGGTTGACTGCTATCGATTATGTACGGAGGTAGTCACAATACTTACGCCACGCTTCGATAGCAACAATTTGACAAGACGTCGTTGCTGGTGTAAACAATTAGTGAATGAGAATTTATGCAATTCTTTTTGTTGCTTCTTGAGATCAAAATTATAATTAAGCATAATTTCGATTAGCAATCATGTTTTACCTGTCTCAGGAGACTAAATAGAATAAATTCCCATGCAGAGATGCTCCAAAGCATCGGGTATTTTTTTTTTTTTTTTTTGCTGAATAAGATATTTCGATAGGGATATTTATGGTTGGATAAATGAGAATTGTCAAACTGTGTTGACATTTCTGTTCAGTAAAATTTGCCACTTCACCATGAATAATTTATCGCCAGAACAACGCTTCCAAATAGTGGAATTTTATTTTCAAAAAAAAAATAATTCTGTTCACGAAGTTCATAGAGCAATTCATTCATTGGTCGGCATACTTTCTGATTGAACGGTTACTTTAATAAACAAAAATGCTATATATGGAGCGAAGACAATCCTCAATCTGTCATTGAATCACATTTACATCCATTAAAAGTGACTATTTGGTGTGGTTTACACGCATGCCACCAGCGAAATGAGGAAGGAGCTGCAGTCACGGTGAATGGAAAGCGTTAGGAGACTAATCCGGGATTAATCTCTTTAGATATCAATCGGATATTAATTAGTCGCCGATCGATCTCTATAGAAATGAGTTGGTGATCAATTTTGAAATTAATATATTTAGAGATATTTACCGATCTTTTGCAATCACAAACACATATTCATTTGTAAAGAGCAGTTTCTAAAACATACATTTGTATGGGAGGTAGACATCCGATCAGTCTTTAATTCTTCGAGTGAAGGCATAAATAAATATAGGGTGATGCAATAGGAGGTACTTTTTCCAATAGGGATTCTCAGACATCTCACGTGTTATAACTGTCATGTTCATATGACATTTGTGTTCAACATTCATTGACATTTCACCATGAATAGACTTACGTCAGAACAACGTTTACAAATTGTGAAAATTCAGTGTTCAGTGAGAAATGTTCTTCATTCTCTTCGACCATTTCATGGAGTTCATATGGTGTTATGTTATGGTTATGGTGTTCAGATCTTGTGATCTGATGCAGTTGGATTACTTTTTATGGAGCTATGTGAAATTAGTTATTTATGTCGATAAACCACAATCGATTCCTGCATTAGAAGCGATCATAACACGCGTAATTAACGGAATATCGGCCGAAATGCTCGAAAGAGTGCTCGAAAATTGGACCCATAGAATGGATCATGTTAGAGCCAGTTGGCCACAACATTTAAAATAAATTATTTTCAAACATTAAATGTCATAAACCGAACTTACGTCTCAAATACACTTTTGGATTATTAAATAGATTTTAATGCGTTTTATTAAAAAAAAAAAAAAACTACCGGAAGCTCTTATTGGATCACCCTATACAAGTATTTTAGGCTTGGTCTTTTCGACCAAGTGTCGAAAAGTGTCGAAAGTCGAGAGTGTAAAACCTCGAAGGTGGATAAACACCGTATAGTAAGATACAGCATATAAATACCTTCAAATCGCTGACACTTAATTCAGGGACATTTGTTGACAATAAGTCAACGAATGGTAACTTTACTTCCTGAAAGTATAGTAGTCATCAGTTGGTTTTTGGAAAAATTAAAGAAATCTTGAACTCCAAAATCAGCTGTAACCCTAGCCTTAAGTACAGTCACCACTCGTTGGCATTAGTTGTATGAAATTTATTCGCAAAATGTCAAAGGGGAAGGTGCCTTCCTTTACTTTGTGAAACATGTCATCACTTGGTTTGCAGAAAAGGTGAGAATATGTTGGAGGATTAGGCAGCTAGATGAAAACGTTTTGTCATTTGTCCCTTTGGGAATATTTGGTGCTTATACAACAACAAACGAAATTTGAGAGGTTTTCATCGAATACATATTTTGCGCAATCTGACCACAGCTCAATATATTTATCATATTATTAAATTTATTTGTGTAAGGGGGTCATTCAATGACATTATACTCGTATCAATAATAGTCGTACGCTATTTGATACCTAAATATTTGCCAATCGTATTTATCACAATATAATATCAAAATTTATATGTAGACAATTAAAATTAGATTATCGTATTACATATGATGATGTGAGATGAAACCGACTACATATCGTACATATATCGAAAATGTTGTACAAATATGCACACAATACAATACAAATGTATGTATAATTAATATCACAAAAGTGGCAGCATCATTAACAACAACTGCCGGGGCAACAACAATAAAATGAGAGCAAAAATATTATGTATTTTTACCCGCCATCAAATAAAACATGAACGACACGTACACCATCAATTTCACCGCATTCGTCTACTCGATGAAATACCAAATATCCACATGAACATCCACACATGTACTACTTACTACATGCCATATACGTGAACCATAAAACCAGTAAAGATTAGCAACAACAACATTTCGAAAGAGAGAGAGAGAGAGAGAGAGAACGAAAAAATATACGTATATATCAAATCTGATTATCCTTACTGGTTTGTTGAGTTTCCTTTCCTTTTTACTTACTTCATTGATTTACTCATTCACACGAACAAAAAGAGCGAGGCGCTTTGAAACATATTTTTTTCTAAACCAACAACAACAACAACAACAACAATATAATAGATGAAATTGTCTTGATATCAGATAGAAGGGCGAAGACTCTTAACTATGGCACCATGGCATATTCATGACACGCATAAGAATGCTTGAACTCACGAAAAGCATCAGCGTCGATGGCGACGATGATAATGATGGTGCTGCTTTACAGAGTGTGTAATGCATATTTTCTCTTTAAGCGTCTTGTAAAAAAATCAAGAGGTTGTCAATATGCAAAAGAATGGCAGAAAGACTGCACAAGAGTCTCTCTGGCAATTATTCTGAACATGACATTCTCTCACTTGTGAAATATATTATATATAAGAGAGCAAGTAAGAAAACGAGAAAGAGATAGAGAGAGAGAGAGAGACAGTATCAGCCGCATATGTCATTTCAAATATGAAATTTGTAAAGCGCAAAAGCCTGAGAGAAAGTTGGAATGACAGATAGAATGTTTAAAATTTTAAAATGCATGTGTTATGTAAAAAGAGCATTGACATTCTCCAATGCACTGGAATTGAACAGTGACATTTGAAAATGTGTACTAAATATCGTGTACGTATTGTATCTAATTATAGAGGTAACGCTACGATAGTAATGTCAAAGAAAGCCATTTATACATAATAGCCATCGTAATTATTATAAAGATTTTGTAATTCTTCTTATGATTGCCGGCCTGATATCCGGTTCAGCCAACTGAAGAGAATTATGCTTTTTAATATTACCCACCTGTCAGTAAGAAATTGATAATTCTAGCGACACTAAACTTTGTGATTGTAGTACCTCGGAATTTTCAATTTTGCAAACAACTTCCTTACTGAGATTTGACAATTTCGCTGAAGACCTACATAGTAGGTCTACACGTGGTCCTTGGCCTGATAATTCCAACTAATCTAAACCAAGTGAAATCTTTGCTATGCAAAAACTTTTGACAGAACTCTGTGAAAGAGAAATATTGTATAATAATGAAACCAATTTTGCGCGGCAAACTGATTTTCGCGAAAATTTTTAAACACACAAGGGTCAAACGAAAATGTCCCTTTAAATTGAAATACGAAACACGCTATTCGGGAGGGTGTGGCAATCTATAGGCTATTGACCTATAGGTTTCCTCTTTGATTGCTTCGTGTGATCTCGCAAGTTGGCTGATAATACCCATTCAGCATAGTGTCGGTGCTATTGGTCCATAGGTAGCGCGTACCTCAACATTGACTGAAGTTTTCGTAGGAACCATCTTGGAGATAGAAAGACGCATAGTCAGACAGACTTCTTTAAATCGGATATGAAGCATACTTTCAACCACTCGAACAGTTACAAACACCTGACCACCAAATGAATATACCCAAAGGACTTTTTGGTTGTTTTGTTCTTTTTTTATCGATACTACGCGTAAGAAAACTCACAAAAGTCTCTTTACATATTTATAACAGAAGGATAACAGTGTTCATAACATAGAAGAGTATTCTGTTATCATCATTAGAGAAATTATGCAATTGATGTGATGTAAAATAGCACTCATTATAAAACAACTAGCGAAAGAGCCAAGACAGAAAGAAGAGGGAGAGAGAGAAAGAGGGAGAGTGAAGATATGGAGGTAGCTGGAATGAGAGAAAGAGAGCTTAAGTACATTTATGAATACTAGAGAGCAAACGAATTTAAAAAGGATTTTCTACTTAAGTATGAGTGTGGGATAACCACCTACAGCGTGGATTTTTTGTTTTTATAATCATACACGTATTTTTTATTTGTTTTCATGTTGTTGTTGTTCTTGTTCTCGGCTATCGAAAATCTTCAAAACATGTTAATAACAATGTTGACGATGATGACGGGGTGATTTTTATTTTATTTGTTTTGAATTCCACATCATACATACATACCTATAGGCATACCTAAAGGTCATTTCCCAGTGCATGTAGTAAATTATCCTTGGGCTAAAAATATCTACATATATGCGTTTGAGTATTAAAATAATGTGCGGGCGTATGAAATAAATGCTCTTTCTCAATATCATTAACATCATCTTTATCGTTCTGTTATTGAAACGCTTAATTGATTAGCATATTTACATATCCATACGAGTGTATTGACACCGACAAATTCATATGTGTTGCTGCTCATCGATATGACATATGGTGATGAGTGTGATTGTGGCGAACACCTGTGGTTATACATTTATTGTACTTGGACCAATTATGTGGATATATTTGTGTGCCAGAATGTGAATGTGTACATATTAACAGAAGGTAATTATTTTAATGCTTTATTAAAATATATCCTTTACAATTTTAAAATTGAAAGTACATAGCTTGAAAGAGAGATAGTTTAAGTATATTGACAAAATAATTTTACTACCAAAATAGTGCAATATTTTTAGAGAGTTGTAGTAGAGCAGAGTCTTTTTTTTTTCAAGTTATACATCCAGCAAATTTATTGCACCGAGAAATCAAAGTGTGCTTTGTTAGAGCCTCTTAAAATGCACGCTAGATTTAGAAATCTAGTGAAATTTTATCATTTTAAAAAACGTTTATTTTCCCATTAATGAAGTCATAGAAGCATTACACGTTGATACAGTCTGAAATAGCTGGAAAGTCTTATAGTGAAGGTTGTAGGTCTGGTGAAGTAAAACAAACCAGTATTTTTACAATTTGAGGGATACCCCAAAAATGTTAACTTTTGGTTAAAAACCGGTTTTGCTCCATTTTCTTCACTTATATGACTATAACTCAGGCAATTAGTAACCGATTTTTATTTCCGAGCCCCCTTAATGTGGTTGAATGGTTAGTTTGTTGATTTCCGGAGTCAATAGTAGATTTTGGGTTTAACCCCCCGCGAATATTTTGAAGCTCCATGCAGACACCATATTCTATATACCTACAGCTGCATGAAAGTAATTGCTTTCAGGTTGAGCTTTTACCTGGACCCCAGGACAAATTGCTTGACTCGCCTTGTCAAAACAAATGTGGCCTCGCTCAAAATTCGGTTCGGAAGACCAATGACCACACCCTTGGAAATATAGTGGAATATCTGATGCTAATCGTTCCAAAGAACCGAAACTAAGCTTATTTTATATTCTTATTGTTTCTATTGAAATCAAACGTGACTAGAAAGGACGCCTTTGGCACAATTTTTATTCCAACTTTATCGTATAGTTATTTCAGAAATCTTTACTATCATAGAGCTCTTTTAGGAACCTTTTTTTTTTTTTTGTCGAATTCATACCTGCAGCACTAGAGTTTGTCAAAATGAAATTTAAACTTGAAGTTGCGTATATACAGGTTCAGTAACCTTGCTGTAGGGTGGACTGGATAGACATGAACCAGTTCATGTTTCAATTAAATTCAGGGAAATCGTCGGAGAAATTATTCAATGGAATAAGTCTTTTTTTAACCACTTTGTATGGGAGCCCCTTTAATGGGTAGAGCTAGGGAGTAAGTATCTTCAAAAAGAAATTGTGAACAGGAAATATGAATGGGGGCCGATAATAAATTTAAATGTTCTAGAAGCATATAGGCAGCTCGCTGCGTCGTTGTGAGCCGCTTTTATAGAAACATCAATTTTGTTGCATAGCTCTCCTAAAGAGAGGAGATAGAAAATATTGCCTCTAAAGGAAAATAAGCTCATAAGTGCCTCTCGGCACTTATGAGCTTATTTTCAGATTTTCGTGTGTTTTTAGGCTAATTTTGTAGATAAGCTAAGCGGTGACCATTGTGGCTCAGTATGTTCGGAGGAAATGTTGGAGTAACGAAGAAAATGGGGATCGAGCATACACTTTACAACTCTAAGAGCACTATGAGAGACGTGGGAACGAAATTAATAAAAACGTAAATTTTCTAAGGGTAAGATTTGTAAAGGGTTTTCCATTAGGGATATAACAATTTCGTATATTTATATGAACGCACCCTTAAACTTTTTTAATCAGTAAAGTTCACGAACCAGCAACGTTTGGAAATGATTAAAAATCAATGGCTTTGTCAATAAGCAAAATATGCGTTATTGGTCAGCAACAAACCCACAAGTGCTTCTTGAGACACCGTTGCACCCGCAAAAAGTTACTGTTTCGTGCGGTTTTCATGCCGGAGGTGTGATTAGGCCGTATTTTTTCGTGGATGAAAACGACCGTCATGTTACCGTCAATGGAGAGCGCTATCGTGCTATGTTGGAAGATTATTTGTGGCCAGAATTGGATGAACTTGACATCAGCGATATGTGGTGTCAACAAGACGGTGCCACTAGCCACACAGCACACGTCACAATCAATTTATTGCAAGGCAAATTCGATGAACGTGGTACCTCGAGAAATGGTCCGGTCGAATGGTCGCCTCGATCATGCGATCTAACACCATTGGATTTCTTTTTATGGAGCTTTATCAAGTCACTGGTCTATGCTAACAAGCCAGCAACTTTAGACGAACTCAAAGACAACGTCCAACGCGAAATTGCCAACATTCCGGTCGAAATGTGTGCTAGAGTGGTGGAAAATTGGGTCCAAAGAATCGACCGCTGTAAACGGGCTCGTGGTGGTCATATGTCCGAAATCGAATTTCATTCATAAAATGTAATTCTTCTTCTTATGTGGCCATAACAACCGAATATCGATTTAGGCCGAAAATAACATGCTTCGCCAGCCATCTCTGTTCTTCGCTAGCTGGCGCCAGATAGAAATTCCAAGCTCCGTCAGGTTCTCCAGTACTTGGTCTTCCCACCTGAGGTTTGGTCTTCCTCTTCTGCGTCGTTCCGAATATAACACCTTCTTAGCTGGAGCGTGTTCTTCCATTCGCTCGACATGACCTAGCCAGCGCAGCCACTGCGCTTTGTCAATACCGGCAATACTATGTCAATATCGGCATACAGCTCGTACAGCTCATGGTTGTGCCTTATTCGGTACTCGCCACCAACGCAAATAGGTCCAAAGATCTTGCGTAGGACTTTTCTCTCGAAAACTCCAAGTATTCGCTCATCCGAGGTGGAAATTGCCCAGGCATCAGCGCCATATGTTAGGACAGGCATGATGAGAGACTTGTAGAGTGTAGTTTTCGTTCTTCGAGAGAGGGCTCGACTTCTCAATTGCTTACTCAGCCCAAAGTAACACCTGTTAGCAAGAGTTATCCTACGCATGATCTCCAAGCTGACGTCATTACTGCTGTTAATGCTGGTTCCAAGATAGACAAAGTCCCTTACTACTTCAAAAGCGTAGTTGTCAACAGTGATGTGCTGTCCAAGACGCCGGGACTCTTTGTTTGTTGACACTAGATACTTCGTCTTGCCCTCATAAAATGTAATGCTTGCAATATGTCCACAATAAATTTGAACTCAATATCTCAAATATTTCTGTGTTTTATTTAATAGATAAAATTGTTATGTCCCTAATGGAAAACCCTCTATATGGGAGTAGGTTATAGGCGACGCTTCCTCTAGTTTCTCCTACCTTCGAAGAAGCACCCGATGGCGAAATAGTTTATTTAGTTTACAAGGAACAAAGCACTCACTTTGTGTTTCTAAGGGGTTAGATGCGTTACCGCGGTAATTCAAGATTGCAATATCAACTTCCACCCAACCTGAAATAATCTTATCAAATGTTTCATCATTTTTTCATATGGTTGAATTGCGTAAGATGGGATTTAAATAGCAATAATTACATATTGCAGACCTCATACTTGTTTAATTTGAAACCCTTATTATGGCATCATTTCATCATCATCATCAGCATCATCATTAGAACTTCACACACGCGAATATTGTTTCATATTTCCAAGGGTAACAATCACCATTATGAATTTTTATGTATATTCTTCATTATTTAATCATTCACACGACTCACCATTTGTATTGAAATTAATGAACGGTTGAAAAACATCATTTTACCACCACTCATGGTTAATTTTCTTTGATAAACTCCCAACTCCATCCCCGGCTAAAGGAAATAAAAAGGAAAGCCAAAAAAAAAAACAAAAAAATAAACAAACAAATATCAATACTCATCACCATAAACGCCTACAAGAGCAACAACGACAATAACCATACAGTAATAATGTCCATGAACCTTGTCAAATTCGTACATACTCGTATAGCATGTACGAGCACACACATTGCTCATAGAAGCCCAATTCATTGCCCTTGTGGTAGAAGTTGTTTGGTACAAACGTACGTACAAGCATTAAAGCAAAATTATCGTATGAATGTGTGATGGAAGCACATTGTGTGCGTTTAAGTGAAAAATCTCTGTGTGTGCTCCCACATACATATACGCGTTCGCATGAATGCAAAGTCATCTGCCATCTTTAAAATTGCCCTCCATGTTCACCCGCGTACATTGTTAGTTCAACGATATCGAGTGTCGAGCTTCAAGCTTTCATAAAGAGCAAAAAAATATATAAATTAATGCATATTTTTTTGTTAGGGGTTGCTATGAATTTGTCAATATTCAGCCACCCAACATTTTATGCTTTGTCACATTCATAGAGATCGCCTGCCTGGCTGCTAACTGTCGACCGTATCCGACCACGTCTTGCGTCGCAGAGAAAATCATCTAGCAAGTAATCTGCCGCATTAGTAAACGCCAAAAAGTCGTTATGACTACGCGGTTTGAGCAATATCCTTCGACAAAATCCGACCGACCCAACCCGTCCAGCCGTCCCAAGCAAACAACTCGACCGACTTTGCTTCGATAATCAATGTTTAGCACTTCAAAACCAAAAAAAAAAAAAAGAACATCTTTAAATTTTTAACATCACATTTTTGTCACCGTGTATTTCGCGGCAAAATTTTACGTCTCGCATTATTTGCTTTCTTTCTTCCTCGCTTGCTTGCTCACTTGCAAAAAATTTGTATAAAGTTTTGTTTGTTTGGAGTCTTGCTTGTCTGTTTGTTTTTTGCATAAAGTTTTTCACGCTTCCATGATATTTACATGCTTTTTTTTTTTTTCTTTTGCTTTAAACAATATCCCACAGCGATAGCGCTCCAACGATTCTTTGAAGAAATAGAAGAAGAAGAAGAAGAAGAAAAAACAAATTTCGTTCATAGTTTCCGCTTCTGTCTCAGTTGCTTTATTGTTCTACTTATTACTTACCCTTTAAGTACATACTTAGTTACCTAGAAAAGAGGGACGACGCATTCGACATGGAAATAATAAAATCATATTTTGTACAAAAAAAAAAAAAATGCATAAAATTTTGAAAACCTTTCTACTTTAAATATTTAGTTTGTACAAAGATCAGATTTTTGGTTTTACTTTGGCTAGCAGGGTTTAAGCTTTTAATACAATAAGAAGCTGCTAAGTGGTATTTAAGGGGGAAGACCACCTTGAGCTGTCGGAAAATAAAGTATTTTCGGAGTTCTTTTTCAGCATTAAAACAACTTGCAATGATAAAATGTTTTATAAGATTTTATTAGTTATCTTTTTTACAATAAATGTCAATTTTTTTTGCTTGGATCTCGGGCTCCCTGTACACGCTGCACCAGGTCGCGTAGCCCCCCTCCAGCCCGGTTTTCCACATCGGTGGGACATCTGGACCCTTGGCAAGTGAATCTGGAAGAAAAGTTAGATAGGCAGGTTATTCTCCATATAATTTCGCACTGAAATACTGAAGCCGTTTTTTGAAAAGTTAATTTTTATGAAAAATTGTTAATTTTTTACCTGTAAAATTTGCCTCAAAATCGTGCTTTAAAAATCCAAATTATAAAATATCAAAAATCCCATCCAGTATTTCGATGCAGAATTAAATTCTCGATAATTTTGCAAGGTTTCATCAAAGCGGTTGAAAACTGCAAGCGTGATATGTCCCACCAGTTTACAAAATGTCGTTTCGAGATAAACGCTTTTGAAGTTTTAGAAACTCGCTCAGTGCCCCGGGAAATTTTTTTAAAAATCGTCTCGTTACCTCGTTTAAATAATCGACATTAAGAAAAAAAATTAGCCGATGACATCAAACAGAATTTATTTTATCACACGAACTTCTTCTTACCGTTCCCACCGACTCTCACTGAAAATTCACCTAAAAAATTGTTTCATATCGACTGAAGTGGACATAGAAACATTTAAATAGTTTAGCTGGCGTCACTTTTTCTGACGTTGACAGTTTCTTCAGTACTTGATCTTTCCACCGGAGTCTGGATTTGCGTGCATAATGCACTCAGTAAACGAAGTAACGAATATCGAACTGACCGTAGCGTGAGATATGATGGCAGTGTTGTGTGTCCCGAAAAATAATTGTCCCACTGAGAACTCAAATGCTGTTAAGTTGATTGAGTCGAAACCATCAACTTTATGCACTGAAGTAATGAGCCTTATACCTAACAATCTAAGAAAGTATTTCGGATCGGAGTTTATTAGTTCGAACCCCTGCAGAGACAAATAGCAGAGACTATAACCAAAAATGAAAGATTTTTTTTTCTCAAATCGCACCCACCTTTCAACTTGCAAATGGCAATACTTCCGACAGTAAAAACTTGCCACTTTAATAGATTTTCACCTTTTTCTGATAATTCAACAGATGGACACTCGAGTAGTCATATGGGATCAGGTTTGTTTTTAGTACAGCTCTACAAATAAATTGTTTCAACATGGGTATTGTGTAATCCATATAAAATCAAAACCAAACAACCCTTCCCCCTTGAATAATATTTCAATCCCCCAATCTGACTCTGCGAAGTACTTGGGAATTCACTTAGACAGACGTTTGACATAGAGAGCGAACATCGTTGCCAAAACGAAAGCCCTGAGAATACAATTGCGCAGCATTTACTGGCTGTTAAAACGTTAATCTCCTCTCCCTATGGACAATAAAGTTATTTTATACAAATTCGTTCTCAAACCCATGAATAATATTTCAATCCCCCAATCTGATTTTGCGATGTACTTGGGAATTCACTGAGACAGACGTTTGACATGGAGAGCGCACATCGTTGCCAAAACGAAAGCCCTGGGAATACAATTGCGCAGCATTTACTGGCTGTTAAAACGTCAATCTCCTCTCTCTCTCTCTCTCTCTATGGACAGCAAAATTATCTTGTACAAATCCGTTCTGAAACCAGTGTGGACTTGCGGTATTCAACTATGGAGTACAGCATCAAATTCAAACTTAGAAATCTTTCAAAGATTTCAATCCAAAACTCTACGAATCCTTGTAAACGCTCCTTGGTTCGTTACGGACGCCCAAATTCATCGGCACCTCAAAATTCTACTAGTGAAGAATCGCGATCGCCTGCAATCACACCCAAACGAGCCTGCCGCTAATTTGATGTCACCATCGCATGTCTTTCCAAGGCTGAAAAAGAAAACACCGCTCCAATTCGTCCCATAGAAAGCTATTTTATTATATACGGATATTCCACAGCGAATATACCTTACTCATTATTACCTCTTCTTCTTTCTTTGAAATCAAATATTTGTAAAATGTCGTTGAATTTTTTTTTTTTTAAGACAGTAAAAAACTAAAATTTTCCCTTTCCCCAAAGAAGTTATGATGAAATAAGCTTACCATAAAATGTTATTACCACCCATAAACCAAGTCCGTCTCCATTCTATGCAATCGGCTGTGACTACGGCTTCAGATAATTCTTTTTCCACAGTTTGGGCTCCACTTTTTCCCCCCTTCCTCCCTTGTTTAGGGGTAGTAGGGGTTAGGCTAAGGCGACCAACCTGATCTATTGTGTACCCCTTTATACTTAGATATTTAGTATATTTAATATATCGAGGAATCGAATCAGCTTCTTCTGGGGGAGCATTTGAAGGTCTTTATCTTCTGGTAGGTATGAACCTAAGATTTTGTGGCTCCTGTTGCTTAGTGCATCACAGATTGTGATTAGGTGTTCCACCATGGACTCTTCCTCATCACAGCAGAGTTATTGCCCAATAAAAGGAACACCTTCTCCCTTCTCGGTTCGGAAAGCTGACCTTCATTGCCTTTGGGACATGAGTATCATCCCGATATTGAGGTTGTCAGAGGGCAAACATCATTGTGGCATTCCATGGTGATGAGCTGGAGTACTCAAGAACTCACTAATTTGGATCGATTTTACTTTCAAAAATAACTTTATGGCTTGTTTAATCATCTGTAATCATTCGGTGTTCACTTCTTTAACATTGTATTCTTAATGGCTCGAGGGGAAATAATAATAACAGCCCTTAGTGCTTTAGTGGACTTTACCTTAACCCATTCATTCTTAGAATTCAATGACGATTGTAATATTTTGTAAACTTGTATATTTTTATTATTATTATGAGTATACATATTGGATAACATTTATTTGTAAATTTTTCTTACAAACACAATATGTTACACGACGAATATTACAAAATATTAAAATAGTAGTCACCTATAGTCATATGTGGGCCACGTAACTACTCGCATATATTCGAATATATAGAGAAAACACACATCAAGCACATGCTCGCACTTGGATGAATTTGATACGCGTAAATGTCATTCATACAAAGTACCATGTCAGATGTTGTTGTACTGTAGCTTTCGCTTTTTATTTGAGTTCTTTTTTTCTTTTTTTTATGTGAATAGATTTAATGCCAAAAACAAAACAAACTGGAATTTAAAAAGAAGTAGGCATCTAAAGCGGTGAAAACGAAACAACGAAAAGAACCATATGTAATAAGAACACTAACAAACTGTCAGTCAGTCAGTCAGTGGTATGGCGATGACAATTACATTTACGATATGAATAGCAACTGTATGAATTTCTCAGTCACTAGCGCATTCTTTCTCTACCTGGGATTGAAATGTGCATAATAATTATAAGAGAAATGCTAATGTTATGAGCAAGTAAAGTCGTATTGTACAACATTTATTCTCATACTCATATTACGTACGTGCTGTTGCGTAGTGTTATAAAACGTTAACGATTCATTTACGTAGAACATTTGCATACGTAAATGAAAATATTATAGATATATCGTATAATATAAGCACAGGTAAAAATGTAAAAGTCTTGTCAATACGTGGCTGATTAGATTAAAAACAAAAATGACAAGAATTAAAACATTCAATAAAATACCAAGAATCGTCCTAGAGGAGTAAAATAATTGATCGCACCCCCTTAATATGCTCTATCTCCATCCCTTGGAGAGGCTCCAATACAAAATTGACATTTTTATGTAAATATTGCTACCACCACTACTCCCAGAGTGTCCCTAGAGAAGTAAAATATAGGGCTAATCTTATTCAAAATTTTTTCTGAGCATACTTGCACCTTGCTTCTTAGGGACGCTTTCCTAGGAAAGGAATTTAAAAGCACCCGAATGTCGACAAATAACCTTATGACTGCCCAGGAACTGCAGCTGAAGCCCTGAAATACATATGTGACGGACCCCATTAATTTTTACTTCTCAACATTTTTTCCAAACTCACTCTCTATTTTTACATGTTGAAGATGTTCACGATTGAGCATCGTTGGAAATTCTATGTCAAGCTTAAAGGAGACTAAGCTTGACATTGGTGCCGTAGCTCAGTGGTTAGTCCATTGGCCTTCTGATCTGTAGGTCGTGGGTTCAATCCCCGGCTGAAGCATAACAAAATTTAATATCGAAAAGAAAATTGGCAATATTCCCGGCAGTAACAATTTGCCAAAAATGCTTCCTAAAGGAGCTCTGTGACAAAACTAAATTAAAGTGATGTCACAAGGGTTCTGCCATTCGGAACCGGCTAATATAAGTAGGTCCCTTCCAATACTGTCCAAATTTAACACGCACAACAGTATTGGAAGAGAAGCACGGTGGTATCACAATGGGCCATTCTGGCCTAAGTGTGTCCTCTCATAGAGAGGGCAGCCACATAACCTAACCTAAGGTCTATTGGAAATTGACTCGATATAGGCCTACTTAAGTAAGAAAACTCAGTTTTTGCGGACGGCTCTCAAAACATCTTAATGGTACCCGATTCCACCAAGTACTCCCGATTTCTTTTATTTTTGTTGTCAGAGTCAGAAAGAGGAAGAAGCTATTGACCATTTGCTTTAGCAGTTGCCTACTTTTAGGTGACTTAGACTTACTTTACCAAAGGAACACACTATTAAGATTATCCCAAAAGTACCCAACCTATTAGGCAATTCTGAGCGACGGCGAAATAACTTTTTATCAATTAGTCACAGTGGAACATCGACGAATAACTATTTATTCTAATCATTTGTTGTTCGTGTTGTCAAATAACATTTGTTTCTTAGAAATAAGTAAATACTCATATTATCGGTTTTGCTTATCATGGACAGCCCAAAAACTTTGCAAAAGCAAATGATTCAATATTTTGCTAATCGTGAATGCGAAGCACAAGTAGTGTCACGAGCTGTTATTTATTATCAACAAACCGATGAATGCGCAAGTGTCTGACTATTTGTTAAGGTGGTATCGAATTGAAGTCCATTTATGATGAATTCCACGGCAAGCACGGCGTTAAACCACCATCCAAAGAGGTGCAGGAGAATAGCAAGAAGAACTAGTAGTACCACCTGACGCATCCCTTTGGATGTCTACTTTGTTGCTCTCGAAACCTTGTGGTGGATTGGGTAATTCTTCGTTTGCGTCAATACAAATGTTGTGAAGAACTACATCGGACGCAATAAGCATTTGTGCAGTAGATGTTCTAATACTCAAACCGTAGAATAATGCTGGAAAACGTCGCTTGAGCACACCGTATGAACGTGCCCGCTAATACGCTTGTACGTGTGACAATCCAGTTCGAAGCTTTGAGCTACTTTCAGGGAATGTTGTCTTAAGAAATTGGGTATTGGCATAACCGGAATCACTGACGAGAATGTAGTTGCAAACAATGCACTCGACCAAGATATAGTACTTAAGCCATGTGCAGAACGCCGACATCACGTAACGATGTTTGAGGTTTGCTATTGCAACCATTTGACAATTCAAGGATAAATCTTCCTTGGGGTTGTGAAATATTTCTTAATTTGGGCCTCCCAACAACTGGATTTTTATATGACTACAGTCGATAGCTCTGATGACTCTAAGTAAATTTTCGAATGTATAGAAAACTCTAGCTGCCGTTCTCAATTTTTTGCGGTATTCGTAGCATTCGTACAGCTGGAGGATTGCTCTGCAAACTTTTGGCCACAATATGCTAATCGTTGTTTGAGAAACACCTATGATATCACCGACGATAGACTGTATGCTATCAGCAGACAAGAAATCACAACAATTGCACCTCGTGTGAGAGATAGCGATGTCTGCAAACAAAATAATTTTGATTAAGCCATGCTCTTAATACAGATTTTGATATGTGAGGTACAATCAAGCGCAGGACGTATACAAACTCGTCTTCGTCATTCGAAAGCGGTAGAAAAACTCAAGGTCGTCCCAGGAGTGTAATCTTCTTCGTTCCGACATAATGTATGACCGTCTATTATTCCTGTTTTCATGGTAAAGACTTTGAAGTTTCGAGATGCGCCATTCGGAGTGTCATTAATATGGTCGTTATATTTCTTTAACTGTTGTTGCCAGGGTGAGATAGTGGAAACGACTATTCAGCACTACCTTTACTAGTATCCTGATCTGAATTGACATAGGCTTGATTTATGAAAAAATTCTTGTTTGCAGATACTCATGATATTGTCCCAAAGTACTCCTTATTTACTTTACGCTGCCTTTACTAGCGTTCTAACCTTAGATTAGATTAGATTGATTGTTGAACGGGCACCTTGTCACTGCAGCCAAGATATACCTATTGGGACACACTCTAAAAAGTACTTACAAGTACTCTTTAAGTCTAGTATTCACTAGGAATTCAAAGACATCTTTAGGAGACTTGTCCGCTATGTCTGACGGTTCTAGGTAATAACTACCTAAGTAACGAACCCAGCTATTTCTTCGTCTTCGTTACATAACCTACAGAGGTAGCTTTGACTTATCCTCATATTGTGTAGGTGTTTCATAACTCTGCAATGTCCGGTCAAGAATCCCGTGACAATGCGAATGCCAGTCCAGCTCAGTACTTCAGCAGTTCTCTTGTGAGAACGATGTGGCATAAAAGTTTTCGCAAATCTAATATCTTTTGTTTCCATCCAATATTGGTGCGATTTTCTTTCTAGCCAAGTAATAATTTTATATTTGGTGGAGCTTCATGGCAGCCTGCAGAATGGTTGTGGTCCAATAAATTTACCTGTTCTGACCTTAAGCGAGGTAGTCTCAAGGAAACTCTGCCCTGCAGACACTACTAAACCGGTGAATATTAGTATTACGGAGAATGTTCTCCTGTTCGTAAGAAAATCGTTGGAACTCGTTCGTTGGAGATGGGATGCTGCCGTAACTTTTGGTGTCACAGTAGTCTATATCTCGTTTGGATTCGATCTTGGACATGGTCAAACGAAAATACTATTGTAACGTTTCAGATAATTGAGCACCATTGATTAGAACAAACGTTTCCGGAGAAGCATAAGCTTTGGAAGGTTCAAGTGCTTAGCTGGCGATATACCGTGTATGCGGTGTTTATATGAATTGTTTGTGAAACAATACAAAACAAAACACTCTGCCATTATTCAAGCACCATCGATTGCCTTAAATATATTGGATATGACAATACATACAGACAGACATACATATATAAGTACGAGTACTTAGGTATAAATACAAATACATGTAATTTACATACATATGTAAATTATGAAGCACCACAACAGGCGGTAGTAGCAGCAGGCGTCGTCGCCTACTACTGTATGGATGATATTGATTTTATATGAATCTTTTATAGATTTTTGTATTTTTTTTTGCAATTTTTATTATTATGATTATTATGATTTTGCTTTTCATTTTTTTTTTGTTTTCTTTTGGATGTAACAAAAGAAAAAACGAATAACCGAATAACCAATGAAAAATATCACCCTTTTTGCTGTTTTATTTAATCTGGTACTACTGCACATGTAGAATTATACTTTTATGTACGTGGTCCTCGCTCCACATACATATGCGTTTGGCATTTTAAACCAAACGAGAAATATAAGTGCCACTGCCATGCTATCATCAATGTATGCATGAATACAGAGCGAGAGAATAGAGTACGAGTAGTTGGCAGTCTGAGTTATACTGTATGAAAATTCGTTTTGTAACATGAGGAGGTCTCTGCTGTTGTTTGTTTGTTTGTTTGATTGCTTACTTGCTTGCTTGCTTGTATGACTCGTATCGTACGTACGTATCATTCAGTCGGTGTGTATACAACATGCTCATATGAATATGCGAACCATTAGTTGTTGTAAAAAAGAAAAAAAAAAAAAAGGAAATAAGAAATAAAGAACAAAAGAACACAGTGAAGAAAACCAAAAAGGGTTCTCCTGCTGTTACATGTGCATATATGATAATATTCATTGTGATACAATGGCGGAGAGAGTGTGAGAGAGAGAGAGAGAGAGAGATACTGGAAAAGAGAAATCATTGGGGGGTCGTATGAATCCATATACATATTTGTTAGGTACGTTTCTCATCGAATCATTGCATTTTATATGTATTTATGCCTTCTATTGTTACTGCTTCTGAAATTTTTTTCCTTCTTCTTCTTCTTCTTCTTCTTCTTGTCTTCTTCTTTATGATTATTTTTATTATAATTTTTCCAATGTGTCAACAACAAGTAAGGGATGTCTATCAACTAATAGAATGTTTTCTCACAAGCAGACGATACAAGAAAGATAAAAAAAATGGAAATCACAAAAATATACATTAGGCTTTTTTTTTTGTTTGTTTTGGAACTGATTGCTGTGCGACATAAAATTGAGTTGCTCGTTGCTCGCACAAGAAAACACGTGTTATGGACCCTTTTGAAAACGTGAAATTACAATATAAATGTTTTTCACGAAATCAAACGCACATATGAACATGCTCGTATGTATTTGATTTGATTTATTCATGTCTATTACAGAGAGAACGAGACAGATAGATAGATAGAGATGCGTATATCTATCATATATGAAAAATGAGTCTATTCTGAATATTTATGGTATGTACATAAATTATAGATAAGCCATTCAAGATTTGATTGATTTCTTTTCTTATGGAATTTGTAAATTGTTGCCGCATCAACACATCAAAAATACTAATCAGTCATTTGTCAGTTAATTTCAGAGACTGAAATGATAACTGCACAAATTCTAATTGAGAAAACCTTGGAAGGCAGGTGTCCATCGCTTATTGGGGCAGCTTTATCTAGGAGAGCCTCTCTGCAAGAGCACACATTAAGGCCAGCAAGTCCTGTTGTAATACCACCAAGATCTTCTTGCAGCACTGCTGGGTGTGTTTAATTCTGACAGTATTACATAGAAGGGATCTACTTATATTAGCTGATTCCGAACGGGAGAACTTTTGTGACACCATTTTCGTGCTTAGAGTACAGAGTTCTTTACAGGTGGAAACCTGAAAGAAAAATGCTTTCGGTAATAAAGTTTCCGCCTCAGCCGCGGATCGTAATGATGTCCAAGCCCATAAAGCTGAGATCGAAAAGAGACCGTTAGAATGTTACTGCACTACACCTCATTCTTTATGAAAGCAAATCTAGAAAATTTTACAAAAGTTTCCAGCCATATAATTGAACAAATCAATCAACAAAATATAAATTGTATCAGTCAATGAATTGCTCTGAAAAATTGCAAGAAAGCTTCTTCGGAAAAGTTGAATCCATCGACATTTGATAACTTAAAATCCATGTCTTTGATCGAAATTTCACTAGACACTAGATATCTGTGGATTAAGGGGGTCCACCTGTGTAAAATTTTCGAAAAATCGATTTTTTTTTACATTTTTCGCATCTTGAACGAGAGCTTCTACAGGATGAGGAAGGGGAAGTTTATGGTCCTGGTATTGCAGATTAAATGTGAGTCTATAATACAAAGTTTTGTTGTGTTTCCAAACTTTGAAAGCGTTTTTCTTGAAACCATATTTTTGAATTTTGTGGGCAGGATTAAAAAAAATCTACTTAACCGATTGACTTGAAATTTTGACAGACTCATTAATACAGATAACTGAAGGTACCCACGGAGCGGTTTTTCGAATTTTACAGCAGTTTTTATATCGAAAAAAAGCATGAAAATGAATAATTTTTATAAAAACAACTGCCATTTCTTCAATTTTTAAAATTTCGTCAAAATCCTACATCAGCACCTCAACGATATAAACAGAAATAAGATTTTTTGTTTACTTTTCGCGTTTTAGATAACTGGTTCGAGCGGAATCTTGCACACAATTTCGGTATTTCATTTTGAAGGGGTCACTTTGAACGCCCTTAATGAGTACAAGCCTTCGGATTACACTATTGGAAAAATTTACTATTGAAATATGAGCACAAACCTTCAAAATAACGTAAAACTTATTCTTATTTTCGAATTAGTTCTCCTAACGAAAATTCCCGAAAAAGCGTTCGAAATACCGCGCTCACACAGGTGGACCCCCTTAAAACAGAACACTTTGAGCTCTATATATATTATTTAGTCAAACAACGAATGTAGAGGTTAAAAGTTCTACTATTCACTGAAATGCTCCTAAAATGCAAGTATATTTGTGAAATCTCCGAAGGATTTTGTGCAATTTATTCAAGATTTCCTCAAGAAATACAAATTAACCGACATTTGGGTGCTTAAACCACTACGCCTTTGACCTAAATATCATTAAAAACTAAGAATCTTTAGAGTTTTCTAGGAAACCTAAAAAATTCCATAACTTTTCTCTCAATTTAGTCAAAAATAATGCACAAATTATGAAATGTTCACGAAATTTCAGAGAGCTTCTGTGTTATTTCTACAAAAAAGGCAAACCAAAGGATTCCTTACACTTTTTTTCTCAATATAAATTGGAAACTTGGGATCCTTTAATTTCCTTTTTAAGAGTTCTATTTTCACAAAATTTTATTCTAAAGATTAATTAAACTTTAATAGTTTGATAACTTTATATTTTCCTGCACAAAGTGCGATTTTAAAATCATATTTTTGTGTAGCAGGTAGACATGATTCTCGGCCGATTTCGTCCATTTTTAAACCTATATATTATTTAGTAAAATTAATTATATATACCGAGTTTTTGGCCCATAGATTTATATCATCGTGTGAAAAGTTCCAAGACAAACTTTTGTATGGAAAATAGACGTAGATTAACGTAGAAATCATCCGATTTCGCTTATTTTCAAGCCCATAAATTGGTGTTGGTAAAATTACTTTTATACACCAATTTCCAACACGATCTCGCTATAATTACGGCAGCTAGCGTCCAAAATATGTATAATTTAAAAGCAATTTAGCATACTGTGTTAGTACTTTAGCGTCTATTTTTTCGCTATTCAACTGACTTTCATTTGAAATTATGTCATCATTGAGATATTCCATTCATTCATACATTCAGCTATCCTTTCATTCGGTTAGCTAAGTAGCTGGCTCAATCCTCAATTCCCTAATCATTTCGTTGGCCACATACACGTTGCTACGCACACACTAAATTAGTCAGTAAATTGTTCAGTTCAACTAAGTATCTAACACCTTTAATTAATTAATTAATTAAGCAACAGAATAACAATTCCTTTTTGGCCACTTTTCGCAGGAAACCAGTTCAGGCGAGTTGGCGAACTCTTTGGTTGGTTGGTCGGACGGTTGGTTGGCAAGCAAATAATTAATACAAGCACACAAGTACTATAATGTGGGTGCTGTTGACCCGTTTTCCATTTTCATTTTCATTCGCATACATACTCAGATAATAGACATTTCATTTTAGCCGCATATTTAATACCATTTCACATGCTAACCTAGTTTTCCTTAACCACATTCAAACTGACACTATATGACACTAATATCAATCCTTTTTCCTTGGCTGCTTGTGTGTTTGGGGGAAGCACACAGCAAGAGAAGAGTTCAGTGTCATGACAATAGATCCAAAAATCCACATTTATGTCCCTCTACTCCGACTTTACTTAATCGAAAAAAAAGCGAAAAGGTTTTTTGTTTTTTCTCTAAAAAGTCATCAAGTCTCAAGTTGTTAGTTGGTGGCAGAAGATGATATGAATATAGTACTTAGCATGCTTTAATATTGATGTAATACTAATGCGAGGTTATGTAAACAGTAATAGAGAAGGAGATAGATATGTAGAGCCAGAGAGAGCGAGTGCAGATGAATGACAGATATGAATAGCCGCAAACTTGTAGCTGATTATCAAGCCAAAAACGAATCGTTTGGCAGCTCAGGCAAAAAGGAAGTATGGAAGGAAGGAAGGAAGGAAGTATACGAAGCATAAAGTAGCGGATAAGAGAGACGAATAAGCGACGGTATAAGAATATAAGCAAAGCAAAAGCAAACAGTATTTGTATCACAAAAGGGAAACTGGCAGAAGAAGCAACGCAAAACAACACTATGTTCCACAAAACCATACTTCGCTTCCATCAAAAGCAAACATAGCAAAACACAAGGCATCTGTGTGAAATGCATGGAATTGTGCATTGTGCTTTAGTCAGTCATCCTCTGTCCTCTTCTACGTCTAATCTGACTCTACTGACAAACGCGCCAATGCTGCGCTCCATCGGTATATTCATGCATGAATGTTTCCTCATATTAAAAAGGCTCTAAGGCACACAAACTCTGTGGCATTTACTTAAATGAAGATAGACAGACATATGCCCATTAGGGTGGGCCAAATTTTTAAAATTTATACCATTTCAAGCGAACAGCCATTATGAAAGATAGAAGGTAAGCATATTCGAAGAAAATCTTATTGGATGGGGTTCTCTCATTCCACCGCTCTAGGTGCGATTTCTGGGCAGTGAAATTTTTTATAAGGAGTTACAAATGGATGGTAAATACATATATTTGGAAAAAATATTGATGTATAAATATTAATGAGAGTCGGTCTACTCTACTCTATGGCCAATTTCCGTGCAGATATGAGATAAGATCAGAAAGTAGTTTACTAGAGGTTGGTCATACATTTCACGGTATTAGATGTAATTCTTGGACAATCATCGGAATATTTGCCAATTCTCCGAAGTTTTTGCATTCATTTTGTATAAGAGCCACCTTAAGAGCTAAAGATAGAGGGTAAACAAGTTCAGAGAAAATGGATGAGGAAAAATTAATGGGAATTAATGGGAATTACTGCGATTCCTGGACAGCGACGATGTCATTTGTCGATATTCATGTGTTTTCGTATGGAAGCCCCATAAGGGATGAAGATAAGAAGTAAGTATGTTGGGAAGCAAAAAATTACTGGAAGTCGGTCATACAGTTTACATCAATGTGGTTTTTCAAAAAATTTTTTAATTTCATTTATTAAGGATGTGCTATTTTGTTCTCTTTCCAAAACAAAAATCTTTGAAAAAAGTGGGCAAATCGATATTTGGAATTTCTTTTTGCTAACTTAGGAAAAAATGTCCTAGAAATGATCTAAATTTTGATGTTTTTCATTGAGCCAGTCCGTTTTAAAATTTGACCCACCTTAATATACATTTTGTTTCTCTTTCTCGCTATGCGCTTCTCAACTAAGTACTACAACCTATTCAAAAAGTAGGTCTGTCAATAGACAAAGAGACAGACGGATGAAGAAGCTGACTTGTCGTTCATCAGCTCTAAGCTGTTGAGACAGGCTCATTGAATTTTGTTCTGCTATTCAAAGTATGTATGTACAATACTTAATAAGTATTTATTTTATTGCAATTCATATGGAAATCGTAAGATGGATGAACTTGGCAAGCACGAAACCAAAACCATAATAAGATTTCTTAGGATTCGGAATACTCTTGCCGTTTTAGAAATGAAAATTGAAAGAAGGTGAGCTATTCTGAAATATTCTAATAAATTCTAAGATGAATGAATTTGGTAGACGATAATTCACAACCCTATCGTGATTCCTTTAGATTCGGAACCTTAAATAGGTTTATGGAGGCTTCCGAAACGAAAGTTGATAAAATATGAGCTCATCTGGAAATTTCTAAGATAGCGGACTCAAGCATGTAATATTATCAAGGCTTAAGGTACGTAATGCCAGACGTTTCTATGTAAAATTTTAGGTAACCGTATTTGCGATTTCTATAATTTGTAAATTTGTAATTCAAAAGATAGCTCTTTGTCATCATTCTCGTCGTTATAAATCGAAATATTCGCAATTGAGACCGATTTTCCATGCTCTGATTGTGAGTATTGGTCAGTGTTGGAAGACACGCTATATATTCCGAATCCATATGACAGTGCTCTTGAATTTTACAGATTTTGTAACAACTGGCGTATAAAATTTTAATAGTCTAGGAAGAAACCTCACTCCATCATACTTCTTGGTAAATTTTTACTATATCGATAGAGTTTCCAATTGTTTCGGTCAGAATGGATTTTGTTCCTAACCTCGAAAATATTATCAAAGTTGACGAGTTCATTTAAATGCTCAGAATCGCTGCTACGAGGTTAAAATGTAACCCCGACTGACACTCAATTGTTTCCAACATTTTTACCAGACATAGTTGCTACCACCTTTGCTGCTCAGAAGGGCTGCCCTTCTAGGTTGCTGATATAGGGGCCAAAGATGTAACCGACTACCATACTTCCCATATTTACACCTCCGGGAAGCTTCATTAACAACAACAACCCCATCTTTCCTCAGGAATTCTCCCTACGGTTTTGAAAAGTATGACCGACCCCTCTAATTCTTCAACTGCAACAAAGATATTTGCCCCCAAGTCCACCCTTATTTACTAAAATTAAAGCTTCGCCCATTATATAGCCGCTTGGTGTATAGACCAGTAAGGAACTTAGTGGTAGCCCTGCATGAGACAAGAGCTTCTGTAATGTATCGAGCATCTGCATTAAGAATTCAATATATCACTAATGTAATATGCACCCACACGTAGATAGATATGCATACGATTGAGTCTGTGTGTGCCTGCGCCTGTGCCTGAGCATGTTAGTCGGGCAAACATCATCAACATTAAATCAACATTCCATTATTTCGTCTTACCTTGTCACTCATCATAATGAATATTGTATTGGTTCGGCTCGATCTGAATCCTAACCTCATCAACTCATCTCATTTCATCTCAACTGGTGTCATTTTTGTTCATAGGTCTGACTTCATGTCTCTCTTCGTGCAAGTGTGCAAGTTGGACGACCGACAAAATCAACAGCCAACGATGACGACCTACCTTTATTCAAAATGCGTTTGTTGCTCCGTTGAGTTGTTTGCACATTCGGTTGGTTCGGTCTTGGGATATTTTTTTTTTTTTTTTTGCTTGTTTAGTTTTCTTTTTATTTTGAATTGGTCTACTTCTTCTTTACTTTAATTTCTTTTCACATTGCTTTTTTGTTTTTTTTTTTTTTGCTACATTTTGCCTCCGGACACAAAAGTGTTTAGGATGGATTTTGCTTTTTGTTCGGTTTATTTTTTTGGTTTATTGTATGCCCATATACCTACCTAACGATGAATACGATGTTATTAATGATTTTCTTCCTTCAAAGCGTCTATCTTGCACTGGAGTAATAGTACAATATGATTGCAACAATGAAAGAGAGGGACAGAGAAGCTTTCGAGTTCATTTACTCTCGAATACGAGTACATAAAAAGATAACATGTATTTAAGAAAAACTTGTCAGCTCGCCGCCAGACAAACTGGCAGGCAGGCTGGTCGGCACACAGGCAGACAGTCCAACAAACAGACTGATGATGATATTTCTCATCGTCATCGTCGTCGTCGACGTCGTCATCATCAAAGTTGAAGGCTGTTTTAGAAGCATTAAGAGTATTTTCATCGCATATGCTTCGTTCTCATTTCATTTAGCTAAAAACCCTGCCGCACACATTAGCAAAAGGGAATCATAAAAATGTTGATGATTTATTTGCTTAATAACTAGGCGCTTTTTAGCTTAATTTTGTTATAATCTTCAACAATAATAATGATTGCAATTTAAAATGATTAAACGATTGATTTTGATCTTTGATTTGTGCAGAAATCTTGTCTAACTTGTGTTTTCGCACGGTAACATGCCTGACGGACGGTCTTAGTATAGCGAGTGCCAGTTATCATAATTATTTTTGAACTCATCCTCTAAAAACGGAAATCTTATAGTTATTTCTACTCAACTTGAATGGAAGTCAACTGTGGTTCAAGGTTATGTGACGCACATATTAGAGAACACCCAATGAAACCAAGAAGATATTTTCGAATAGAGGCTGCTTCTTTCTTTTGTATGATAATAGGGCGAAATTCTGATACTCACTAGAAAATATTAATCCAATTGAAAATTATCAGTTACTAAATAGTTAAAATTTCGTCGAGTAGAAACACCAAGGCCTCAAATGCAGGATAACTTCCAAGACTAAGGGTTTAAGAAAGCAAGTCTCTTTAAGAAGTTTGGCTTAGTAGAAAATATTATTCCAATTAAAAATTATAACAATCTATTCCAAATTGAGCTGAAATTCCAAACTTTAAAATGAGATGAAATTTCAAGCTCTAAAATTCAAGATGACTTCCAAACTTCCTATGAAATAGAGTGATATCAAGAACGTTGGCTTGGAAAATATTAATTCAATTGAAATTTATAAAAATCTATAGGTAATTGAGCACTTCTAATGTCAAATATAAATAGTAAAAGTCAACTTTTCATCGAAAATATATTGCAGGGTCTAAAATTCAAGATAACTTTCCCAATTCCTATGAGAGAAAGTCTCTTGAAGAAGTTTGACATGGAATAAATTTTTAATCCAATTAAAATTTTTTTTTTATATATAGGAAATTGAATATTTCGAATGTCAAATGGCTATGTCAATGGTAAACTTTTCGCCGAGATGAAATTGAAAGCACATTATAACTAAAGCTTGGAAATTCGGTATTTTTATTCGAAAGACACTAAGATTTCGAAGAAGCTGTAGCCATTGCAGAAGAAACACCAACGGCTAAACATCAGATCGAGCCCAACATTGTTCTATGCCAATGTGCCACCCTTAATAGGATGACCGAGGGACCAGAGAAATCACTTGGAAATTATTATGAATTTTGATGGTTGATGTTAGAAATAAAAAGAGAGTAGCGACGGAAACCCAAAGCCGGATTAGGATGGAACAACTTTAAATCCATAGATTGAGATTGAGATTGAGATGGAGATCAGGTAACCTACATTTATAACAACCTATGTTTATAGGACTATTATATCGACATGTAGGATAAAAGTAGTGGGTGTGTTGGCCTTCTGATCTGTAGGTCGTGAGTTCAATCCCCGGCTGAAACATAACAAATTTAATATCGACAGTATTTTTATTTCGAACAGTACCCACCTATCGGCAAGCAATTGGCAGTTTTTCCGGCAGTAACAATTTGTTATGGAAAAGCTTCTGAAAGAACTCTGCGACAAAGTTCAGAAAAGTGATGTCGGAAGAATTCTGACGTTCGGAACCAGCTAAAATAAGTAGATCCCTTCTAATACTTTCCAAAATTTAACACGCACAACAGTAATGGAAGAGAATCTCGGCCAACGAGCACTTCGGGGCTTTAAGTCCCACATATTTATTTTTTAAGATAAAAGTTTCATTAAAATACAAGATAATTTCAGAGGAAAAGAAATCGCAGATTTATTTTTAACAAAGAGAAAGTCTATCCCTGAGCTAAGCACCATTTCAGACCCAACAAACTCTTATTTGGAAGATATGAATTCAATTAAAAATTAAAATATTGAGGTTCATTGAATGAAATTAGAAACTAAGAATCTACAATCTATAAGGTATTGCTCATTTAGAATGTCGAATTTTCCATCGATGTGTCATCGCGTAATCCAACAATTTCAAGTATTTAAAAGAGATTTTAAAAACTTTATGGAAATAGATATTTTTTCAAGAATTTCAGTTAGAAAATCAACAGCTTTCCACGACAGAAGCTAGGAGTTTTAAAAGGATTCTAATAACTAATAGAAAACTTCATGGAGGTAGGTGCCTTTAAGAATTTCAAATCGAAAATAGGAAGTTTTGTCCGAAAGAAGCTAGGAATTCACCGCCAATTTCACTCCAACACACAAATGTGAGTCAAATTAAAAATTATAAAAATTTGTAGTGGATTGGATATTTAGAATGTTTAACTTTACATCGGAGAATCGTCGAGCCAAACCAAATTTGATACTGACTGAAATCTCAAGCTTCAAAATCCAACATCGCTTCAGAGGAACCCATGAAGAAAGCTAAACACCAAATCCTTTTTAAAAAACGAGTTTGTTAACTAAAAACGAGTTTTATTTCGACAAGCTTTAGTACGAAAAATATTTCTTTATAAAAATCTCAACCGGAATGGGTTTTTATTGAACGGAAATTGATTTGCATTCCAATAATAATATCATATAAAAAAAAAGAGAGAGAGAGAGAGAGAGATAGAAAAAACCAAGTGAATAAATAAACATTTAATCAACTTTCTATGCCCCAATACCAATGAAATTAAACGTTTATCCAATACATACGTATACCTATAAAGGTAGGTAAATATTTATTATCACAATGACATTATGTTCCAATTTTTTGCGCGTACACACACACAAATACACTTGTTCATGCAAAAAAGGTTGGTTTATTGCAAACGAAATTTGTATAAACAATACCGCCATAGGAGCGACAAATAATGAATGCCTTTGGGCGTAATTACAAATGTGCTAATTACAATCACAATCAGTAAAAACACACATACCCTTATACATAGAAATGCACATAAACATGATTTCGCCGACATTTACCCACTGTCAGCGCCACCACCAACCTTCACCACCAATGAGATTTAATGCAATTGTCATTTAAAACACACCGTTTAGATTTGTTGTTGTTGTTGTTGTTGTTTATATCTACTCTAAGTATTACATACAAGTACAGATAGCCGTTGGATATATTCATAAATTCGTACACAAGTACATATACGATTATCGTATATGTAGCAACTAGTACAGTGTAAGAAAATCTCATAAGATCACAGCTCAGATTTACCTCATTACACTACCAAAAAATTCAGGTATAGGGAGAAGTCCTCCTGAGCTCAAATCATATTTTTACAATTGTTTTTTTGTATGGGCAGATTTTTGAAATAACGGTAATTTTGTGTTTTTGCAGTATCTCTTCATTCAAAAATTGATTCAATTATTTGAAATCCAATTCTTCCAAACCCTTATCTTTGTTTCGACTATCTTTCATGTGTATCCAAATGGCACAATAAGCTTTCGCATTATTACTAGATCGTCTTGGACAGCACGTCACTGTTGATAACTACACTTTTGAAGTAGTAAGAGACTTTGTCTATCTTGGAACCAGCATTAACAGCAGTAATGACATCAGGATAACTCTTGCTAACAGGTGCTACTTTGGGCTAAGTAAGCAATTGAGAAGTCGAGCTCTCTCTCTCGAACAACGAAAACTACACTCTACAATTCTCTCATCATGCCTGTTCTTACATATGGCGCTGAAGCCTGGACAATTTCCACCTCGGATGAGCGAATGCTTGAGGTTTTCGGGAGAAAAGTCCTACGCAAGATCTTTGGACCTATTTGCGTCGATGGCGATGATCGAATAAGGTACAAACATGAGCCGATATTGACATAGTAAAGCGTATCAAAATCCAGCGGTTGCGCTGGCTAGGTCATGTCGCTTGGAATTTCTAACTGGCGCCAGCTAGCGAAAAACAGAGATGGCTGGCGAAGCATTTTATATTCGACCTAAATCGATATTCGGTTGTTATGGCCACATAAGTAAGTAAGTATTATTACTAGATTAGAATAAAATCAGAAAATCAAAAGTTTTTACTTTTTCCAACAAGTTTTTCGTTTTTATGTATTTATATATATAATATCCTATATCCAGAAGCTCTAAGATTTATTTTTATAGTTAATTTCATTTCTTAGTAACCGTAAACTCAGCCTGAACCTACGCTTGCGGAATGTATTAATTCACATAATTACTTTGCTGGGTTTTACCACACGAATTCTCTGCCGATAAAAACATATTCCACTTTCAAAAACTTTAAAACATTTATTTACTGTTAATTTTGTGTTTAATCCAATACAAATTCGGTTTTTCCAAAAAAAAAACTATTACGAGATCGATGTTCATTACTCAATTCATCATGATTTTAACTTTTGAATCTGGAACATTTACAATAAGTTGAAACTGAATGTTCAATTTCAAAACAGTCAAAAGAGAGAATGATCGGCAATAATGTTAGTTGTAAGGTAAGAAACTTAACTCCTTGCGGATAAACAGGATTTGCAAAAAAGAAACTTATGGAATTAATGCATCTCTGATTTAATAATAGCTAAATTCGTGGCATTTCAGTACGAATTGCTTGAACAATATTCACTAGATGTGACTTTCAGTGGCTCACGGCCCACATTTTTCTTCAAATGATGAAACTATAAGCAACTGTAGACCAGCTATTGACGTCCTTTCATAACCGCACTTCACATAGATGGAATATAATAAATTGCACAATCCTCATAACCACGGCAATTGAAACGTAAATTTTATATAAAATATCCCGCTGAATCCAAATAGTCCCGTGTTACAAAAGCAGAACGGTTTTCGAGATATTTTAAAATTGCAGTTTTTTCAACTTAGAAAAATGGTAAGGTTACTAAATTTTCAATATCTATGACCATAGTGAATCGAGTTTTAGGTTATTTTATTTATAGGAATGATTATCAAATGTCGTGGACATTTTTCCTGTCAATTTCAGGGTATTTTTACTTATTGGTAAATTATATTGAATACCACAAATTGAAATTTTTACCATGACAGCTCAACAACAAGCTGTTCACATTCTTCATAGAAAATCATTCATTATGAATTTATTCTACATTCCACTAGTGTACATGCAAACATATGCAAAGTATGGAAATGAATAAGCGGGAAATGTCAAAGCAAGTAAGTAGGTAAGCAACATGCGACAGATTTCATCAAAGTATGTAGTAAATGGGTGGCAACAAAACAGCAACAAAAACATCGAAAAATTAACTAAAACATAAAGAGATGACAACAGAGAAATGCAATGTGTGTGTGCGAGAGTGAGAATAAAAATCTCTCCCAATGTATTTACATGTTTGAGAAGGTCCGTGATGGCTCATATGTATCATATACATATGTAGATTTGTTGCTTATATGACAATCAGTATGTGTGCTCCCTTCATGTCAAATATACAGACATACATACATATATACATCTGTATTGTCAATGTATGCTGATAACAATTCAAGGGGGGTAATAAGAGGTTGCTACTGCTTTAAACCTACATAGTTGTCACAGTTGTCAAAATCACAAACATTCTTACATCCGTGGTACATACGTACATATGTATGTTATGTATGTATGTACATGCACAGTAGTCGATTAGCGCATGTTTTTCAATTGAGATGAAAGGGAAGTGATATGATGAGGATGATGACGATGACACTTGATGAGTCGGTTGGTTAGTGTAGATGTTGTATGCATGCTTACATACGTATGTATATGTTTGTATTTATATATTTATGTGGTTGATTGTAAATAACAATAATTTATATTGGGATTTTACTGGGTTGATTAAAGGACTTAATGTTTAAATTCCAAAAAGATTCACTTCTCTATAAATATATAAGTAGCCGCATGTGCGTGTGTGTGTGTGTGTGTGTACGAATGAGGGTGAAAAAAGGCACGTTATTCATGTGCTTATAATTTTTAATTAATAAGACTTAGGCTAATAGTTTATACATATGAATTATATTCTTTGTATACAATTTTTTTAATAGTAACTATTTATTTTAGGCTTTAAAATATAATTTAGAAATTTTTCATAGTAGCCATGTTCTGTTAGAGAATGATGTTTTCAACAACAGATTATTTAGTAACGACAATAAGCAGTACAGTTATTAGGTTAGGTTAGGTTATTGTGGCTTCGCTCTCACTGAGACGACACACTTAGGCCAGAAAGTCCATTTGTGATACCACCGAGCTTCTCCTCCATTACTAATGCGCGTGTTAAATTTTTTGAACATTATTAAAAGGGGCTTACTTACAGCAGAACTCTTATGACATCACTTTTTTGAGCTTTGTCACAGAACTGTTTAAGAAGCTTTTCATGGCAAACAGTTACTGGCGTCGGAATAATTGCCAATTGCTTACCGACAGGTGAGTGCCGTTCTAAAGAAAAAGTCTTTTCGATATTAAAGATGTCATGGTTGGGTATTGAAGCTATGATCTACGGATCAGTGGTTAATTATATAAAGAATATTTTATGGAATATTCTTCGCTTTTCATTTTTTTCTTCTTCCCTTCTTCTTCCGTTCTTTTTTTCTTTCTCCATCTGATCTTCTACGCCTTCATCTTTTCTGCTCCTGCTTCTTAATTTCATCCTTTTCTCTTTCGACTTCTTCGTCTCCTCTTCTACTTTTACTTGTTTTCATCTTTTTTTCTACATCTAATTTTACAAATCTATTTCTGCTCTCTTCTTCTCTTTTACTTCTTCTTTCTTCTATTTTTTTGAAGAAGACCTTTCTTCTTTTCTTCATATTATTCTCTTCTACTCTTCTTCTCTTATACTGTTTTTCTACTGTCCTCTGCTACTTCTACTCATTTCTTCTTTTTCTCATTCTTCGATTTTTCTTCTTCTACTACTTTATTCTTCTTCTTCTTTTTCTGTTCGAATTTTTCTTTTATATTTTCTCTTTGCTCCTTTTGCATCTATTTTTGGTGTTCGTCCTCTTTTTTCTTCCTCTTCCCTTCTTTTACTTCTACTTTCTTCGTCTTCTCTAGGACTATTTTTTCTACTTATCTTCATTTTGTTCTCCTCTTCTTTCTTGTTCTCTTTCTTATATTTCCAGCTTATTTTCTAATGTTGGCTTATATATTTTTTTCCCTTCCTCGTATTCCATTTGTCTACTTTAACAATCTGGAGCAGTTGTACTCCTTTAAGGGGGTCCACCTTTGTGAGCGCGGTATTTCGAACGCTTTTTCGGGAATTTTCGTTAGGAGAACTAATTCGAAAATAAGATTAAGTTTTACGTTATTTTGAAGGTTTGTGCTCATATTTCAATAGTAAATCTTGCCAATAGTGTAATCCGAAGGCTTGTACTCATTAAGGGCGTTCAAAGTGACCCCTTCAAAATGAAATACCGAAATTGTGGGCAAGATTCCGCTCGAACCAGTTATCTAAAACGCGAAAAGTAAACAAAAAATCTTATTTCTGTTTATATCGTTGAGGTGCTGATGTAGGATTTTGACGAAATTTTAAAAATTGAAGAAATGGCAGTTGTTTTTATAAAAATTATTCATTTTCATGCTTTTTTTCGATATAAAAACTGCTGTAAAATTGAAAAAAAAAAATATTCGAAAAACCACCACGTGGGTACCTTCAGTTATCTGTATTAATGAGTCTGTCAAAATTTCAAGTCAATCGGTTAAGTAGATTTTTTTTAATCCTGCCCACAAAATTCAAAAATATGGTTTCAAGAAAAACGCTTTCAAAGTTTGGAAACACAACAAAACTTTGTATTATAGACTCACATTTAATCTGCAATACCAGGACCATAAACTTCCCCTTCCTCATCCTGTAGAAGATCTCGTTAAAGATGCGAAAAATGTAAAAAAAAAATCGATTTTTCGAAAATTTTACACAGGTGGGCCCCCTTAACTCAATATAAACAATCGAGAACTAACGATGAACTATAAATCTTTTTTCTTAATTCTGTGAATACATTTTTCTAGTTTTATCATGCCAAAAATGTGAAATAAAGTTTAACATAATCACTTTATAAAAAAATGATATTCGTGGCTTGATGTTTATAAGGCTTTCATATAAGTTGGTTTATAAGGCTTTCTCCTAAGCAATAGAGTTTACTTAGAACATTGATAATTTTTTCGACTGATTTCGAGTTGATTTAATACAAAAGTGGGATTCGTTCTTTTGATACTAGAGGCTTGCATTAGATATTACGGTTCTATTTGGCACTGAATAGTTTGGAGCCGTTTTACGCTTTTAACTCCAGAACAAACGACGAACTCGGACATTCTCGCCCTCTCTCTCTCTCTCTTTCTCGATTATCTATACAAAGCTGGAATTCATTATCTAAGAGTACACTTGAACCCCAACAAATGTCTAATGAGCCAAAAATTTCGAGCTTTGTTCACTTCACTTTACCACCAAGTCCTTTCTGATTTTCTAGTATTTTCCTAGTATTAGAAATTTAAGATTTTTTGGGAGATCCCCGGATATTGCAATACCACTTAAAATCGATCACTTTTTGGTGGAATTTGATTAAAATTCGCACCACTTACGAGTATTTCAAACATCAGCTGAAAAGTTAGATGTAACGTTATGCAGCTACAGGACCTCCTGAAAACTCAGGATGTAGCAGCACAAGGTACAAATAAGAATTTCTTAAAATAAAGAAATATTTCTGTGAAATTCATAGAAGAGAAATTCAGAACTTTCGTGGACGTTGAAAAATTAAGTAACCTTCAAGCTCAAGTAGGGCAACTTTTGACAGAACGGATGACATGACCCAATACAAGTTGCAATACATCGAAAAAAGGCTTTTCAAATCAATTTGCATACGTAAATATAATAAATTTTACTTTGGAAAATTTTCCAACGTTTTTCTTTGACATTTTCTTAACACTTTCTCGTACTAAATGTTGTTTTTTTTTTTTGTCATCTATTAAGCAAAGCAATATCAATAACATCAATATTGAATGAAAATTGAAATCCACAGTACAAGAAGAAAATCATCATGTACCGACTTACATATATAAAAATCATTAGTAAATGAATAAATTTCTCACTTTGAATAATATTTTCAAAATATTTATATTTGCTTTACAGGGGTGTTATATAAATATGTACGTACCTTCATCCGTATATCAGAACGCCCTTGCATGCGTAGATTTTACTTGATGACATTGCAATAAAATATTACCCTTTTGTTTAATATATACAAGATATATAATTGTAAGCGTGATAAGTAAGTGCTTACGGTAGACTATTTACCATTGAACAATTTATGAGTAAGTACTTATGCACTATATTTATTTTTATTTGTATCTACATGATCTCTCTCTCTCTCTCTCTCTGTCCTCCCTTTCTGTGCAATTCACCACATCATACATTCAATGCATAATAATTCCATTAACTCAATTTTTATGAGTTTTTCAGGAAAATTGAAATGCAATGGAATTGAACTAACTAACTAACTAACTGACTGACTGATTGACTGACTTACGTTCAACCGTGAGGAAAATCATAAATATAATAATAAAAAATAAGCGAAAAGCGAAAACATGTTTCGCATCATTTCTCATCAGCACTTTGTCTCCTTCTCTCTTCTGTTTTGTATTTATGTATGTACATATGTAGCATTTGCTTTCACTTTCTCTGCCACAAATAATAAAATCATAAATTGATTGGCTTTTGCATACATACATATGTGACGCGACGCATCACAGTTACGCCATTAAATAGATAGATAAGGCAACATGTAAAGGAATGCAAAAAAACTGAAGAAGAAAAGAAAAGGAGAATTGCTATGAAATTAAGTAAATGGAAATGACACAACCAATACAACAACAACATCAACGGTAGCCATATTTTCCAACTAAACGGTTAAAAAGGGTTCCCCCTTCGCATGCTATAAATATGTAGAGTATGGATGGAGAGAGTCTACTCATAAAGTGGTTAATGTACCTACAATATATTATACCTTCTATAAATGCAAGTAGTAGCAATCGTTGGCATTATAACTATCGCAATAGTTTTTTAGGAATAAACTTTTAGCAACAAAAAAAAAAAAAGGAAAACTTTCCCAAATAAACCGTTGCCGCCGTTGAGCTCATAAATAAATATGTAGCAAGTAAAAGGTACATACAATGACAATGAAGCTGACAACAAGTAGGAAGTTCTATCTTCAATACGAGTGCTATATTATATACCACCTTGATCAAAAAGTTCTCGGAATAACCAACGTGTGGAGCTCCCATCGTTCTAATTTGAATTCTGTTTTTTTTTGTTTTTTAAGTTGGTACATATGATAGTTGCGAAAAAGAGACCGTGTTGACGTCGCAAAAGACATGATTTGCGAGGCTGCATCCGATCCCACATTCATCAAAAGGATCATTACTGGAGACGAGACGTGGGTTTATAAGTACGACGGAAAGTGACCAGAATTGTGGGCAGAAAACTCGTTGATTTTGCACCATGATAATGTACCATCGCACAGTGCCATCATTATTCGTAATTTTTGACGAAAAATGCAACAAATACCATCCAACAGCCATCGAATTCACCTGATTTGGCTCCTTGTGAATTATCTCTGTTCAATCGAGTTAAAAAACCATTACGGGGAACGCGTTTCAGCAGTCGAGAGAAAGTAATGGACAAATCGCAGGAAGCACTGGCTACGTAACTTTTGCAAATTTCAAGCTTTAACAAAAAAAAAAAAAAACAGAACTCAATTTGGAATAATGGGAGCGCCACACGGTAGTTATTCCGGGAACTTTTTGATCAAGCTGGTATATTTAACTTCAGCAAGATATGTCCCTGACTAAAGTGAGTAAATTGAAGTAAGGACAACCATATAAGTTCCCTTTTAACTTGATATACTTCATCCAACGATTTTCCATTTTTTTATGCTCTCCAGAATCTCAAGGCCATAAAAATAGGAGTTTCTTTCATCGAAGACCTAAAAGATATGATCCAAATCTAGCGCCGAGTGCTAAATCTGGAGAATATGCTATAAGAGGGAACAATTTGTAACCTAATTCATGCAATTTTGCCATTGCTACTGCATACTTAAAGTGGACCTCCAATGCACGCGTAGACGTAATCGTGCATTTGACAGCAGAGTAGAAAACACGCAATGTTATGGGATGAACTCGATAGGTACGCGCGTATAAGCATTTGAACGCATAATAGCCGAAACCCATAGCAACGCAAAGTATAAAAAATGGCCAACTTTTATCTTTGGCGTACGTGAGGCAAACAGGGTTGCATTTTAACAATAATAATTATTATAAAATGTAAAAAATATTAAATATTGCATTAAATGGATGTTCAAATAGTTATTGAATGTATAATAAAAGTGCTATACACAAGAGAAACAAGAAACAAGTGATTTTGTATCCGCTGTGAAACGTATTGATTGAGCCAGCTTACACCGTTTTTTCCGTCGCTGTTAATTATATGCTTTAACGCAAAGGAACAAAGTAGTATTCTATGGGCTTCGGCTATAAGAGTTGAACTTTTTCTACTTTCATTTCGTAAAATGACAACTGCCATTGGCGTGAACAAATACTAATACGACAACGCTGTAAATAAAAATGATAGTAATGATAGGAAATCGAAATGATGAAATGATGATAGAAATGAAATGTGATAACGAAATAAAGAAACAATATTTATTTTATGTTATAAGATATTGCACTCTTTTTTCAAGGCTTCTTGTGAAAAAACAAAAAAAAAACATTAATGTGAGGAACAGTCTGCCCTACGCCAGAATTGTGAGGCTGAATAATGCAGCAAAGACTGTGGATTTCATGCGAGTTGCGATGCGAAATTGTTCAGGATCACACTGTCTTAATTTCTTGGATGTTATGGCAAAGGAACCACTAAGTGCATGGCCCATATATATTTCCTGAACCCACATCCTTTTTGTTTTCAATCCATTTGTTTAATGCCAATCACCATCAATATAAACGTAAAATCTTCGTACATTCTTATTAACACGATTTTATTTTCAAGTGCGGTGCGTTGTTCTGGTCGAAGAAAACGTTGTTCCCCGTCTAATGCTGTCATTATTGTTTCGCCGTATCTATCCAACAGTCATGCACAATATAAACAATCTAAAGAACATGTTGGCTGACAGACTCACCTTGGCCTGCTTCAGCTTCAAAATTGATGTGGTTTGGGGACCGAAAGCATATTCGGTAAGCCACACTGCTTCAAAAGGGAAGAAAATCGATTTCTCACCGTAATGTTTTGCTCCTAAAAGTACATGAACATGGTCGGAAAAATCTGTGAATTTAATATTATGATACCACATACCAGATTGTCCGATTTATTGAAGAAAGTGTGTAGAACTTTTCACCATAGACTCAGGCTCAGGCTACGTATATATCATACAGCTATCGTATTATACTGTATACAGGGTCTCTAATGAATAGGATGAATATGATAATAATAATACTGATGATGATAATAATAATACTTGTAATGGTAACAACAATAGGCATACAATATTTTTCAAATATGAGAGAATGAAAGTGCGATATATGAAGAAGAAAAAGCAAAAAAGAAGAGGCAATTCTAGACATCATAAATAAAATTTTTTCATATATATTTTACACACAAAAAATATATGTATGTATATATAAAAATACAAAAACACTTACTTTGATGAACGACAAGGTATTTTTATTATTTTACTTATGAACGTCTATCCTTCCAGCATTAGCATTAAATGCATTTTTAACCCTCATCTATGGACGAGTATACTTGTATCATCTACAATTTGTTCCTTTTCTGAATCCTTTGCCAATGTGTTTTTGTTGATTTTTATTTAGTATACTTATTTTCTATTACTTCCATACGATACGTATATTACATATGTATGTATATAGGACTATATACGTACGTCCTAGTAAATGTACTGATGACTTGTTGTTCATTGTAATGGTGGTTGGTTGATTGTTTGGTTGCTTGATATATTTTACATGTGCATATGGGGACTTATAAGACGCACGTATGGTACATATATGTGATAAAATCTCCCTTTTTCTTTTAAATACTTTGGTACTTGGGTTCATGCACAATGTACGAATGTAATTCTAATATTTTATGAACTTTATAATTTGTATGAATGAATTCCTTTTGCAGCACAAAACAAAAATCTTCCATTGTACACGACGTATGCGGTGTGCGTGTGTGGAATGAGTGACTGAATCTGTAAAAAAAAAAACGAGTAAGTGAATAAACACTGAGTGGGTGAGTATGAGAATAAGAGATGGAGTGAGTGGAAATGGAATAATGATTTATGTTTTGTATTTTTGGCAAATGAAATCGTACCCATACGTGCTACTTAAACACTATAAATAAATGTAAAAAAAAAAAAAACAAGTCAATAAGTTCTTACAGCATGTGTGGTAATTGATTTTAATATGTCTGCTTATGTTTTATTGATATAGATTTTAGTATTGGCAACACTTTTTGATTTGAGTGCAATTGGATTTGCATTTCACTATGAATGCATTTACAATGCCCAAATAATGGGTGCAAATTGTGTTAATTCCTGTGTAGGGAAGTAGCCTCTATCCAGCTGGTTTTTGTCCTCGAGAACTACAAGACTGACATCACCGCTCTCCAGGAAATGCGATGGACGGGACAGGTCTGCTCCAAGAGAGCATCCTGAGACATCAACTATAGTTGCCATGCGGAGAGGTACGAACTAGGATGTGGAGTTTTGGTCAGCAAGAGACTACGACACCTGGTCTCACAGTTCACGCCTGTGAACGGACGGCTGACCACAATCCGCATCAGGGCCAAATTTTTTAACATCAACCTAATCTGTGCCCACGCTTCAATGGATGAGAAGGACGATGCGACCAAAGAGAGCTTCTTTCAGCGCCTCGAAGAAGCTTATGATCGCTGCCCCCGCCACGACATCAGAATCGTGCTTGGCGATTTCAATGCCAGAATGGGTAAGGAGGGTACCTTCGGTCCTACTGTCGGAAAATTCAACCTCCACCAAAACACCTCCGATAACGGACTGAGGCCGATCGACTTCGCAGCAGCACGAAACATGATAGTTAGTAGTACCAGATTCCAGCATCTCGATATTCACAAAGCGACATGGTTGTCTTCAGATCAGCGAACGAAAAACCAAATTGATCACGTGGAGGTTGACGGAGGACATGCTTCCGTCGTGGGGGAAAAGGGAATCTGGTTACGGATATCCAGAGCGTGCTGTGTCTATGAAGGAAACACTTCTTCAAATTACTGAATGGCGATGCAACGAACAATTCCGCCAGTGGAGGAGATTGCCCAAACACCGCAATTACGGATGAAGGTATTGGTTAAAACAGCCATAATGAAGCTGAGGAACAACAAAGCAGCAGGTGCAGATGGCCTGCCAACCAAGTTGTTTAAGACCGAAGGCGAAGAGCTGCTCACCTGCATGCACCAGCTCATAAGCAGAATATAGTCGGACGAAAACATACCCGATGATTGGAGTCTAGTGTTTTCTGCCCCATACATAAGAAAGAAGCTCACAATTTGCGCCAACTACAGTGACATAAGTAAGTATTGTATGAAAGATTGAAGCCTATGCTCCACAACCTGATCAGACCTTATCAGTGTGGCTTCACACCTGGTAAATCCATCATCGACCAGATTTTCACACTGCGCCAAATCCTGGCGAAGACCCAAGAAAAACAGATCGACACACACCACCTATTTGTTGATTATAAAGCCGCTTTCGACAGTCCGGTAAGGGATTACCTCTACGCAACTATGTCTGAATTTGGTATAGCTGCAAAACTCATTCGACTTTGCAGAATGACACTGCTTAACTCTTTTTGTGCAGTGAAAATTGGGAAGGACCTCGCCCCTCCGTTTAATACCGAAATAAGTTTCAGACAAGGTGATTCGTTATCGTCTGACTTCTTTAACCTTATTATGGAGAAAATTATACGAGCTGCAGATTTACGACATAACGGCACTATCTTCAACAAAAGTATAATGTGCTGGCATATGCTGACTGTGTTCATATAATCGGTATGAACTTGCGAGCAGTCAGTGCACCATTCTCTGAATAAGAAGGAGAGTCACGTCGAATGGGTCTTACGGTGAATGATGTCAATACGAAGTACCTAGTGTCTACAAACAAAAAGTCCCGGCGTCTTGGACAGCACGTCACTGTTGACAATTACAGTATCAACAACTGTAATGACGTCAGCCTGGAGATCATGCGTAGGATAACTCTTGCTAACAGGTGTTACTTGGGGCTAAGTAAGCATGACTAAGTATGACTAGTTGAGCCCTCTCTAGAAGATCGAAAATCACGCTCTACAAGTCCCTCAGTATTGCTGTCCTAACATATGGCGCAGAAGCCTGAACAATTTCCACCACGGATGAAAGGATGCTTCAAGTTTTCGAAAGAAAAGTTCATCGCAGGATCTTCGGACCTATTTGCGTTGATGGCGAGTACCGAATGAGTTACAACGATGAGCTGTATGAGCTGTAAGATGGTATTGACATAGTCAGGCGAATCAAAATCCAGCGGCTGCGCTGGCTGGGTCATGTCGAGCGAATGGAAGAAGACCATCCACCAGAGGGTATTTTATTCGGCACCATCTGGATGACGCAGAAGAAGAGGAATACCAAACCTCCGTTGGAAGGACCAAGTGTTGGGTAACCTGACGGCGCTTGGAATATCCAATTTAAGGCATATATAAGGTCGCCACAAGAATTCTTTTTTCTTTTTTTCGTTACAGCTTTTATTGAATCTTTCTTTAAGGAAACTAACAAGGTCGTTTGTATGATTTTCTAGCTTCAGTAAATAGTTTCTGCTAATTCTAATTATTTCTTCCTTGCCTGAAGGTATATTTAAATCTCTGTGGATATTCGAATTTCTGACATACCATGGAGCTTTTGTGATCATTTTAAGTATTTTTGATTGCTCTCTTAATAGCTTATTGACATTAGACGGTGATGCATTACCACACATTTGTATGCCATGGGTCCAAATTGGATTCATTCATTCATTTGTATAATAAAACTTGATTGTCCAAGTTTAATTTGGAGTTTGGATTCATCAATCAATGCAGCGTGCTCAATTTTAATTTTATTTGAACTTTTTTGCATTCGATGTGCTGACTCCATGTGCTGAGTCTATTGCCTAAGTCAGGCTAATTCACGTGAGAGTATTGCGGAATTGTTTGCCCTTTAATTTTTACTGGCGGACAAGTACCCTTCTTAAGTGTAAATGTAGCATGAACGCATTTCGTTTCGTTGACCTTAATCTTCCAGTTAGAAAGCCAATTCGTAAGAATATCAAGATTATTTTGAGGGTTTGACGCAGCTGATATCAGATTCGAATGCATGCTTAATACAGCGGTATCATCTGCAAATGTTGAGACCATAGTGTTGCGAAGTAGTGGCATATCTGGCCCAATACGCTACCGTAAATCTCCTATGAAAGAGATAGTTCTGCAGCACAACATAGATGAATGTTGGAAAAATCTTCTCCCCATCTAAAATGTGGCAAAAATTATTATCACTGCCAACATTTTATGGCCAGATGGTTTTTCGGCAAACATACAAGACAAACGTCGGCTATTTGACTTCGGTTTTTGTCTGACTTGGTGCTAGGCTAAGGATTTAGAAGCAACGGTGACGAATCTACCCTTTTAGATTTTTCTCGAAAATGGCAATATTTTCTTGCAAGCGTATGCGTGAGTCTATGCCTGTTCTGACAAAATTTCTTGAATTGAAGTTAAATATGCTTCGGCGTTCAATAAGAAATCCACCAGATTTGGCACTAGCAACTTCTTCCTTTTTTCAACCCAAAACTAAAGGCTTACCCGAGTTAGAGTCAAGGAAGTCACCACTAGAAAAGATGCTTATTAAGTTCTCTTTCCCGAACAATACTTTTTGGATAGCTTGAAAAGCGAACGACCATTCCAAACCTGATGCAACCTAATCTAACCTGAATCTTAAGGTATGCAGTCGTTTTGCTCAGTAATATTCATTCCCTTTGTCAACATTACTTATATGCACTTACGTATGAAATAATTTCTAAAATAACCTCAATAGACCATCTAACCGTCACAATACAATCCAACTATTGCCACTTGTACTCATAAGTGTGAACAACAGTTGCAAAACACTAAGTCAGAAAAAAAAACTACAGCAAAAAAAATCTCTTTTTTTTTCGCTCTCACTTATTTTGGTTAATTGTGTCACTTTCACTAGTATCTATTTAGTTGAAATGAATATATTGTAGTATATCCAAAGTACATATTCATACGTATATGTATGACTACATATGTTTTTTATTTATTTTTTACATATGTTGTAAAAAAACAAAAAAAAAGTGCTAAAAAGTAATAAATAAATTTTCTTTATTGGCATCGCTAAATTATTTATAAAAAACCAATTGCTTACGTAGTCGTAATTTAAATTAATCCAAGCTAGCCAATAAGCCTGTAAGCCGAAGTCTTTTAGAGTTGCACTGAACATCAGCATATTATTGGTTTCAAGAACGACCAGTTTTCATCTTTCATTTTTAAAACTATATAAAAGACCTTACAAATTGAATTTAAAATTCTAAACACGCTCACGAACTCTTCTGTGAATAATTTTTGCTAAAGTACGGCTAGCCAGTTGTTCGCTTAGTTTTTGACGTGCAACTCTGTATCCAGGTTGGATCAAAGAGTACAATTCGTCGCCAAAAGTCATGCAAATTGTATTTAAAAAGGCCTGAATATTGCTTTGCTATTGTCTGCCGTATTGGATTGTTATCTATAATGAGTGACAGTTGTTCATACCCATCGGGTCGGCACCTAAAGTTGCTCGGTGGCCTAAAATGACTGAAAATTCGTTCTCTCAAATGACTAAATCAAATGAAAAGTTGTAAATTTACGATATAACAACAGAGAAATATTTTACGTACTAATTTCTCGAAGCGAAATTTCACAGAACTTACTCCGCCGCCAAAATATTTATTTTTCTGAACAAAACTTTACCCAATTTCAAATACAATATATAAAAATATTATAAAATGCCTTACATTCATACATATGTACAATGCTTAGTCACGAATCGTTTATTTTATTTCCCTATTTCAGCTATGCTTATTTATGCCTTTCTTGTTGTCATCTGTCAAAATGTGGACACAAAAATGTCATTGACAAATTGTCTGTGTACGTATCGTAAAGTGTAATGTTTGTTGTTCATACACTACGACAGTCGTAGTTGGAAAATTTCGAGCTTATTATTATTCATGTTGTATCATTTTGTTACTTTGACCAGCAGAAAAATGTTTTTTTTTGTGTTTTCTTTTTTTGGGAAAATTACTTTGCAACCGGGGTGATGACCGAGAACGCGGAAAGAGCGCGCGTTTTGTTTGCAGCTCGCTGCTTTTTCTATTATCTGTTGAGTAAGTATTTCCAAAAGCAAAAAACAACTACAACTTTAATGGAAGAAGCCATACAGAGTGAAGAGCAATAGTTGATAGCAAAGAAAGCCATTCGATTTGATGAAGAGAAGGAGCCAAAGAAAAAAGCAGAAGGGCAAGATATTTTTATACAAGCATACAAAAATCTTTAAACAGTCCTAAAAATTTCCATAAACACATGAATTGAAAACAGTGAACAAAAAAAAAAAAAAAACACACACAAAAGGCGAAGAAAATTTGAAGCAAACATACAAAATAATTACCGCAACCAGTCAGCCAGTTAGGCAGCTAAAGAGTCTTAGCAAAACAGTTGTTCATCGTATCTTCTTCTATGTCTTTGCCTCTTATTTACACTTTAACTCTCTCTCTCTCTCTCTCTCTCTCTCTCTCTCTCTTTCTAACTCTCATATATGTATATAAATTGTTGTTTACTCAAATTAAATCGGTTCACATTTCATTTTGTCGGAATGTTTTGTTTTTATGAGCTAAACTGAATCGTGTTTACTTTTATCATCGTACGAGGCATGAGAAGTAGTCATCGTCGTCAGTCATCATAAAAAAGTGTTGTAATAATGTAACGTATCGTTTAAATGACATAATGTTTATTGAATGTCTTTTGTTTTATGTTGCGGTTGCAAGGGGTTCGTACGATGCTTCTTTTCACTTTTTATCGATTTTGGAAATGTGTTCTACATACATACATATGTACATATATTCTGACTGTATGTATTTTGTATATGGAAATTAGCTGAGTGGGTAGCGGTAATATACATATATGGTCACAGACATGAAGAGAGAAATAATTTAGCATTAAGATTAGTTAAGAAGGTTCTAATCAGGCATAATCAGCTCAATAAATGTGTTAGATATGTGAAACTATAAAAGAGGTCAAATCAAATATAAATATTTTCTACTTGGATGACATTTCTTATTGAAAACTTTTAAGAGGTTCTCTGTGGATTTTATAAGTAAGTGGGTACGATTATAATAGACAGATTTTTAGAGGTTCATGTATAGCACTTCTAATGCTGGAAGGCCAACGAAAAAGTACAACGGCTCACTGCTGAAGACCGACTGACAAATAGTCTGTGGGATTATTTGCCGGTACTGGCGGTAGCTAAGGGCAGGGTAAATGACGTAGCATGGAGGTCAAAATTCAAAAAGATCATAGGGAAAATCCAAAAAATAATCTCACAGCTGCCCAGATGTCGCTCATAGATGTGTAAAATGTCGGACCGATTATCATTTACTTGTTCCCATTTAAGTTTTTATAAAATATGCTCCCAGCATTCACAGTGTCAACCTAGGGGACATAATGTCTCACCGGTTCCATGCAGATTTCGACACTAAATATTCCTCCAGCAGCATTTACTCGATATCTCCAACTATTACGGGAGCACTAAAGCAAACTGAACTGAACTGTATGCTGATATTGACATAGTAAAGCGCATTAAAATCCAGCGGCTGTGCTGGCTAGGTCGTGTCGAGCGATTGGAACAACACGCTCCAGCTAAGAAGGTGTTATATTCGGAACCAGCAGGAGGACGACGCAGAAGATGAAGACCTAACCTCCGGTGGAAAGACCAAGTACTGGAGAACCTGACTGCGCTTGGAATTTCTAACTGGCGCCAGCTTGCGAAGAACAGAGATGGCTGCGAAGCATGTTATTTTCGGCCTAAATCGATACTCGGTTGTTATGACCACATAAGTAAGTAAGTAAGCGTGTTAAATTTAGATAAACTCTGGTAGGTACTCATAAGAAGAAAAGAATTGAAGCAAGAGCTAGGTTAGTTTAGGGTAAGGCGGTTGTCACGTTGGCCAAGCAAGGACCATTCATATAATGCGGATTCTTGTCCCTTAGCCGTTTAGCCAAATGTATGCTCCTTCTTTTTTGATGAGGTTGCTTGTGGCAACATCTGAGCTGCAGAAATAAGTGGGTTGAGCTGCGGACTCAACACATAAACACATTCACTTAACAGACCTCATCACGAAAGAAAATTAACATCCGAGTGACCGAGTTGTTACATTAAATACAAGACCGATTTACGACCAAAACAAGCTCCAAATAAAGGGTATACTTCAATTAACCTAATCCAAAAAGATTCAAACATTCGATGAGGTGGAATGGGATGATGTCATCGAATAAAGCTCGTGGGCTGTGATGTCAACAGCCTGCTATATATCCAGGACAAACAGGTAGGAAGGCAAAATAATTTTCCTAGCTCATCCCAAAATTGGGCTGGTGAAACTGTGTGGAACTAAAGCAGACAACCAGGGAGATAAGAAATATAAACAAATTAGAGTTTCTAGGTGCCAAATTGTAAGTACTTGCAAACACGCTGCTTCATGGTTTGCATTGAAAATTACACAAAGCATCCATCTAAAAGAGAATGGCATCTTAACGAATGAGATTAAGGAAGAGTTAAGGAACAGTTTCCACAAAGAACATAGACTCCCAACGTTTCTTTTGAAATCGAATAACTTTCTTTTAACTCTAGTAAATATACGTATTAGGTAATAAATCTAAATTCAGATAAAATGTTGATCCCATTAGAATGTACAATATGTACATAACTATTACCTACTTCCTTTCGACTTCCTAATGTGATAGGAAGAAAGAAGATGATGATGGATGTTGATGCTGTTTGTTTTGGCTATTCGAATACGAGCAAATTAAACACAACGACAAGGTTCCTTCGATTTTTCTTCTCGTTATTTTTACGCTAAGACCAAAATTGTCGATTTATAGCATAATAAAATATCCACATTGGATATCTTTTGCTCTCATTGACCCTCTCTCCGTCCAGTGCAACCCAAATTTGAACAATTTGTACTTAAGTTCTAAGTATTCATGAACATACCTACTATATATACTTACATCGCCTCTACATTGAAGATGTTTATCATGTCAGTCAGCTCAACAATGAATGGTAAAGAAATATATGCTATGTAAAAAATATTTCTCTGCTCGAATTTGTGAATAAAAGAAAATAAAAATAAATACATACATAAAAAAAATTCACAAACAAAATCAAATTCATGTAATCGTATTTCCTGTTGCATCAGAGACAATAAAATTTACATTCATGACCCATTTAGAGTTGCACGATATCTAAGCGTATGCTATAAGCTATAAGAGCTATGCGTTTTAATGAAAATCACAGAGAAGCCAATTAAATGTTTGTATTAACCTTGAAAACAAATTTGAAAAGCTTAACTTCGATAATATCAACATTTAAATCCCCTATAATAAATAGACAGACATACTTTCGGAAAATCATACTTTTTTTTGGAGGTAGGCATAATTGCTCACTGATAAAAATAATCATATATACCGAATTTCAACCCACTTACTTACTTGTGTGGCCATAACAACCGAATCTCGATTTAGGCCGAAAATAACATGCTCCGCCAGCCATCTCTGTTCTTTGCTAGCTGGCGCCAGTTAGAAATTCCAAGCACCGTCAGGTTCTCCAGTACTTGGTCTTGCCACCGGAGGTTAGATCTTGCTCTTTTGCGTCGTCCTCCAGCGGGTTCTGAATATAACACCTTCTTAGCTGGAGTGTGTCACTGGATTTTGATGCGCTTTACTATGTCAATATCGGCATACAGCTCGTACAGCTCATGGTTGTACCTTATTCGGTACTCGCCACCAACGCAAATAGGTCCAAAGATCCTGCGTAGGACTTTTCTCTCGAAAACTCCAAGAATTCGCTTATCTGAGGTGGAAATTGTTCAAGCTTCAGCGCCATATGTTAGGACAGGCATGATGAAAGACTTGTAGAGTGTAGTTTTCGTTCTTCGAGAGAGGGCTCGACTTCTCAATGGCTTACTCAGTCAAAAGTAACACCTGTTAGCAAGAGTTATCCTACGCATGATCTTCAGGCTGACGTCATTACAGTTGGTAATGCTGGTTCCAAGATAAACAAAGTCCCTTACTACTTCAAAAGTGTAGTTGTCAACAGTGACTTGCTGTCCAAGATGCCGGGACGCTTTGTTTGTTGACACTAGATACTTCATCTTGCCTTCGTTCACCGTAAGACCCATCCGACGCGACTCTCTTTCCAACTCTGAAAATGCTGCACTGACTGCTCGCGTGTTCATGCCGATTATGTCAATATCATCGGCATACGCCAGCAGCATGACACTTTTGTTGAAGATAGTGTCATTATGTCGTAGATCAGCAGCTCGTATTATTTTCTCCATAATAAGATTGAAGAAGTCGCACGATAACGAATCACCTTGTCTGAAACCCCGTTCGGTACTAAACGGTGCGGAGAGGTCCTTCCCAATTTTCACTGCACAACGGTAGTTATGATGTGTCATTCTACAATATCGAATGAGCTTTGCAGGAATACCGAACTCAGACATTGTTGCGTAGAGATAATCCCTTAGCGGACTGTCGAATGCGGCTTTATAATCAACAAATAGGTGGTGTGTGTCGATCTGTTTTTCTTGGGTCTTCTCCAAGATCTGGCGCAGTGTGAAAATCTGGTCCATGGTGGATTTACCAGGTCTGAAGCTACACTGATAAGGTCCAATCAGGTTGTGGAGCATGGGCTTCAATCTTTCACACAATACGCTCGATAGGACCTTGTATGTGATACTCAGGAGACTTATTCCACGGTAGTTGGAGCAAATTGTGGGGTCTCCTTATTTATGTACAGGACAGAGAACACTGAGCCTCCAATCATCAGGCATGCTTTCATCCGACCATATTATGCTTATGAGCTGGTGCATGCGGGTGAGCAGCTCATCGCCGCCGGTCTTAAACAACTCGGCAGGCAGGCCATCAGTACCTGCAGCTTTGTTGTTCTTCAGCCTTAAAATGGCCGTTTCAACCTCGTCATAGTCGGGTGGTGGAACATCAACACCATCATCTGTAATTGGTGTTATCGGGCAATCCTCTCTACTGGCGGAATTATTCGTAGCATCGCCATTCACTAACGTGGAGAAGTGTTCCCTCCATAGGCCCAGTACACTCTGGACATCTGTAACCAGATTCCCATTTCCATCACGACAAGAAGAGGCTCCGGGATTTAAACCGCCACTTAGGCGCTTGACCCTTTCGAAGAATTTTCGAGTCTCATTCTTGTCGGTACACATCTCTATCTCCTCACACTCGCGTCTTTGTTGTTCTCTTTTCTTGCGCCCGAAAAGCCGTAAGATTAATCTACCATATTATAGAGAGCCTGATATCGGCATGGCTACGGGCTGTCTGCCATAGGTAAGTTTTTGTATCCTAATATTTGTGTATGTAAAATAATAATAATAACAACAACAATAATAATAATTCCAGTTCTTTAATCGAAATCTGCAAGAATATCTTTTCTATATTACAATGAACTTGCCACACTCTTCCAGCTTATGGGACTATCACCGTTTAAAATATCAATAATTTCTTTTGCATTTAACGTTTTATTTCGTAGATATGCTACTTTTAATTGTCTTAATATTGGGCATCTTCCCATAAAATAAAACAAGTTTGAGGAAAACTTGCTCATATTGCACATAACACATGTTGAGGTAATAGTGGTCCCAAGGTTGTTCGCATTCAGTGGTAGAACATCACAGCGAGCCTTGAATACTATTGATACGTGGTGTAATAGTAGATTGTGCGATAGCTTTAGCACTCTCTTTAGAAAATATCTTTGTAATTTGTTGACTTCCTGATGTAAGGCTCCAAACCTGCGCTGTGTACGCTTGAATAGATCGACACACTGGTTGAAATATTTTCCATTTAGCTGTTAACGATACTTTATACGCCTAAATAGCAGTATTACTTAGTAATCCTCACTGGCTCTTTATTGAAAGTTCAGCTTTCTTTAATCGATAGCCTGCCACCCTTACAAAATACCATAATTTCAGACTTGCTGAGGTTAACCTCCTTATTCCATTTTGGGTAGTAGTTTTCTAGTTGATGTATCGTATCCTGTAAGGTTTGTGGATTATCAGCTAACCACACTAACTATGTCATCTGCATACATCAGTAGCCTGACGTATGTATTGCAAACGTGGACACCTCCTCCAAGATAATCATGCAGAGTGGGGATAGTAAGCAACCTTGCTTTACGCCTGTGTAGGTTTCAAAATATTCTGATAATTCTTGGCCAGGCCATAGTGCGGTTTTTTTTGGTTGGTATTTACTTGCAATCAAGTTCAGAAGTAGGTGTAGTTTTCATACGATTTCGCTCATTTTTAAATTTACCTATTAGTTGGTTAAAAATAATCGTATATATTGTATGTATTAAGTCTCAACTGTGTACCTTTGTATTTTCCTTCGAAAAATGTGAAAACATAGGTGTAGGTTTTATCAAATTCCGCCCGTTCACCGGCCCATCCGTCCATGAGCTTGAGAATTCGTTTGCCTTCCTGTCCGCTTGCTATAGGTCTGTCGTAGGCCACAACGACCTCAAATCTCTCTAACACTTCCAATCGTTTCATTGTGACATCAGTTCTAGTAACTTTTAGATTTTTCCAGTTTCATTTGCTCAGAAAAAGTGATGTCACAAGTGTTCTGCCGTTCGGAACCGGCTAAAATAAGTAGGTCCATTCTAATACTGTCCAAAATTTAAGACGCACAACAGTAATGGAAGAGAAGCTCGGCCAATGAGCCCTTTGGAGCTTTAAGTGCCACATATTTATTTTTATTTTTTCTTGTAAAAAATAGAGCTGACATATTTGGAGACGAAATGCGGACTTTAATTTTTTTATTTTTGGACTATGCGATCGACCACTGTGCATCAGCTTGAGTTTGGTTTGATGCAAAGGAGTAGGAATTAATTGACTTTTAACGCTGCTATCCTGTAGGTAAGTGCTCAGTGGTTAGATCAGATCGTTGGCCTCAGGTCTTGGGTTTAGTCCCCGGCTGACGCGGCAACTATCATATCGAAATTTTTCCATCGAACAGTGTATCGAACATTAAGCGAGGAGACATCAGTGTATCATATTCTGTGTTCTTTTGTAGCACTTTTCTGAGGAAGATGCCTTTTTAAAGGGGTAATTTGATATTTTGACAATAAAATGAATTGATTCGTCAGCTCGAATTTGGTTTGGCGCGGAATAATATTATTACGGCCCTTATTGCTCTACGCTGCCATCTTTAACTCATCTTTTATCTTGTACAAGAATCCAAATTAGTTTAATTGAATACGATGCGATTATTTGATTTTCCCTGCGCTTCTTTGAATCTGTTTAGTGAGTAATGTCTAAGTAACAATTGCCCCTGTGTCTTCGTGTCAACGTGATAGTTAGTTACACAATTACGAGCTCAACTTGGCGTTCATGACTTCTACAGTAGATATTGTGCTCACTTCGAAATGTTGTGCAGCAATCCAATTGAGTCGCCGGCATGCCGTCCGTCGGCAATGCATTTATTTTTTGGGCACTTGGCGCTTGTTTGAATTTACCTGCGATTTATTTCAAAACCGATAACACGAGTACGAGCATTTTTCCAAATGATCTGTTCTCCTGGTCGATTGTGTTTCATTTCTCTGTTTCTCAATTTCTATATGCTTCTCATCTTATTCTTTAAGTCGGTAAATTTGTTAGCATAATTAATTATATTTTTTTAACGCTTGCCAACATGATTTCAGAATATTTCGTTTGACGTTACATCGTTGATGATTCGAATCAACCACCAAGGTAATTCCATGGAAATCAATGTAATAGCATGGAATGAGGCAAAGAGAGCAGTGTGAACGCATTGAAATGAAATGCAATCACATCATTTCGAAAGATATTTATTAGAGATAATATTTGGGGAGGGGGAATGGGAGGCGTTAAAAATGTAATTAATTACCGGTAACGATTGATGCTATCGTTACAATATTTTGGTTTTCTTATTTTTTTTATATTTAACTTCTTGTTCATCTTTTTTCTTCTTCTTCTTCTTCGAACTATCATTTTGAGTCATCATATTGTCTTCATTGAATTACAGGAGATTAATATTATTCTAATTAGGTAAACGTATTACGATTGTTTCCCATCCCACAAAAATGTTTATATAGAGACACTCTCGATTTAATGATGCTGCTGAACCTGATGATGATGATGATGATGATGATGAGCATTTTTAATGATCTTTTGTCAAATTAAATTTACTTATTTTTTATTTTTGTTCTTCGTTTTCACTTACTTGTTTATGAAATATTGTCTATCGAATGCGTGAACGCTTTATTTAACCTTTTATACGCGTAAATGCATAGGTACGTGTTTTGACTGCCCTACAAGTAGTCATTTGTATTCTGTTTCACAAAACAATCTTAGGAATGTTATTGTTTGAACAACTGAAATTGTCGAATTTGATAGATAATAGTTACGTAAATTTGACATCATGGTACATAGAGAAGCTGGTACATATGAGACAAGACCTAAAGCATTTTAGCTTCATTTTTCTTTACCACAAATTATTTTTGATTGACATACAGACTGCTCTAAAATGAAATATGAGAAAATAAAGTTAATTGAAAAAAGATCAAGTCGATTGTAAATTGAGTTATTGACAAATACAAGAAATTATTGGATATAAAGGGTTATCCATTTTGCGGTTTCAAAAGTAAATGTAAATAAAACACATATAACATAATTTTTATCATGATATTTCTTTTTTTTTTATTATAAAGTTTGAACGTTGACATTATGTGTGAAATACTACATCATTTAAATGACCACCACGCGAATTGTTGCAATCATCGATTCTTTTGAGGTAATTTTCGACCACTTTTTGACACATATTGGGCGTTATCTCAGCCATAACGTGACGAATGTTGGTTTTTAGGTGCTCAAGAGTTAAAGGTTTATCTGCATAAACACGGTCTTTCGCGTAGCCCCACAAAAAAAAAAGTCAAGCGGTGTCAAATCGCATGATCTTGGTGGCCACTTGATATCGTCACGACGAGAAATTACGCGGCCAGAATATTTCTCTTGCAATAAAGCCATATTCGCTCGAGTTGTGTGGCATGTGGCATCGTCTTGTTGAAACCACATATTCTCTAAGTCGTATTCTTCAATAGCAGGCAAAAAAAAAGTCGGTTATCATATGACCATAACGCTCCGAATTGACGGTGACAGTCGTTCCATCGTCGTTTTCGAAGAATTAAGGTCCAATCACACCTCCGGACCAAAGAGCGCACCAAGCAGTGACTTTTTGTGGATGTAGTGGCCTCTCTTCAATTACTTGAGGATTCTCAGAACCCCAAATATGACAATTTTGTTTGTTAACATACCCACCGAGTGAGAAATGTGCTTCGTCGCTGAAGAAAATTTTGTTCGAAAAATCGCCGTCCACCGCCTGTTGTTCAAGCACCCATTCGACGTACCTACGACATTGTGAATGGTCAGCTGGCTTCAGTTGTTGTGTGAGCTGGATTCTATATGGATGTAGGTGTAGATCCAAATGCAAAATACGCCATAATGTGCCGTAAGACAGTCCTAATTCCTGAGAACGACGAGGAATCGACACATTCGGGTCTTCGGCAACACTTTCACTTACAGCAGCGATATTTTCGGTGGTACGAGCGAAACGATGATGCATCGGCCAGATACATATCTGTAACCGATCCAGTCTCTTCATATTTCTTCACAATTTTGCCAATTGCTTGCGTAGTTGGACGATTATGTAAACCATAATCTCCTCTTAAAGCACGATATGTGGCTGTGGCAGAATCACCATTTTTGTAGTAGGTTTTTACAATTTTAATGCGTTGTGCGATAGTTAAACGATCCATTTTCGCAAATGTCAGACTTTGAGCTGAAAAAGAAAGAAATTGTTTTAACAACTCAGTTTGACAGATGTCGAATTCTAGCCCTGTACTTTTGAAACCGTGAAATGGATAACCCTTTACTTGATAGCAAGGCTTGCTTTAAAATTGACAAATTTGAATTTGGTATTGAGCTTCGTTGGTATTTTTATATTAAAGAAAAATCTGTTCATCACCATTCACCAATCACAATTCGCTACTTTTGTTCACTGACAGCGAAATATCACATTAGTACAAAAATCACTAATCACTGTTATTGTAGACTAGCAGAAGAAATCACTATATCGATTTTTTATTCACGGTGATTAAATCACCGATAGTAAATATATATCATCTCTACAGATTAGTACATAATTTCAGCGTTGACAACTGCATAATGACATTTTATAATTCTCAATTTTTAAAGACTTACAAACGTGTTCGAAAATATAAGAACAATAGGGACAAACGATTTAAAAATAAATCGTTTGTATAAAAATTAAATCGTTTACTTTCTCAAAATTCCTTTTCGATATTTTCATTAGTATTGTATTATTGTTATTATTATGAGAGGGGTCCTAGGTATATTGTGCACCCCATTATGGACTAGACTATTTCTCTAAGTCAAGCATCCATAAGGAAGTTTAGTATAAATCCTACCTTAATGGACTTCAGCAGATTTTCGGGTATTATAACTTCCCCGAAGTTTTTCTTTCTTGTATGCACGTCTCCAACACATTTTTTGCAGTTTCATTCTCCTCCCTGCAATGTCGGCACGTTTTCATCCGAGAAGATTCCCAGTTTCTTTAGGTGATAATTCAACCTGCAGTGTCCTGTCAATAATCCCCTGATGATTCTTATATTATTCTTGTTTAAACTTATACATTCCTAAAAGTGTCTTCCTGAAAGTGTCAAGTGGATTGGGACAACCCTGGTAGGTTTTCCCAGTATGATTGTCGTTCTGATTCTTCACTCCTTTTAATGAGCATGGATAAAGCTCCTTTCCCCAGACCACAGAAGGGTTCTGGGCCTACAAAGGGTGTTGCAGCTTCCTCCCTGGCCAACTCCAATATATCCTGAAACCCAAAGATCCATAATTGGATATTTTCACCAAGTTTATTCAGCTTGTCAAAACATTCCCACACCAGTTTCGATTTCACCTGGTTAGAAGGATTAGAAGGATTACAATCCTTCTATTCCGGTATTGACGCATGATGTTGAAGTGGGCACAACTGTCAATAGCGTATATTTCCTCTTGAAAGACAGTAGTCCGAGTATTATATCCCCGGGCCAGCTCCGGCCCCTTCATTAGTCAAGGAGCCGTCTGTAAACTATGTTATCATGTTCTGGTTTATCCCGTATGTTTCATTATGTAATAAATGCAGAAAAAAGAAAATTCGGAAAATGAATCTATGTTTCTTAATTTTATCATCGTCCAAATAATAAGAACAAAGAGGAAAATAAGACAAAATTTAAATATTATTCAAAACTGATGTACTTATTTGTTCTGAAAATTAGTAAGAAGTAGCTTCATCACGATTTGCTTTAAATTCTTTGATTCTGGTAGTCATTGAACTAATTAAAATACAATATCTTGATAAACGGGTATTATCCCAAGAGTTCTGGGCAGCGGTCCACATCTGTGAAATATTTTTTTTTTGGTTTTGCGCTCCAAAAAGCTCAATCGGTTCTCAACCATGGTTGACAAAGGAGAGAAGTGGGGGAAGGAGGAAAAACACCCTTTTTTTTTTTGAGGGTGGTCTCGGATTTTCTGTGGTTCCCGGCAACCCAGCCAGCCACAGAATTGGCGACCAGTCAGCCATGGGAGCGGCACCCCCGCCTTAAACCGAATAGGCACCCCGGTCGATTTCGATTCTCCCAGGCTTAACACCAGTAATAACGTCGGCCTGGAAATATTGCTAAGGATAACTTTTGGTAACATGTTCTACTTTGGGTTAAGTAAGCAATTGAGAAGTCGAGCCCTTTCTCGAGGGCACTGTACAAGGTTCTCATCATACCTGTCCTTACTTATGGCGTAGATGCTTGGATAATTTCCACCTCAGATGAGTGAATGCTAGGAGTTTCACCAGAAAAATCCTACCTATTTGCGTGGGCGACGTGTATCGAATAGGGTACAACCATGAGCGCTAATTTTTTCAATAGTTTCACAGTAGGCGCTTTTGGCGTACAAAAACGATTCGTGGGAGATAAAGGAACTATTTTTATTTTCTCTGATATATTGTGCATTCAACGAGTGCATAGGGAGAATACCGTGAATGTAAAGACTGCGCAAAAGTGGTTTTTCAAATTCCAAAGTGGTGATTGTGACATTGAGGATGCCCCACGCTCTGGTCGTCCTGAGATCTTTAACTCCGACGCCTTGCTGGAACTCGTGGAAGCTGAGCCAAGTTTAACACTCGATATGATGGCTGGAAAGTTAAATTCATCACATGGCACAGTTTACAGACACCTGGTTCAATTGAGCAAAGTTCCAAAACAGAGAGTGTAAGTGTGTTCTCAGCTAGAAAATGCAAGTTTTTGAACCGTATTGTTACTGGGGACTATAAATGGGTCCTTTAGATGATTTTGATGTTGTATTTTCTGACTTTTTGCATGAAAATATGAAATTCTTCAGCTGAAACTCGGTGCATAAAAATATGTTTAGAAACAAAAAGACGACGTTGAAAATGGACGTAATCGGATAAAAGCTACACCTATTTTCTATGGAACAAAATGTGTTCGATGTGAAATTTACTAGCTTTTTCCACTAAAATCTGGCAAGTAAAATCATTTTAAGCAACTAATAGATGATTTTAAAAATTAACGTATTCGAAAGAGAACTTGGTCTACCTCTCACACAGAAAACTATTTCCAAATCGATAATTTCGCACCTGTTGTACGAAAACACAAAATTATCGACCTGACAAGCGGTACATAATATTCTTAGCAGCAAAAAAAAATCGAAGTTGAAAATTGATGTGATTGGATAAAAACTACGCCTACCAGCTATACACAAAATTTTTTTTTAATATACATTTCCTGATATTTTTTTACGAAAATATAAAGCAATTGAGCTGAAATTAGGTGCATAAAAATATAAAATATTTACTTTTCGGATGAAAACCACGCGTACCTCCTATGCAAAAAATATTTTTTGACTTTTTGCACGAAAGTACGAGGGCGGTCCCAGAAGTACCTTATCTCAACATAATCTCCTTTTAGCTCTATACATGGGAAACTTGTATGGAAAGCATTCAGCAGACAACAAGCTTATGCATTAGCGGAGCTCTCAGAACAACTCCCACAGCGGCAATGAATGTGAATGAACTAGCAGTAAAATTGAGGTATTGAGGCTAAGAGAATTATCTCTTCTAGCCACTAACTCAGGGGGGCACTCTGCTATCCTAGGAAAGTCTACACTCATCCCCAGGACCACTGACTTCTGTAGTTCGGTGGAACTGCAGATAGAAAAGCCATTCACCACGATCTTCCCTTCAAGAAAAGACTGGGATGGCAAAATAGAGGCAAGTGGGAGGAGAGTGTCTACTCCAAGGAGCTAGGCAGGTATTTCTTCCGTTTGCCAGACCATTGTGATGCATTTCAGGCTGAAATCTTAGGCATCAAAGAAGCTCTTTCAATAGTCAAGAAATATGTTCTGACCACAAAAGAAATATTTATCTAGTCGGACAGTCAGTCTGCTCTGAGATCACTGCAATCAGCAAGACATTCATCCACTACAGTGATTGAATGTCGTGAACTATTAATCGAGCTTTCGGAATACTTTAACATAACTCTGTCTTGGATACCCGGCCATAGCAAGGCGGATGAATTGGAAAGGCACGGTAAGACAATGCCACTCCATCAGGACAAGGCTTTGGTCCCAATGCCACTGACAACTTGCAAGTTGCTAATGGATAGGTTTACCATCGATGTCGCCAACACATGTTAGAGACAAACTGTTTAACTAGTAGGCTAACATGGCCGGAATGGAGCTTAAGTCGAACTAGGCTACTTTTGAAATGTAATAGAATGGACACCAGAAGAACAATTGGGGTTCTAACTGGCCATTGCCTTATCGGTAAGCACGCATATAGACTAGAGGCACCTTTTTACGACTATTGTAAAAGCTGTCAGGATGTTGAAGAGGAATAAACCGTAGAACACCTTCTGTGCGAATGCATGGCTCTGTGCAGGAGGAGGTTTAATGCACTCTGCATCGACTCTCTTGACAGCATCACAGAAGTTGCAAATATAAAATTAACCAAGATTATTTCATTCATTAAATCCACAGGATGGTTTAGAGAGGACCCAATGGGATAATGATAAGCTTCAGTGGTATCACAATGGGCCTTCAAATGGCCTAAGTGCGTCGCAGGACAGCCACCCTACCTACCTACCTAGCTCTATACAGCTTCTTTTCCCAGCGATATTCTATAGCTTCGATACCCCCTGTTTATACTAAACAACGTGGCGCATTGAAAATGAAAACTTGTGTTTTATAAGGTTGCCACTTTTCACCAAAGTAATTTTTTTCAAACTACTGCCGTCACACAAACTCTTTGTTCGATATTTTTATCCATAGTAAAAATCGCAACGCACACAAAAGGTTGACTTGTTCCTAATGACGCCGTAACCAAACTAAATGACACATAGCAATAAAAATTCACAGAATAGTGGCTGACAGTTGTGCCAACCTGGGAAAAAAAATTTTTTTAAATATTCTCAGAGGAAAAATTAAAAATGAGAATTTCCGGTTTCCGGGTACTTATTTGACAGAATGTATTCTTAATTACGAAACAAAATATTTGAAAATAGACATAGTCGGTGGATTACGGACTACGTTGAAATTCGAATAGATATTTTCTGACTTTTTGCACAAAAATATAAAATTACTAAAGTGAAATTCGGTATAGGGAAAAAGTATTAATAGACGACGTTAAAAATAGACGCAATTGGATGGGAACTACTCCCACCTCCCATATAAAAAAGTATGACTTTCAAATGTATTTAATATACATTAATGCATTCAATGAAACAAATTAAGCTTACCTTATGACACAATGCAATATGTGTGCGTGTTTATGTGTGCTGTTGATATTAAGTGTATGAAATTCATATTAATGTATTAAACGCTAATTAACAAAAAAAAAAATTAAATATATACTTAGCATATTTGGCAAAAAAAAAATCATAATAATAATAATAATAATAATAAAATACAATAAAAGAGTTAATATACTAGCAACAATGGCAAATTAATTATTCAAATAATAAGAAATAGTCATGCATATACTTGACTGTTACATACATTCTGTCAAATAAGTACCCGGAAATCCTCATTTTTAATTTTTTTTTCGACATGGTTGAATCACCAAATGTTTTTTTCAACATTTCCAACGTTTTGGCACAAGAAATTTCGTTTGTAACACAAAATTTCACACAAACTCTTTGTTCGATATTTTTATCCATAGTAAAAATCGCAACGCACACAAAAGGTTGACTTGTTCCTAATGACGCCGTAACCAAACTAAATGACACATAGCAATAAAAATTCACAGAATAGTGGCTGACAGGCTGACAGTTGTGCCAATTTTTTGAAATATTCTCAGAGGGAAAATTAAAAATGAGAATTTCCGGGTACTTATTTGACAGAATGTATATGTATGTAGGAGCATATAAACACATGAGTACATATAGTTCGTGTACATATATTTGTATTTAATACATTGAAGTAATAAATTCAATTATTACTACAATACATACATACATATATATCGTATATATTAGGTGTATATACATACTCATTATTATTATTATTATTGTCATTCGCATTGTGTATGGATGTGATGTGTCAACATATGGAGATGACGATCAGATGTGAGAGACAAGATATTATATTCATGTGCGTTGGCATATAAATACAACAGCCATATGACATGACTGATGTTAATAAATTAAAACAAGAATAATAATATGTACACAGCGGTACATACATACATGCATGCATACTCGTATGTATGAGCAGCTACAACAATAATGAAAATCATATAAAATATAGATACTACTATAATATCAAACAACAACAACAATAGTAACAACAACGACATTAATAAGTGCTTACATAAATACATACTTATACATTATGACAGGCGACAGGTGAATGAACCATTAAAATGAGATATTATGATTGTATGCATACATACATACATACAGACATACATACATACTATACGTACTGTATTAACACATTGTTGATGTTTTTTTTTTTTGTTATTGTAATTGTTTTTTATGAATATATTTAGTAGTATTTATTATTCTAGTTGTTGTTGTTATTGTTGTTGTTGGTTTAAACAACAACGATGTTATATATATATATATATATATATATATATTTCACACACTTACTTAATACAAATGATGAAAAAAATAATACCTACTCGTATGAAGATGTCCTTCTGATGATGAGGATGATGATGATGATGATGTTGATGATGCCGAACGAACTTATGTACGTGGATGGATCTAAGCAAGAAGCAGGTGAAAATTGTTAGCAGATGTTACTTGCTTACAAAGAATGATGCTTTTTTTTTTTTTTTGATATAGCCACACAAAAGCCTTCAAAGGTAAATGACCCAGACTCTTAGTGCCTGTGCACTAGCAAGGACTAAAATTAGAGCAACTTAGAGTGCCGTCTATCAAGTGATATACATTTTAAATTGAACACGTAATAGTGTTTACATCGATCGGGCTAGGCCTCCTCTTAATTCTGCACCAGAAATTATACTATTGAACGAAATAGCAAAATGGAAAATTTGTATGGAATTAAACGCTCTTTAGCTTATAATCTTGAGAATATCAAATAATTGCTTGACAATGTTCTCCATAATGAAAGTAAAGTGTATCATAGTGCATTTGTATGGGAACTATATGAAGTATGGAGCGTGGTATTACAATTTGTTGTTATTGTTATATGTTAGATCTATTTAATTTCAATTTCTATACTAAAAATTGTTGTCTCACAGTTATTTTTATGTAAAATATTGTATAACTATATTCGACTATTGGAGCTATAACTTAATTCGTGCGGTTTTTTTTTCCAAGTATTGCCCATCTGAAGCTATGACTTTTTCCCATCTTTCTGGCAATTTGTGGATTCCATCCCAAAAGAGCTGTGCCGGCTTGGTGGCCAAGAATGAATCAAGCCAATTTTTAATACAGTGTTCTGATGTGAAACTTATTCCAGTGTGGGCAAGGTCTGGGCTATAAGACGGGTGAGCCAAAACTTCCCAGCTGCTGTTTTCCAAATAGATTTTGACCGCTGTTGCAATGTGCGGCCGAGCGTTGTCATGATAGAAAATTATGGACTCATATCTGGTCGCATATTCCGGGCGTTTTTCGGCTATTGCTCTCTTCAAACGGATTAATTGTATTCGGTAGTGTTCTGCATTGATGGTTTCACCCGATTTTAGCGGCTCATAATACAGCACACCCTTCTGATCCCACCAAATACAGAGCATTACCTACGCGCCATGGATATTCGGCTTTGCTGTTGATTTGGCTGGTTGTCTGGGTTTCATATATGATTTTTTGCGCTTGGAGTTGTCATAATGGATCCATTTTTTATCACCAGTAACAATCCAATGCAAAAATGACTTCTTTTTGTGGCGTTCAGCAGCATTTCGGATATGCAAAATCGCCTTTCAACGTCTCTCGGCTTCAGTTCATGTGGCACTCAATTTCCTTGCTTTTGAATGTATCCGGCTGCTTTTAAACGTTTTAAAATGGCTGCTTGAGTGACTCCAAAAGATTCTGCAAACTCTGCTTGTATTTGGCAACAATCTTCAACGAGAAATGCTCTCAGTTCTTCATTTTCAAACTTTTTTGGCTGCCCAGGACACCGCCAGACACCTGTCGTTGAGCTGTAGAACAAAGGACATACTGTTTTTCTGTGGCTTTTCCGCTTTTATGACTACCCAGTCATCCATCGGAACATCTGGATTGTGAGACTTGAGATACTTCAGCATCTCCGCACTTTCAAACGCCATCACCGGTAACCAGATACGCGCCCGAGGAGGACAAGGTATATCTTTTGCAGGGATTAACTTGTTTTAAGCCACCCACTGCACTGCAGATCTCGGCAACACACTGCTCCAAGACAACGCTTGACCAGTCAACGTCGCACCTGATCATCCTACAGCCGCGGAGGATCCCCGCAGAATCGAAGGAAGGAAGAGCATCGAATCGCAGGACCCCCCTGCCGCTGTTGGTAATTTCGTCTATCAGTGCGAAGAGAAGGTTATCCTTAACCACTCTTGTGATCGATTTCCCTTTGATGCTACTTCTTTTGTGATTCTCGTGGCCATGAATTCCTCATATTCTTCTACCACCTTTTTATATTTAATATTGTTCTTTGCATCGCGCTCGTTTGTCTCTCCAGCAAACTCATTCTTAGCAATCTTGTTAAAGAGAGCCTTCGAGTAACGACATTTCATTGCCACACCTTCGAACTTGTGTTTCGATTTAGACGGCTTGCTAACCTTCGGCTGGGTTTAGTGCCCGTCGCGTTTTTTGATGTGCTTGGGTTATTGCCTATCTAGTAAGTTAGTACTGTGACTCGTGCTTGCCTTGCTATCTTGGCTGGATGCCAGGAGTTGGTTTTCTTCCTCTTGTGGAGAGGAAATTCTTTCCAATCTTGGAAATAATTTTGGTAAGGTGTTTATGTTTTGGTCTGTCATGCGACATTTCGTCAAGCTAGGCGACCTCGAGCATAAAAGGGGGAAATTATGGGGTCCTCCACGGCAGCGCCCCTTACCGTGGTAAGGCCGTAGTTACTTCCTGAGGTGGCTAGGTATCAGGGATGGAAACTGCGTTCACGATGCCCATTTTTCAGTTCCCTGCACCATTCAGCCATCAACACGATTCCAAGAACACCTTGGCTTGGGAATTGTTTTTCTGTTTTGGTCCGCGACTGGTATTTTATTTCCCAGTTACCCTGCATGTGCCGACCCTTCCCCAATCCGCCACCTGGGGACGCATCCGATGGGAGACAGATAACTCCATACGGAAATCGACCTCAGAGTGGTGAAATGTGTGAAAGTCCCCTCTTAATTTTTTCTCCCTGATGATCAAAATTTTGACACACCTTAATCAATGGAAATGATACAAAAACATATTACTTCTGCTAACATCCTGATGATGTCAGTGTAAAAAATATGAAAATGGCTTTCCTGGAAAAATATGAAAAAAAAATCCTAATTTTTACTATAAAAATATCTAATGAAAGGGGTGAATGATTATTGATTATAATCTTTATGGGTTTAGATCATTCAACTATAAAGTTGCCAGTGAGTTGCTAATGAGTTTTCATGTTCATTTTATATTTCCTCCCAAATTTGAATACAATTTTCATAAATATCGCATCCATGTAATGTGTGGTAATATTCTTCAATAAATGTGACTACTTACATACATTCATAAAATCAATCAGCCATTGTCAGTCATTGACCATCTGTCAATTTTGTATGCGTAATAAGAAGTGCTACCACATGCTTCTACTCGTAGATATTTGTCATGTACTTATATATGTACATATATATAACTAGGTGTTAAACCTTTTGTTCTCTTTTATCCTCAGTATTTGTTATAGTTGGTGTTTGACCAACATCTGTGTTTTTTTTTTCTCGATATAAATCCTTAAACATATTTTTTGCTATATTTGTTGCTTTTCCTTTAATAAAATATTTTCATTTTATTATTTATAAGACATGTTTGCTGCTTCTTCTTTATTCACTCACTCTCTTTCTCTCTCTCTCTCTCTCTCTATCTCTCTCTTTTAGCGTTCACTACAGTTAAGGTAATTGTCATCATTTCTCTGGATATTACCAACTTATATGTGAACACATTTGAGCAGTCAATGAGACAGAGAGTAAGAGTATGAGTGAGAAATAAAGACGGTGTTTATTAGAGATAGGAGAGTGGGTTGTTTGTAATGGATAGATTGTATTTCAAAGTGAATAATATTTATGGATTAGTACTATTTATGTTGTGTTGCTTTTTCTTTCGTTCTTTTTATTTACCTTATAATCCCGTATATGTGTGCTTAGCATCCTTTTGTGTAAGTTTATGTCACTGTTATAGATTTACTTTTACTCCTTCATAAACAAAGTTATCACCATATGTTAACATTTCAGTAAAAATTTGAGGCGTTGGTACTTTAATTATGAATAAACTCTTTTTCTATTATGGAATTATATGACATTACAGACTTGAATTATTATTCAACAATTTGAAAACAACCCTTGAGAGCAAACATTCAAATTAAATTACTTCCAAACATCCGTCTCGATGATTGCAATTTGAAATCAATGATTGCTATGCTTAAATAACGAATGTTCAAAGCAGTATTTTAATTAGAAGATTTCATAACGGTCAAGCTCTAGCGAAATGTTTTGTATAGGAAATCCAAATTTGCAAAAAATTATAATCGGAAAGAATTTGAAGGAAAAGAAGATTTTGCCAAACATTAAGCAAGTAAAATAGAACAAAAGCAAAATCTTTATATGATTAACAAATTTGAAAAAAAAAAAAATGACCTTACAGTCGGCTGCGGCCGACCAAATTATACCCTACATATGTATACAAAGTATACAAGGTGCGACAAATATGTATTAAGACTCGAACCATATCTCAGCAATCAAGCGCGTCATCTATGTGTGAGCACATGCGTTTTGAAGCTTCAACCTTCCTCTACTAACTGTCAAAATTTCATGGCATTTGGTTGACTTCGACTTCTTTTTGTTCCCAAAACTGAAATTAAAGTTGAAAGGATCCTTTTTTAATGAGATTCAGACCATACAACGGTCTTCGACGAGGGCACTGGAGGCAATTCCGAAAAATTAGCTGGAACATGCGTTTGAATCACTATTAAATCGATATAACAAATGTATTGAATCAGGAGGAGAATATTTCGAATAAATATACCGAAAAATTAGCAGATATCGTGTTTTAATTGTATTTTCTACAGGCAGTCTTAATATATAATTGTCACACCTGGTATATATATAAAGTTTGCTCGAATATCCATATGTTTCCTAATTTTTTTTTTATTACTAATCTACACCTAAAATATGGTTGAATTTGACAAAGTATTTTGTAAGTTATGAGAGTTTTAAGGGATTTTTCAGATAATTCCAAGGCTTAGTAGTGAGTGTAGCTTGCCCATTCTTATAATTCTATTTATCTTTACAATATTTATTCACACCTTAAATTTGGTTGTCCTAGGCCGAATAGTTTGTAAGTTATAGCGGTTAAAATTTTTGTTAATTTTCGCAACTTTGTATGGTCACGCCCATTAAAAAGTGGGCATGGCACGCTGATTTCATGCCACATTATTGCCGATTACAATACTAATCTAAGTGTCAATTATGGTTGTTATAGCCAGAGTATTGCAGAAGTTACAGCTATTTCAATTTAAAAGAAATTCAGTCATTCTGTATGGAGCCTACTATAAACAGTGGGCGTAGCGCACCCATTTCTGGCAAGATTATGTGGCAGTATAATATAACTCCACATGCCAAACATTGTTGTCCCAGATGATATATGTATTAAGTTAGTTATAGCAAGTTAAAGATAATGAAAATTCCGAGGTTAATCGCTTTGAATGCTTGGTGTGGGCGTGGCTATTGACCGATCATGCCCAATATCAATCCCCTCCGTATCCTTGGATCAAAGGTTACTTATGCCAAATTTTGTCAAAATTGCGCAGTATTTGCTCAAGTTATCGTGCGAACCAGCAAGGTGACATCGTTAAATCGAAAATTTAAGCGACGCTGATCACGAATATATGTATATAATTTTCTATATCTCCGGAGATTCCTTCAAGTGGTTACAAACATCTGACCGAAATGAATATACCTTGCAATTGCATTATGCAGGGTATAAAAAGAAAAATAGATTTGACAAAAAAATCAAATTACCGACAATTTGAAATCAACCTTTGATATCAAATCTTAAAAAGACAATTTTCTCAAACATTATTGTCTTATTGTGATTTCAATGATTTTATGCAATTTATGAAAAAGCTGTGCAAGAACCTGTAAAGATTCCAATATCTAAGCATTTCAAAAAATACCAACTGCAATTCCCTTTTATAATTTCATTATAACCATTTTAAACTAGTACCAACCACGTTCCTAACTATGTATGTACATATATTCTATACCAATTACGATGTAAATTTTCATATAAACAATAATCATTCATAATCTGATTGACACGCCTTCTAATTGCATACTTAAATACGAATAATACGATTATAAAAGCATATAATAAAACACAAACACCAATAAATATTCATAACAATAAATGATAATAATAATAATGTACAATATATAAATGAATACCTACATATAAATAAATAGAAATGAAGCGAAACCAAAACCAATAATAAAAACGACAAAAAAAAAAAAAAATTGCCTAAAGTATTCTCATCCGCCTGCGGCCAATGGTCCGTGCAGAATTCACACTTCTGTTTTATCATACGAGTATGAGTACGTTCATACGAACGAACAATTTGAACTCAACAAACGAACACTCATCTCGCTATACGTAATCGTCGTGCTCACTGAATGCAAAAGCAATAAAAACAGAAAGACAAAAAAAAAATTCAAAATAAATACTAACAACTCAACAAACCCAAACATCCAATGAAAATGACCGACCTTGAGTAGATAAAAGTCTTTGAACGCAAATACATGAAATCCATACACACACGCATAATTATATTTGCATGCACAATTTTGGCAGTTCATATCATTATAATCATTATGATTATGATTATGATTATGAAATAAAATAATCAAAATTATAATATTAGTCACTGCTGTTGTTGTTGTTGTTGGTTCGTTCGGCAATGCATGGTAATTGAACAGTAATACTAATATTGAATGAAAAGAGTAAAAAAAATTGCAAATATTTTATAAAAATAGTAAATTCTACAATACTAGTGGCATATGTAATTTTAATTAAACCATAATTTTGCTTATAAATGGAGTTAAAAAATTGCTCTAGAAAAACGAAGAGACAGGGATGTTTTGTTTTTAACTCTTTTTTTTTTACAATACATTCGATTTTTTCTTGTGTGCAACGTTTTGTAAATAGAATTTTTTGTCAAACAATAAAATAGGAACCTTTTTGAGTTAAATGTAGAAATTATGAAGGTATATGTTAGGTTATGTTATTGTGGCTGCCCTCTCTCTGAGAGAACACACTTAGGCCAGAAAGACCCATTGTGATAGCACCGAGCTTCTCTTCCAATTCTGATGTGCGTATTAAATTTGGACAGCATGAGAAGGGACCTACTTATATTAGAACGACAGAACCCTTGTGACATCACATTAATGCTGCAACTAGCCACCGACGTAAGAACATACAAAATTGCATTGATTTTCTCCGCTCCGAGCAACGTCTACGTCACCGTCATACGGTGGTGAGTTTTCGTTAACACGACATTCCCATAAGATAGGTCGTGTCAGCTGACACGTTCTACGTTTTTACATCGGTGGCTAGTTGCAGCATAACTTAGTTATGTCACAGAGCTTTTTTTAGAAGCATTTTTGGCAAATTGTTGCTGTGGGAAAAATTGGCAATTCTTGCCGACAGGTGGATACCGTTCGAAAGAGAAATCTTTTCGATATTAAATTTTGTTATGATTCACCCCGGGGTAAATCGAACAGAAGTAATTTTTTTGAAATTCCTCCCTTGTTTGATTAAAAGTTTTTTCCACATCCGATTTTTAATTTTTCAATTTTTCTACGACTACAGAGTAGTCGATTCAGTCGGTAATGTTTTAAATCAATAGAGAAGGAAAATTGAGTATGCTCAGAATATTGAAAGAAGATTAAAAAATACTAAATATTAAATATATGTATTGAGTGGAAAATATGAATGAAATAAGTATAAAATTAATAAGTGAACACTGTGAAATGTGTATCACATTGCAACGAAAGAAGTATTAAATTTAAAATGAATCCACTATATACCAATAAAAAAAATAAAAATAAAATAAAGTACTATGAATTCAGTATATATAAAATTCATATGAAATTGCTGTGATATTTGAGTGAAATAATTATGAAATCAATTATATCAAATTTAATTTTTCAATATACTCAATATATTAAATAAAATTCTATATACAATGTCGAAATAAATATGAAACTATTTAATATGAAATGAGTGTAAAATTAAGTTGCAGTTTTTACGATTTTTCCAAAAAACAAATCTAATTTGAAATCGGTATAAAATGATTATGAAATGATGGCAAAGAATGTAAAAATTTATGAAATGAAATAAAATGAATAAAGAAAAGTGCAATTATATACTGAATGTGAAATTATTGCAAAATATGTACTATGAAACGAGTAATCGAAGTAATGAAATGAGTATGGTAGAGGAAGTACATAGTATGAGATTTTATGAAATGAGTGCATGAGGGAACTGAGTGAAATATTTACAAGTTGTACTCTTAGATATTTCTATGAAATGAGTGAAAGGAAAAATTAAAGTGAGCATAAATTAATATGAAAAAATTTATGCTCACTCAATTTATGCTAATTTTTATTTAAATTAATATGAAAAACCGCTGAAAATGAAATGAGTGTGAAACGAGTGGGTGCCGTAGCTCAGTCGTTAGTGTGTTGGCTTCTGATCTGTGGGTTGTGGGTTCGATCCCCGGCTGAAGTATAACAAATTTACTATCGAAAAGATTTTTTTTTCGAACGGTACCCACCTGTCGGCATGCAAAAGGGCACTTCTTCCGGCAGTAACAATTTTCCATGGAAAGGCTTCTAAAAGATCTCTGTGACAAAGCTCAGAAAAAGTGATGTGACAAGAGTTCTACCGTTCGGAACCGGCTTAAGGAAGTAGGTCTCTTCTAATATTGTCCAAAATTTAACACACACAACAGTAATGGACGCGAAGCTCGGCCAATGAGGCCTTTGGGGCTTTATGTGCCAATATGTAACACCGATAATAAAAAAATATGTAGGTATTATGAAATTTATATTTTCAATTCAACAACCAATTATGCTTATGTACGAGCATACTGTGTCACTACATAGAATGATACAAATTGGGCACACAGTAGCAGACAGATCGTATCATTTCATATCATTTCAATTGATTCCATTAAAATTGTCGCTGAGTTGAGTCAAACTAATTTAATCTATCTGGAGGCATAATTTATATATTCTCTTTTAATAAAAAAGTATCAGAGGTGGCCGAGAGTAATAATGCATATGTACTACCCACTCACAAAGTACTCTCTCATTTGTATTAAGTGTAATTTTTGACACTCTTGTGCTGTAATTTGCTAAACAAACAAACAAAAAAGCGAAAACCAAAGGGAAATTAATAAATTAACAACAACAAAAAGAAGGAAAAATAACAACAATAGACACAAAGAATGATGACGATATACATACATACATAATCGTTAATACATACTCGTTCATACAAATGAACAATCGATGCTTGCCGATCAAACAGTCAAGCAAACGAATGACTGACTGATCGGTCGATGATAATGAACTTGCTTTGCCTAACTAAGGTCATTCAATTCAATTCAATTCAATTCAACTCAATTCACTATGCTCATATATGTTGTGTGTATGTTTGTGGTAAGTATGCATTAGCGCTCTCTCTCTCTCTCTCTCTCGCTCATCTAGTCATTTGTATTTACTCTCTGTTAATATGTATATATTAAATACTTGTGCAGGCATACCGTACATTGCGATAATGTGCGATAAGTTTTACCCTTCGAAACAAACCAAGAAAAATAATAATAAAAAAGAAGAAGAAATTTGACAATATAAAAAAGGCATGCAAAAACAAAGTTCAACAACCAGAAGGTGAATCGCTCCGTTTTAAAAATATCTACTTACGAGTATGCTACTCGCTTATCATCGTATAGACCTATATATGTATGTATGTATTTTGACAGTATGAGTATGAAGAAAAAAAATTAATATTTGGCGAAGTAATTTTATAAAAAGAAATATTTTTTCCTTCAATAAATTTCCTCACCTCTTCCCATAACAATGATGCACTTTTGTCACAGGTGCTTATTAAATGAATCACAAATACTTACATTTAATTGTTGGTATATATGTATATTTATTTATTCATTTCTTTTTCTTTTTCGTTTTGCTTTTGATGCATACGTTTGATGACTAGTAGTACTACATATATACTATTGCAATAGAAGTAGACGGAGATCTGTCGACCATACAGCATGGCTTTAGAAAGTATTAAAGCTATTCAAACTAGAAACTACCACTCCAGACGAGTAATTCTTTAGAAATACCAGATATAAGGTACGTCAACCAACCGACCGACCAACCGTTCGACCGAAAAGCAGCACAGCTGCTTGAAAAATCGCGAACTCATGTTCGAGATCAAGGATGGGCCAAAATAAAACAGATAATGTCCGGTATGGCTCAGGGATTAATCCTACGGCTCCATCTTTGAAACGTTAACTGTAAAAATATTTGAAATCGGGATGCCGAACGAAACTCACATACATATACTCTCATTTGTTGATGATATAACAGCAGTGATCGTTGTCGAAAAAACCGAAAGCTGAACCCGTTCTCATATAGAAGACAAGAGCCCCTGGCTAGGTGATCGCAGCCTCAATCTCGCTACTGAAAAGTCCTAGATACGTGTTCTAATGAAACGAAATATACCGTTAGAAGTCGAGATGCAGGTTTTTGAAGAATCATTATGTTTGCAGAAAGTTGTGAAGCATTTGGAATTGAAACTCGACTCCAAACTCACGTACTGGGCACAAATCAGACAGATGGATGGGTGATCAGTTATCTTTTTAAACTCAAAAAATAACGTTTTCGGATATTTTTAAAGGTTTTTTGAAGTTAGAAACATGAGGGTGAGCACGGGATACGGATAATGGGATTCCTCCGGTCTGTCATAGATCATACATTTTTCTTGTGGTTAAAAAATTTAATCATTTGAAAGCAATTAAAGAATTTCAATTAAAACAAAATTGACTGCTAACTAATGCTGCCTTAACGAATTAGTTTCCGACTAGATACTTGTTTTTTTATACTTACCTTTCTCTTCGAAACATGAGCAATAATGAAATTGTTATGAAGATTTATTAAAATTAATTTTTCTACGAATAAGCACAACTCACAGAATGGTTTCAAATTTAATATTTGGTAATTAAATAAGGTTTTTTAAGTTTTAAGATGATAACTTGATAAATAATGCTACCGTTTATAGCTTCTTGTTAATTTTAATTTTCAAAAATTTATTTTTCTGTGGGTAATATGTTTCTCTATGAACGGAATCACATCAAATTGTGTACAGAGTAAAATTTCGAACCAAAAATTTCAGAATGATGCATTGAAAAACAATTCATCTTTCTACATAAATTTAATGACATTTTTAATGGGTGTGACGTTGTAGAATATGCTTTGTCTGACCTTTTATAAGGAACCACTTATGGACTAGTTCCATCTCCTAATACCCATGGAACTCATTAAAAACTATTAACTCAAGGAACATAATCGTGGAGAAAAAAACATAAAGATGTATAACTTCATTTACCTATGTTTTACATTTATCATATACATCAAAAACGCATAACCACTATCATTTTTATGTATACACATACATACCTACATATGTCTATGATAAACTGAAGCATAGCAACAGTTAAATAACATTTATGTATATATTTTCGATCAATCTTTATCACCATGTACAATAGATTTATTTCGCAAGAGTGGATATACTCGAATTTTTAAACAAAAAAAAAAAACGTATCGAACAACAAAGTTAGAGAGAGAAAATAATAGGGTGTGAGGTAGAGATGGAAACTGTCTAACCTTCAGTGTGTCAATAACATTGTCAACAACAATAGCATTTTTTTTTTTATTATTGTTTATTTATCTTCTCAGTGATTCAATATAAAAACACATAATAATACGATACAGCGTTGCCAACCATAACTATAGAATTTTACTACTACTACTGCTGCTGCCTCTGCTGTTATTATTGCTTTATATGCATACAATATAGAAGGAGATGCATATAAAGTTTGTTTTTTGTATCACCAAACACCCGCATTACTTTGAAATTTTAGTAACTCAATGTGTTTCGCATGCTCTCTTTCTCTTACTCTCCCCTTAAATGCACTTGTTTGGTTTCATCACGAACTCATAACTGTGTGTCTGGCTGGCTCGCTGCCTAATTCTTGCTCTTTTTCTTCAGTAATCGTTATCGTTGGTGTTGTTGGTGTGTATGCGTATGTGCGACTTTGCTCTTCCTTCGCTTACGTAATCTGCTAAATAGATGTCGTTGTTCGTTATTGTCCATGAACCTCATTTGAAAGGTGCCCTTCGTACATACCTATTATGAGTACTACGAGTCATCAGACTAATATATGTTATACCGTATAGTGTATATGATGGTATGATTTGGTGGGTGTCGCTTGGTAGCACAGTGACATTGGCCTTTTACAGTTCATTCGTTCGTACGTTGCGTTGATTTAGTCGGTCGTTCGCCTAGTTCGTTCCATATCATTCTCGTACAAGTTCATAGAGATATCTACATTCAACGCAACAAATATTTAATATAGGCAAGTTTATAGGTAGATATATGAGTTCTCCCCAAGGTGGTGCTCCAGACAAGTTGCACCTTGTCTGGAGCAGCAGTTCTTAAACTTTTTCTTTTGCGGTCCAAAATACGCCGAAGAAGTCTCAGAAAAGAAGAAAAACAAGTACAAAGCTATTCTTTAGTCGCTACCTAATTATAGCCATAAAAAATAGAGGGTCACTAAGTAAATACACTTTCGTAACATATATTCGCATATTTTAGTAAAATTAAATTGGTCAAAATAGGCATTTTGTATGAAAAATAAAGTATGAAAAGTGGAATATTAACATGGTCCGACTTTACGAAAATTTCGTTGAGTAATTTTTGACCCTTGGACCATAAGCACTACATGTAAAATATTGTTGAAATATCTCTATATTTTTCTAAACCCTCAAGCGAACCTGTCAGATAACAAACGTACTATCCAACGACTTAACAAAATCTTGGTTTGTGGGAAGAAAACCAAGGAATTAAAAACCTTTACCCAGCGAAATGCACGATGGACTTACATTATGGACAAAAGATGACAATACACTTTGTACTAATAGAAACATCTCGGTAATTTGATTACTTACTTTTGTGGCCATTACAATCAAAAATAGCTTTAGGCCAGCATGTTAGAAATTCCAAGATCTGTCAAGATCTCCAGAAGTTGGTCTTTTCACCGGACGTTAGGTCTGTCGCTTCTGCGTCGTCCATCCTGATTCTACTTACTTACTTACTTATGTGGCCATTATAATCGAAAATCGACTTAGGCCGAATATAGCATACTTCACCAGCCAGCTCTTTCCATCACTAGCTGAGATTCCAAACGCTGACAGATTCTCCAGTACTTGGTCTTTCCACCGAAGGTTAGGTCTGCCTCTTCTGCATCGTCCACCAACAGGTTCCAATGTAACCGCTGAATTTTAATGCGCTTTACTACGTCCTGATTCTAGGTTGTAGTAATACTTCACCATCGGCCATCCTGTCCTTGTGCTTGTGATATATGGATGAGGGTAGAAAACCGAAATGATGTCCGAAATGCTATCTATATTTTTTTAAGACCCAAGAAATCGTGGCAAAATTGGCTTCAAATTAGCCACTAGGTTCGGGGCCTCTAAATTATCAATATTACCTCTCCATACATCGAAAAACTATGGCTCACTCTTGCTCTTTAAGTAAGCCGACGGTTTTGATAACCTTGGATCATTGGAGAAACCAAAGACAAAACAATCCTCTGATTTGGCAAAAATGGTTCAAAGAGAACTGTTTAAATTTGATTAAGGCTTGCCAAAACTCTCATTTAAGAAGCACTGTCCTAGACGTACTTCTGTATTCACGAATAAGTTCAGTAGTTACTTTCTTATTGCAGACAAATGCTGAGGTGAGCGCCAGACAGCAATCTTAATTTATTTGAAACAATTGAGTATTTTGCATACATCTCTTCCTTAGGAGGACAATTGCCTGTAGAAAACAAAAATCGATTTAACACGACATTGTCCTTGTTGTTGTCGTCAAAGTCTTATAAAATTTCACTTTATATTTTATTTATTACTTGGTGTTTTGCAATAGATTGTATTTTATTTGAGTTTTTAGAATCAACCAATCTCTTCCCTTTTCAGATGGGAGTTAGTCCCAGCCTAAGCGAACCATCAGATTATCCAAGCATGTAGCAACTTTAATTGCAACAGCTTCTTGACTGATTTCTCTCGAAGGTTTTTTTTTTAATATGAAATTTCATGCACACAGTCAGGGTGAAAGAGTCGCTTAATGGAATTTTTTCAGCAAACTCCATTGTAATATCAGCCCAGAGTTTCAAGGAAGTGTAATATATTTTACTTCTTTGGATTTCGATTTCGGAATATAGCCACATGTGACTTTCTCTTGTCAAATTTGACAAAGACGAGATGAAAGTGGGACAAAAGCTGGCTATAATCGCTGTGAGCCACTATATGGAATGTTAATGAGTTGTAATTAGAAATTTTACAAATTTCACTTGGATCAATTAGTCAATGAGACCAGTCACTTAATAGATAATGAAATTGATGCAAGAAATGTGTACGCAAATAAGCGCAAAACGTGGACACATCACATACAATGGACAAACTAGATCTCTAGATCTCCGACAAAACTTCAGCTCTAGCGCATAAAAGATGTTTATACATTTTTTAGTATTCTATGTATTTTAAATGTAAGACAAATACGCGAATGTGAAATTGTTGATGCACGTGATAAGATATCATCGACCACATTGTCAACAATGCCACCATCATCATCATCATTATCGTCGTCGTCAAAGGCCAGCATAATCTCGTAGCACGGTATGGCATGTCATCGCATATACAAAGTCGCATATCTCGTGGCTAAATTGTGGTTATGTGCGAAGTCATGTAATTTACAATCGACGACGACGACGACAACAACAACAACAACAACAACGACGACGACGACGAACAGCAGCAGCAACAGCAATTGCATTTATTTTTACAGACGCGCTCCAGAGGGTTGAGTTCGAACGTCTACGGTATGTGCGATATGTTTGCACTTGTACTCTACTTCTAGTTGTGGAATTAAGTACTAGAGATTAACGCAGATATCCCAGCGAATAGCGAATAGGATGGATGAATTCGCAGAATGTAAACGTGTCTAGTGAAACTAGTTGCAGCATACATATGCTATACACGAATGGACGAGATGGGACGGTTGGACAGTCAGGCAGTTGGATGCTCTCTTGTTTAGTTGTGCCGAATGAATAATGACGGTGATGTTCAGACAATGAAAACAGAGGAAAAATATTACCTCAGCACTGTGATGAAGCAGATGATAATTTGTAGTAGATGCTGCATAAACAATTTTTATTTGAAGTGTGGCATAAGTCGGGAATTTAGTGACGAATACGTTCTGATAAGCCTTAGTAAATTAAATGGAAACTTTAGCTTTCTTAAAATTTAATACAAATTCTTTTCATGAGATCATACAGTAGCTTTAAATTTAATTAAATTTCAAAATAAAAAATTCCATTTTTGTTGCTCAAAAAACGAAACAATGCCCTTTTGTACAGGAGGTAGGCCTGGTTTTCATCCGATTTCGTCCATTCTTAAAGTCGTCTATTAGTAAGTAAATATAGACGTATAAATTGAACTTCATCTTGATAGCCATATATTTTCGTGCCGAAATTGGAAAACAAGCACGCAGAAACCTACTTTTTTTGTGTGGTTTTCATCCAATTTCACCCCTTTTCATATTAGAAAATTTAATCCCACATAATAGGTTTATATTTTCATGGGCACAGTGTGAAAGCATGCATTTGAAAATATACTTTAGTATGGAAGGTAGGTAGACTAAAGCCATTTACCAACAAACTGATTGAACCTTATCAGTACGGCTTTAGACCTGGCAAGTCCACCATCGACCAGATCTTCACACTGAGCCAAATCCGGGAAGAACCCACGAAAAGCAAATCGACACCCATCATCTCTTTGTCGATTATAAAGCTGCGTTCGATAGCCCGATACGAGATTGCCTGAATGCCACCTTGCATAAGTTCGGTATCCCTGCGAAGCTGATAAGATTCTGTAGAATGACGTTGAGCAGCACGTGCAGCTCCGTCATGGTAGCAAATTACCTCTCCGAATCCTTTGATACCGTACGGGATTTCAGACAAGGCAATCCTTTAACCGGCGAACCCTTCAATTTTGTGATGGAAGGGGTATTATGAAAAGCCGGTGTTGATATCATCGGACGATGTGAGCGAGATGTTACTGCTGCGTTTTCTGCGATCGAAAAGGGATCAGCGAAGGTGGGTTTGACGGTGAACGAGGGGAGGGGAAAACGAAGTATATGCTGTCCGTGAACAGGGAGACGAGGCGTCTAGGATCTCACGTTGCTGCGGACAACTATTCTTTCGAAGTTGTCAAATAATTTACTTACCTTGGCACCGCCGTTAACACCGAAAACTATGTCAGCCTGGAAGACTCACTCTTGCTAATAGGTGTTACTACGGGCTCAGTAAGCAAATTACGAGTAGAGCAATCTATCGCCCGACAAAACTGACACTCTACAAGACACTCATCATACCCGTGCTGCTCTATGACGCAGAAGCATGGGTTGTGTCACAGACTGATGCAGCCACGCTTGGGGTGTTCGAGAGAAAAATTCTTCTCAAAATCTTCGGTCCTATTCGCGTCGGTGACGACTATCGTATTCCAATGAACCACGAACTGTGCGAGCACTACGCTGACATTGACATAGTCCAAAGCATCACTATTCAAGGTTTGCGGTGGCTGGGCCATGTTATGCGTATGGATGAAGAAGCTCCGGCGAAAAAGGTGTTTGAAACGGAAGCTGCTGGACGACGACGGAGAGGAAGGACTAGGTCTTAGAAAACCTGTCTGCGCTTGGTGTAACTGATTGGAGAAGGCGCGCACAAAGTAGAGATGCTGCGTGAGAGCTGCTGCGGACAGCCGAATGAATGATTGATGGTGTAATTTAAATCCGATTTCGTTCATTGACGATCTTATCTGTCTGCTAGTAAATGAAATTGTATATACCAATTTTTAGCGGAATTGCTTAATAATTACTGCCAGTTGTCATGCGAACAGACGAATAGGGCAAACAGGCCGAACTGAATCGACTACGATTGTGATTCTGATCATTTCTGATCATCACCGTCATCTCTCCTTTTGGGTATTACATTTGGAAGCATAAACTCAATATATTCTTGGATCTTTGAGTACAACGTAAAAAAAAGTTTGAACTGCAAACACGTCGAGCCTCTTACGGATTCCTGGTCTAAAGCCTTCTGAACATGCTCTGTACATTTTCATGTAGTCAATCTTTCAGGGCTCACCGGGAAAGTGAGGTGTTCCAAGAATACTTCTTGTGTTCGCATCGGGCTGATATGGGCAAATATACAATTCATAAGCCTTAAATATCATTTTGCATTCGAAATTTTAGAAAAAAAAATTTCATTTCATAATGTTTAATGCAATGCTTAAACTGGGCTATTTTCCCAACCAATGGAAAAAATCACAAGTAACAATGATCCTAAAGGCAGGAAAAGATAAAACATTGTCGTCATCCTACAGACCCATAAGCTTGCTACCATGTCTCTCAAAATTATTTGAAAAACTGCTGTTAGCCAAACTCAGACCTCATCTTGAAGGACGTGACATAATTCCTCAGCACGAATTTGGATTTCGTGAAAAACATGGGACGATCGAACAGGTCAACAGAAATACCAATGAGGTACGGAAAGCATTTGAATACAAAGAGTATTGTTCAGCTATATTCCTCGATGTTGCTCAGGCATTTGATAGATTGCGGCATGAAGGGCTAAAATATAAAATAAGAAAAATTCTACCAGAAAGCTCCCACCAAATACTAGAATCATATCGTCGTTTTGTTGTAAAATATAAAGATTTTTCCACAGAAGAATTCAATATCAAAGCCGGAGTTCCACAGGGTAGCGTTCTTGGCCCCATTCTATATGTATTATATACTTCCGATCTACCAACAGATGCACGGTTGTTGACATCTACATTTGCTGACGATACTGCTATTCTAAGCCGTAATCGAAACCCAATTAAGGAATCCACAGATTTAGGGCAGCATTTAGTACTTGTTGAAAAATGGTTATCTAACTGGCGCATAAAAGTTAATGAGTCCAAATGTAAACAGGTAACGTTCACACTTAACAAAAGCACATGCCCGACAGTTACACTCAATAATATCGCCATAACTCATACAAATGAAGTCACCTACCTAGGGATACACTTAGATAGACGGCTTACATGGCGCAAGCACATCGAAGCAAAAAGAACTCAGATGAAATTAAAAGCTTCTTGTCTGCACTGGCTCATCAATTTCAGATCACCATTAAACTTGAAATACAAGGTCCTACTGTATAACAGCATAATAAAGCCAATTTGAAGTTACGGAATTCAATTATGGGGGACCACTAGTAATAGCAATATTGAAATCATACAGAGATCTCAGTCTAAAATGTTAAGGATGATAACTGGTGCACCATGGTATATCCCAATGGTAGAAATTGAAGTTAAAAATACTAGACAAAAATATACTAGAAGATTACAAAGCCATTCAAACACACTAGCAAGAATCTTGCTCAATACCTGTTATATTTCGCGCCTTCGGAGAAAGGACCTGCCAGCCTTCCAATAAAAAGAAGAGCATCGTACAAAAAACATTGCTCTAGATAATAAGGAGCTACTGTTGTTGAATTAGATTAAGATTTTAAAACTTATTGTTAGATTCTTTAGGAATAGATTCAATAAATAAAGAAAATGTATAATTAAAAAAAAAAACAAAAATTTCATAATATTGAGCTCACCAGTAAGTAAAGGATGGCCGGGTCTCACTTCTTGTTAACAATAAACACAAGTCCAGAATTTATACAATCAAATGAATGATCTGGTCAAATCTAAAGCAAATTTTTGGCTGTCCTTACGTTCTAATTCCAAACGTGCGTTTGTTAGACCTGTTCTTGCCAAAGTGTTCCATTGCTTGTCGAGAAAAATATTCCTGGCTCCGAATTTTTTCACATGGCATTTCACACCTTTCCGAGAAGGAAGTATATTTTTTAACTTTAATCTAATCAAAAATATGCAATTTATGCTGACCACTAGTGATTCTCTTCTGCAGTCAAAATAGTGCTGAAATTCTACGAATATAATTTCAAATCTTATAGTTAAAGATTCCATTAAACTTAGTAGTTTCCATTCAAAATTAAGCGCAAATCTATTATTTACATAGATTTGTGCTCCAGTTAATTTAAAAGCAGTTTTGTGGTTGGCAAATTAAACGAACTCTCACGGCTTCTCCTTAGGCTCGACCCACAGACCTTAACTTCATATACGAGTATGTGAATTGTTATCAACTCTTATCTAAAGATTCTATTACACGAACGAAAAGTTATTTTATTTCAAAATTCCATTACAGTGTTATCCGCCACATCATCATCATCATCATCCAAAATGTTCTAACCTCAAATAAGTTCGAACTCATAAAATCGTTGGGCAAACACATGAAGTATACTACAACAAACAACGCCCACTCCACTGTACAAGATAGTCGTATGTATGTCAATGCTACATCAATAAAATATGCTATAAAATCACTTTATGTCGACGGGTGTCGAGTCGCGGAAAGCTAGCTTAGTTCGTTGGCATTGGTATTGATGATAAGAGCAATCGTCAAGGGACGATTTGCAAGAGAACGAACATCGAGCATCGTTCAGCTCTTTGCGATATGGCGAGTGGAACCCCATATCTGTTTCTTCTAGTTGACTACAAGACTATCGTCGTCGTCCCCGTCCCCTCTGCTTTACATTCCTATTGCGTGCATTTAATTACATTTAAAGTAGAAAGTTTCACAAAAATTAATATCACATGACGTTTTGGAGGAATAACAGGACAGACACGATACTCAACTTTTATTCAGTTAAATACTTTAATAGATACATAGATTTTATTACAAGCACAACATCTCCGACCGCCGTTTTTAATTGTTCCCGCATACACGAGTAGGATTTTACTACCTCGATGTTTATGATTAACATTAAATGTGTGGCATATCGTCACAGCTTGGAGCCTTGGAACAAGTTGATACTGTACATATTCGTATCATTTGTGCTTTTGTTAACACATTGTGATGATAAATTTTATATACATATTTATATATAGGTTTAGTCATAATATTTGACATTTGTTTATATTACAATCGTTAGAATGAACTAGTGAATTCATTAAAAGAATATGCGCGTTGCCTCACCAAAAAATATTTTACTTGAACTTGGGATTTGGATACGTCATTACACCTCATTTCATAGTTCACCTCTCAATATACGCCAGAAATGACAATTAAATTTACAAGAGAATAGTTTTGAAGGTTCAAATTTTGCAAATCTGACGGAGTCATCCGATTTGTTAGTCTCCTTCGATAATATTGAAGTACTCATTGTCGTTGGAAATCCCTGAAGCTTTCACAGTATTGGCATTGGCAGTGGCAGTAATATTATCACTGTCGCTTAAATAACAGTAGCCAAAATTCATTTGCATGTTTGTTTTCCAAAAGGCTTCTACAATTCTTCTACAATTTTATTTTCTCATATTTTTACATAATTATTGTGCCACTTACGTGCATGCATACATATCAAAACATTTACATAATGTATACCTACTTATTTTATTTTTGAACATAATATTATATATAACATATACAGTCTGTTCACTAAAAAAACGAACATCTGTTACACCCTGCATAATGATGACACATGACGATACATCAGCTGATTTTGTTTTACTTTTGTGACGTTTAAAAATTCAATTTTATACAAGTTAAAATTTGTGCTGTTTTATACTAGGGCGGATTGATAGAGAAGCTGCCTAAGTACGAAAAAGGCAGCACAAACACAAAAGCTTTTGTTTTTTGAAATTGCGATCTGTCAAAATTGCTGTTAAAATTGCACCCAAATTCATCGATTAGTTTATTTGTTGTAGTCGTTTGAAGTAACCTACTTTTGTGTTTCTTGAAAAATGGAATGGAATGAACAAGCACTGCAACAATACCATCAACAGGAAGGTCAAAAGAGGTGGTTACTGAAGAAAATATCAAGAAAATCCTCGATATCGTTATGAATGATCGCCGAGTCAAGTTGCGTGAGATTGTTGAAATGGTAAAAATCTCATATGAAGGTGTGTTCAACATTTTACATGAACATTTGCATATGAAAAAGCTATCGGCAAGATGGGTGCAGCGTTTGCTCAGTGTCGAACAAAAACGAGTTCGAGAGACCACTTCACAGCGATGTTTGGACATGATAAAGCGTAATCCTGTTGATTTTTGGGGTCGATTAATAACTGTTGATGAAACGTGGGTCCACCACTACACACCTGAAATCCAACATCAATCGAAACAATGGGTGGAAGCTGGTGGAAGTGCTTCGAAGAAGGCGAAAGCAGTGAAATCGGCTAGCAAGGTTATGGCTACTGTATTTTGGGATGCACTCGGAATATTGCTTATCGATTATCTTGAAAAAGGATCCACAATCACAGGAAAGTATTATCGAAAAAACGACCACATTTAAAGAAGAAAAAAGTGCTCTTTCTTCAAGACAACGCATCGGTTCACACAGCACTAGATACGATGCTAAAATTACGTAAAATACACTTCGAATTGGTTGATCATCCACCTTATGGTCCAGATTTAGCGCCTAGTGACTTTTTCCTGTTTCCAAACTTGAAAAAATGGCTCGCAGGAAAAAGATTCAGCTCAAACGAAGAAGTGATTACCGAAACTAATGCGTATTTTAAGGGGTTCCCGAAATCGTATTATTCAGATGGTATAAAAAAGTTGGAATATCGTCTTACTTAGTGTGTCGAAGTAAAAGGAAACTATGTTGAGAAATAATTGATTTTTGACAAAAAAAATTGTTTTTTTTCCTACTTAGGTAGCTTCATTATCAATCCGCCCTCGTATAAAAGACGGTTTGAAGCAAAATTCTTGACGAAGCATCCGCAGGGGCCAAAATGGATCGCAGAGCAGGCTGCCAAGTATATGGTGGCGACGCGTACTTTTGTTATGAGATGGTCTAACCGCTGCCAGTGGACTGAAAATGTTGACGACGAGCCACGTAGGTCCAAAACGGAAAACTTCTCCGCGGGAGGATAGCGTAATTGTCAATACTTTTTTTTTAATACCCTTCAATTACCTTAAGAGGAGCACAAAAAAACTTACCGATCATGGAATACATACATATATAACTAAATACAATACAAAAAAGACATAGTTTACAATAGTGTATGGAACAAACCTCTATTGTCACAAAAACATATAGAAAATTCTTGCTAGGTTAAGGAAAATATTAATCGTGACTGCACTAAAATAATTTTCACCGATGAATCTTCTTTTTGGTTAAACAAGAGAATGAAATTGAATGTTTGGTCAGAAAAAGGTGTTAAAATTATGCAGAAAACGGTTAAACACACTGCAGGGTTTTGACATGTTTTACCGAAAACTTGAGCCCGTAAAAAATGTTAAAAATTTACCAAAAAGGCTTGTACCAAGTGCACGCAAGCTGTATGGAAAAATTAATCGCGTCTGGGCAGGAGGATAACGATCCAAAGCATCGAAGTCGCCTATGTACCGAGTGGAAAGAAAAAAAAAAACCATATCAAAACGATGGATTAGCTATCCAAGTCCCCCGATGCAAAACCAATTGAAATGTGCTCTAATGCAGCAAAAGATTGCCAAAAAAATTTACAGAGGATTTAGCAGCAAGCTGAGAGCGAAGATGTCAGGCTATTTTAAATAACCGTGATTGGACTAGCTATTAATTTGTATTCCAAATATATGTACGTTCGATACAATTTTTGAAACAAAACAATAAAAGTTTTTTATATTCTTTTTATGAGTGATCGTTATTTAGTGAGCAGACTGTAAATGTATAGCAGTAAACACCACACTTTGTTCGACTCAATTTTGAAGCCACAAGTTTGGCCTACTTATAGTAAATAAATTAAACAAATCAAAAATGAACAAAAAAAAAAACAGAATAACTAATACGGAGAACAACAAAAATATATTTAACAAAATGAATATAATGAACATGATGAGAAGAGTGGAGTGAGTAAAGTGAGTAGAGTGAGTGGAGTGGAGTCATTTGCGGCATACAAATATTATTATAGTGTTATAATAGCATACATATGTATGCATGTTACGTAGGTATATCAACAACAACTAGAAGAACAACAACAATAAGAACTGTACCCAACAATGATGAGTTAGCAAATCAACGAACAAACCGAACGAATGACGACGACCTACCTACTGCTACATATCGTACAACACAACAAAAAATCCCAAAAACCCACTGAGAGTAGAGAATTGGCAAACCCAAATAAGAAAAACAACAACAGCAAAACAGAATAATAATAATAAAAAAAAAAACAATAAAACGCCAACAACAAAATGCATTATCATATAAATGCTTACATACGAATATATTTTGTACTATAGAATAAGGAAAGAAGTTAAGACATAAATTACTCAACGAAACGCAACACACGACAACAAACACGAGCATAAACACACACATACTCGCTCAGAGATATTATTTTTCATTATTCGCAGAGAGGCGAGTATGACAGCAGCACGACAGTTCAATGGTGATGGTTTATTGCTATCTTATAATGAAGAAGCAGTAGAAACTCAAGGAAGGAGGGTCGACAAAAATGTTCGCTTACTTGCATACTATCTTGCCAACGTCAAATAAAATGTCATTCAATAAATATGATTGGATCAAATATTTTTGGAGAAAATATTTATGAATTCATGAATAAATAAGTGGTTCCGAATCTCCGAAGAACCTTGGCCGAGACGATTTCTTTCAGTATTGTTGTGTATTGTATCGAAGCACTCGGTCAACAGAGCGTTGCAGGAGACATCAGGAAGGGAGGCAATAGAAAATCTCGAACGTCTTCGTTTACTTAATGAATTCAAGAAGTTCGGAAAGATGAAGAGGATGAATTTCAGTTATTATTGGTTAAAATTGTAGTTTATCCCATAACTTAATCAGCGCTCAAGTGGGGTTTCATAACCACCTCCTTCAATGAATTTTGAAGTGGGTGTGCTGTATGTCCAAACGATTCATATTCATTTCGTTTAGTTTAAATAGTTTAGTAGGTTTATTCACATTCATTGTTGATCGCACTTTAAGACTATCGAAGATTGACTTGCCTGGCGCACGCAACGCATTTGCTGAACAAGTGAATCACCACTTCTCTCTCCTACTGTGGTTTGCAACAACGACAATAGTGTTTCATGCATGCCTATAACACCACCATCTAACAATTTTAACATTCTTTTTGTAAAAGCTGAACAAAATAGAAAAAATGCATCTTCGGAACAAAATTGATGTCACGTGGGATTATCACAGCGTCCACGGAGGCCATGTGTATGTTGTGCCCTATGATGACACCGATCAGTACTCTTTGGCCCTTGGTTGTCAATTGTAAGAGAAATTTCGCCAGTCTTCTGTCAGGTTCTTTCACCAAGTTTTTCGCAAGTCTACATGATTCGAGTTCATCTCACCTGCTCCAGAGAGCTGATACCGAAAACTGTCTTAGAATTCATAAGTCAATCGCAATGCTATTCATTTAATACTTATTAAACACCATAGATTTTAGATCACTTCCTTTTAGAAGTAAAACCCACAAATTTGTTGAACCAATACAGGAATTTCGTAGAGCTGATGCTGAAAACTAGTTTAGGTTGCATAGGTGTAGCAGTAGATTGGCCAAGTCATAGGCCAATTCATTCACAGCGAACTCTGAGCTTAACCATTGATGTCGTTTTGAGAATATAATATCATAGTCCGTATTATACCACGTCTGAAATGTTGTTCTTTTGAGACGTAGATCCCAGCCTGAGAAAAACCAAAAAAAAACAGCAAAAACAATTGGCTTCTTAAAGAGCTCTGTGGCAAAGCTCAAGAAACGTGATATGATAGTATCGATTATGTCCACACTGAGAGGATAATAACGAGAGTCGATCAATTGGTACCAGTATAAGGAATAAAATATACAAGTTTTTAACAATTTTATTTCATCGTGATGTCCGTTTAGGTCTCTTTAAAATGTTTTTGCCTTTTCTTTAGCATCTCCAAATTTCCAAAATGATTTTTCAAACTCAGTGAGTCATATTTTCATAATGAGAAACTTGAAAAAGTCTCAGGAAGCGATATCAGACTAGTTCCATAGGTGGGACAGCCATTCGTAGCCCAGATCATACAATTTGGCTGAGACAATTGTGAATGAATGTTGTGCGCCATTAATGCGTGTCGTAGACTAATGATGGAACTATGATTCCACAGGCATAAACCTCAAGGTCTGCTTCCTGTAGAAGTTTTATTGGTGCCATTAGTTTTTTATTGGAGAGAAAAAAGTAGAGCTATAAATCGTATATGGCGAATACTAACAAAATGATTTTATTGGGAAATTCTAATGTACCTTGCTTGTATGATGCCTTCTCATGGCGTATTATTTTGAAATTAGAGGGATTGAACATTACTGTCGTACCTACTGAGATACCCTTTAGCACAGCAAGAACATGCAAAAAAGCACTCGTTCAAGCAAAAGAAGATGAAATAGAAATGACAACGAGTACCTTAACACATACACATATACTACTAATGCATATAGCAAGTCTACGTTAATGCTAGTGCGATAGCAACTGCGAGTAGCATTGGTATGAAGGTTAGAGAGAAGTTACAATGAAGGATGGTAGTTTGCCAACCATTTAAACATTGAATGCATAAAGCAAAAGCAAATAAATATTGACACAATTTTCTCTCTTTTGTTACTTGTGCGAGTGGGCAGTATTAAATATTATGAATATTATCGTACAATGTTGCAAGGTAGGGACAACTTTCAGACATTCGATATTAGTTTTAGCGCCAACTAAACTTAATGGGTACGTGAAGTAGCTTTATTTTAGTTTTGTAAATGCAAAGTCAAGCACATGAGAAACGAATAGAAGCAAAGTAGTATAACGGGAGCGAATAAATGTAAAACATTACCTACTTTTTCATTAATATAATTATCATATTAAAAATATGACTTCTTCGACGAACTCATCCATCATTCGTGTAATCGATTCCTGTAGCTACTAATCGTCGTCTTAAATAACAATTATATAACGTGGATGAAATAAACAATAAGAAGAAGAGGGAAATTTTTATTAGATTTGAATTTAGCTAACAAAAATTTTATAGAGATTGGAACAAAGGGCCAGAAATTTATGAATCCTACTTCAATAGGACAGTTCCAGTTATGTGTCGTCCGCATCCTGACACATTTTCTAAATTTTTAATGCGACTATAGATTTATAGTTAGCAAGAGGCTGACTGAATTCGTTAGTTATTCTTTAAATTATATAAAAAACATAAATTTTGGAGGGGAGCTCCTCTAAGGAGTGGTGATAGGGCGTAAGTACATTTTGCAAAAAAGTTAAAGAGAAAAAATGAGCACAGCTTGGTTAAACACCGCACTAGATGCGATTGTTGGGAAATTATGGGAATTCTTATTAGTTCATTTTGTAGGAGAGCCCTCATACGGACAAAATTAATTAATTGTTTATGGGTACTTTAATGCTTTAATTTTCAGCAATTTTTTATGGAGGTTGGGAATGAAATGCTGTTTGACCAAATCAAACCAGCCTCGGTTTCATATAAACGCGTCAATTTCTTTCGCATGCTTCTTTTATACACAAATCTCTCACAATTTTTAAAAAGTGTTCCCCCATTAGGCATTAGAAGTAACAGTTTGTATTTTGAACATCTTAAATACATAATTTTGATAGGAAGTATGTATGTATGACTTTAACTAAGCTGTTTTAATGCTTCAAGATGAAAGTGGGAATCAATAGTTTTGGTATAGTTTCTATAAGGCTTTTTCACATAAAGGTTTGAGGAGCTCAAAGTCATGAAAGATATCTGAATCTAGTGCAAACTGTCATTTTTTGACAGTGTTTCTAATTGAAAATAATTTCGAGAGACCTTTATACGAAGGTTTGTAGCAACAATCAAAAACACTAACTTCCGTATGAAACTTCTATAGAAGCAATTTACTGAACATCTTGCAAACGGATACTATATGGAAGCAATTGCTAAGCGAAACTCTTTTCTTACTTATGTGGCCCACCACCAACGCAAATAGGTCCAAAGATCTTGCGTAGGACTTTTCTCTCGAAAACTCCAAGTATTCGCTCATCCGAGGTGGAAATTTTCCAGGCTTCTGCGCCATATGTAAGGGCAGGCATGATGAGAGGCTTTTTTCTAGCTTGACAATAAATCATTTCGACTGATAAAATATCGCGTCTGTAAAAATGCATGCTCAGGAGTTCGTCTCACAGCGTATCAGTTCCCAAGAGATTTTAACTGGTTAACTGGCTTCTCCCTTGTCCCACACAAATTTGTACTCTTACATTTATTTTGTGGGTGCCGTAGCTCAGTGGTTAGTGCGTTGGCCTTCTGATCTGTAGGTCGTGGGTTCAATCTCCGACTGAAGCATAACAAAATTTGATATAGAAAAGATTTTTCTTTCGAACGGTGCCCACCGGCACCGGCAAGACTTGGTAATTTTTCCGGCAGTAACAATTTGCCAAAAACGCTTCTTAAAAGAGCTCTGTAGCAAAACTAAGTTAAAGTGATGTCACAAGGGTTCTGCCGTTCGGAACCGGCTAATATAAGTAGATCCCTTCTAATGCTGTCCAAATTTAACACGCACAACAATATTGGAAGAGAAGTTCGGTGGTATCACAATGGGCCTTTCTGATCTAAGTGTGTCCTCTCAGAGAGAGGGCAGCCCCATAACCTAACCTAACCTACATTAATTTTCAATGGTAGGTAATTGCAAATATTTCTGCTTGAAATAGTAAAGTCATTAAAGAGAAAAAAGAATCATAAACACATCAGACTCACCACGACTAACCCAGAGCCAGAACGTTCAGCTGTCCTGGAAGCATTCATAAAAATTCGGCTACAATCTGAACCTGGATCTAACTCTGAGATATGCCATGCTCGAGAAATTCGAAAACATAAATAATTGATTTATTTTTGTCTTTTCTTCAAGATTCAATAAAACATCAGTAAGGCTACAGTAAAACTTCAGGGAAGAAAGCACCAATAAGGCATTACAACGCCTTTTGGTGGTGATGGATCATTAGTTTCGCAAGGAAATTTTATCAATATTATCTGAAAGCTGCTTCTAAGGCAAATTCCTGAACATTCTTTTGCAAAATCTAAACTGGTTGTTACTCAGAAGGAGCTAGAAGCAACCATTTTAGAAAACCAGATTATGATGGATGTCAAGAGTAAGAGGGTAAGAGAAATTAAGATGAAATTCCTAACTGGAGATAAAGCGATTACTTGTAATGTTCAATTAAACGAAACCCATGTCAATAAAAAATCCTATGGTTTTCGATTTAATTTGATTAAAACTATAAAATTACAAATAAAAAAAAAGTAGCAAATAACTAAAACTGATTAACTGGAGCATAAAAATAACATCAACAAAAACCATGAGCAATCAATATTATTATGAATCTATTATTAGTAAGAATGAAGAGAAGAACAAAAGCCGATCGAATGAAATTCTTTTTCGGTTCAGCTTTCACCTTAATCACATTCCAACGGTTTGCTACATTCTACAATAAAATGTCTTCATAATTTAATTATGGAGTTCAATATAAAATCACATTAAAGAATAATCATAAAAAATAATAAACAAAACGAAAAGCCGAATCGTCACAATAGGCCAGTCAGCCGGTTGTCTGCTGTCGGCTGAGAAGGTGTTAATTAAGTGTGACCAGTCTGTCAGTCGCCCAGTAAGTTTGGGTATGAACCTTTTTTTATTATTTTCCATGCGCGTTTAATAGACTAATGTGTTGTTTAATAACTAATGGAAGAATAGAATTACAGCTAGCAAAACATAGTGATAATGGTATTTTATTGAAAATGACTTAATAGAAATCCAGCCACATATGGGACCACAAAGTGATAATAGTACCAACGTATTTAATAGTACCAAGTATTTTTCCTACGTACCCTTTATACCGGTTCTTTCCATCATATTTTACTTTACGACGCCATTGCTTTATTTATAAATTGCGGCCAGAATGGGGAATCTCACCAAAGTCTTTTGTGGTAGCTGTTGAGTTGGTGGTGCAGGAGGAGGGATCAATATTTTGTCATCTTCTTAGTTGTTACTTAGTACGTTCCTTCGGCTCAACAAATTCAAGAGCTTTTTGTAAGAAACATTACAATTTGATAGTTCCATTACACCTACAAAGAAGTGAGCCAAGAAATTGGAGGGTGCAGCATCGCCAAAGGTAAAAAGTTCACAAAAACAGGAGGAAAATCAACAAACAACCCCACAGTTGCACAGCCATAAATGGATAAAATGTATGACCGATGTATAACTAAAACTTATGAGATAAACCAGAACATGATAACATGGTACACAGATGGCTCACTCACAGATGAAGGAGCCGGGGCAAGATACTCGGAGGCTCTAGGCAGAAACATTACCATCTTTCAAGCGGAAATCTACGCTATTGACAGGTACGTCTATTTTAAACTCTCACGTAACTATCGGAACAGAAGAATAGCTATCTTAGCTGACAGCTAGGCGGCAATCAAGGCACTTAAATCTAATCAAATTACATCGTATCTGGTGTTGGAGTGTCTTGAGAAGCTGAAGATCTTGGGTAAAAGCAATCAGGTGTGGATACTATTGGTTACAGGTCACGTGGCAATTACAATAAACGAAAAGGCAGATGAACTCGCTAGAAATGGAGCAAGAACCCCGTTTGTAGGCCCGGAAACATTCGGAGGATTGGGAAAGGGAAGCAGAAGATATACAAAGGCCGCAATATTGGGACAATCTACCGGGGTTACTACAATCAAAATCGCTCTTAGGAACACATAACCTAAATAGATTTGAGGATTGCATGAAACTAAACAAGAATAACTTAAGAATCATTACAGTAATTCTGACAGAATATTGTGGGTTGAACTATCACCTGACAAAACTGGGAATTTCCTCTAATGAAATTTGGAGGTTTTGCAGGGAGGAGGATGAAACCGTGGCACACGTGCTGGAGGTGTGTCCCGCACTAATGCAAAAACGAAAGAAACACCTAGGTGAACATCTGCTAACTAATGGGGCAATCAGACTCGGGAATATAGGCGCAATACTACATTTCATAGAGTATGTTGGACTCAAAGAAATACTTTGAACCAAAATGAAGGAGGCACGATAGATCTTAAAGGTCGCGGTGCTACATCCACATTAATAATAATAATAATAATAATAATATTAATGACCGATCTCAATAATCAATCCTTAGGGGGCATCCATAAAAACTCCACTTCCACTTCCATAAAACGTATGACGTAACCTGAACAGGGTGCAAAGAATATCCACAACAAAAAGAGATCTACGAACGAGGTGAAGTATACCACCGAAAGAGTCTTGAGGACTATAATAACATATTGTATTGAAACGGGAAGTAACAGCACAATGTGAGAGGGCACACACAGAATGTATCGGAATGGTTGTATTGGCAATAGAAGGAAGCATATTTTTTGGCGTTCTTGACCGATGCTTTACGTCAGAGGTTTTCCATTCATTAGAAAACTCTACTTTCTTTTGAAAATAAAATTGCATGCTTCCCTTTCGAAAAATTATTCTGTCTTGTAGAACAAAAAATGTTTTGCGTAAGCTATATATGTGGTTTTTGAACTTCAACTAAAGTGAATTGCAACTTATTTACTTATGTACTTACATAGAATTTAATAAATTGCTATAAACTTAGCTGTTGAATATCGATTTGTTTTCATTGTTGCCCTTGAAATGTACCCAAGTACAAGTACCTGAAGTACTTGGTCGATTTTAATCTTCAAATTCATATGTTGTCTACACATCGCATTTAATTACCATTTGTTCCTTTAATTAGCCCTAAAGCAGATTGTAAATATTGATATTTGATGAATGCTCACATTGAATAAATGTGCTCATAGAGAAATTTTAGTTCCGACTTGACTTTGCCTGGCGAAACATCAAATGGTGATGATGCTGGTTCAGCTTGGTGCTCGCTGTCGCTTCTGGATGGTAAATGGTACACTATTTGCAACTTTAATATTATCCGTATTCTATGGTCTATTGCCGTACAAATATAATCGACGCACACACAAAGTGGAACACTCGCAATGGATTACAGTCTACAGTATTTGCATGAATGTGTTCATTGTGGGAATACTGGGTTTTATCATACCGGCAGAGGCACGAATTTTGGGCTTGGATTTTATGTCGAAGCACTCTATAAATAGTTTAATCACGACCGTCAATATGGCGCTAAGCATTTTGGCCGTTTTAGTGACATTCTATCGAAATTGGTTGGGTCGCAAGCGTTTGTTGAAGGTGCTTAGCGAGCTCATTGCTTTGCAGACGGAGGAGAAAATGTTCATTGATGGCTTGACGGTGAAGGAGTGTCAATTCTTTGACTCCTATGCAATGTACAAGGGATTGTCGGGTATATTACAGGTGGCAGCCCAACTGTTTACTCTCTACAGAATACAGATAACATCCGCATTAGATACATTGGATTTTATAATGCTCGTCTTGGCTGTATGCGCTCTTCAAAATGTCCTCACACTCATCGATAATCAATTATATTTTGGAGTCTTGCATATCTATCGGTTTATTGTATTGATCAATCAACGTCTACTGAAGGCACATGAGAGTTGTAGTCGTCGTTGCCTTTGGCGACGTAAAGTTCCAATTGAGGAGGCGGGAGAAACAGAGGAGAAGCGCTGGTCTGCTTCGGTAGCTTCAGATATTGCCAATATGGCTAACTATTATATACGTCTGCTGCGTGTCAGCTCAGAGTTGATGAACCTCTTCGAATACCAAGCTCTGATGCAACATGCCACATTTGTACGGGTTAATGTGAAGACACTCTTCTACATATGCGTGCTGCTTTGCAGTGTTAAGTCGCATCAACGTGAAATTAACACCACAGTATTTGTTCTATTCCTGTGTATAATTTTTGTAAATACTTGGGATTTTTGGCTGACCATTGTCGTTTTTGAGCGTGCCTTGGAAGCATCACGCTGTACAGCGCGCATTTTATGTTGCTTTAACGATTTGGATATATCGACAGGGTTCGATGCATCTTTAGCTCACAGTGTAAGTACTGGGATTCTAATTAGAGCGACTTTTTTTCTTAAATAGTCTCATTTTCTTAACTTTTAATACTTTAATCACCTGCAGCTAAATTCCTTTGGCCTACTATGTGGCAGCATGAAATTACGTTTTACAATTTGTGGACTCTTCGATCTTCAGATGAAGACTGGCCATCAAATTATGACCACCGTATTGCTGTATTTGTTATTTTTGGTACAATTTGATTTTATGAATTTATAAAATGTATATACATTTTGAAGACAAATAGCTTAAATATAAATTACAATTACGTCTTGCGAATGTTGTCGAAGTCTTAAGCGACTCCAAAGTCGAATCACTGGTATCCGATAAAAAGCGATATTGTGCGGTCCCTAACTAAATCACATCGAAATGTTTCGAATCAAGCCAATTCAATACACAATTTGTTCTATTAGCGAAGGCATCTCGATCAGCTTCAAGATTAGAAATTTATTATACTCCCTAGAAAAAACAATCAAGAATAGTGAACTATTTTTGGAACACCAAGCCATGGAGAAACACAAAAGGTGGTGAATAATACACAGAAATTCTTAGTCCTTCACGTCGTCGCCGTAATCATAAAAGAATGCCTCTGGAATCACTGAAATCTGTCTTAAAAACTTGCATCTTGCATATAACCAATAGCTTCATAACTGGTGGCATCTATTAGGTGCCACGCCGATTCTTCTGTGACTCTAAAGAGGTGGTGATATGGCGTAAGTATGTTCTAAAAAAAATGTTGAGGAAAAATTACGGAAGGTCGGTGCAAGAGATCAGAGTGAAACTTGCCAAAAAACCAAGGCTCTCCTTCCCCTCTTAGCCATTGACGCGTTTAGTCTCACCGAAAACCACGTATCATTAAAGTCAGAATGCAACTTCCTTAAAAATTGAGGGTCTCCGTCGCCTGATAGTCATTAAAAGGTGTTGCCAGGCAGTCTGCAAACCAAACCAACGTTTTGCTCTCTTGAAGAGATCATTAGAGTTAGTTAAGTTATCGGTATAGAAAAATTATATACGATCACATTCCCAAAACTGGTTTTACATTTCTTTCAGAATGTTTAAAATAATCTTTATCCCAAGATTTGATGTAAATAGGAAAACTATCTTACTGGTAAGCTAAACGTACGTACAACTTTTCAAAAGAAATATCTTGTGTTTGGAATGAAATCGGTTCTTGCAGAATGATCACCATTTCAATTCTTATATTTCTTTTTTGTGCATACCAAAGTCAAAGCAACATGCTCTGTTGGTCCATATTCGTAACAGTTATCTGCAAAGAAGATTTTGTTGTTGTCGAACGTATGTTTTGTGGATTGAGAAGCGCTGAAAAAAATCGGTGTGTGTGTTTTATTCTTATTATTATCCTGAACATTGGAGGCTTCATTAAAATTGTCTACAACTGACCTCGACATACATTTGAATAATTCTTGAAAAGAAGGTTCAAAGGACATTTGCAGTAATTTTGTTTCCTTGGTTGTTTTTTGATGAAATTCTCTTTTTTTCAGTGTACATATTCAAGAAATTTCCTTTTTCCTTTTTTATAACAATACATTTTATATCAGGTGTAGTAAAAATCCATTATTTTTCAAATAGATGGCTATAGTAATCTGTATCTCGCGTGTATAAATGCGATCGGGTTTCGCTAGATGGCGTTAGAAAGATAGGATTTCGTACTAAATAAACTTTCAAGGCAGTTTTGTGATTGCTTGACTCAGTATTGTTTGAGCACGTATCAAAGATGGACACCAGTAAAGAGAAAATGTGAATAGTGTTTATGGTTCTGATACTGTAACAGACAATCACGTGCAGCTTACATCGATTCCGTTCCGGTAATTTTGATGTCAAAGATGCACCACGCTCTGGAAGACCAATTATCGAAAATATCGTTAAAATAATGGAAATCATCGAGTCTGACCGTCATTTAAGCACTGTTTCTATTGCCCAAAAATAGTTTGGATCCATTTAAATAAGGCTGGATACAAAAAGAAGCTCCATGTATGGGTGCCATACGAGTTAACGCAAAAAAAACCTCATGGACCGAATGACCATCTGCGAATCGCTGCTGAATCGCAACAAAATCGATCCATTTCTGAAGCGGATGGTTTCTGGTGATGAAATGTGGGTCACTTACGACAACGTCTAGGTCAAAAACGGTCGAGGTCGAATCGCGGTGAGCCGGCGCAAACGGTGGCCAAGCCAGGATTGACGATCATGAAGGTGTTTGGTGGAATTGACAGGGAATCATCTACTATGAGCTGCTCCCCTACGGCCAAACTCTTAATTCGGACCTGTACTGTCAACAATTGGACCGTCTGAAGGAAGCAATCGCCCAGAAGCGGCCAGCTATGAGTAGAGGAATTGTGTTCCATCTGGACAACGCCAGGTCACACATATCGATAGTGACTGGCCAGAAGCTCCGGGAGCTTGGTTGGGAGGTTCTTATGCATCCACCTTATAATCCGGACCTGGCACCAAGTGCTTACTACCTGTTCCTGTCTATGACGAATGCTTTTGCTGGTGAAAAAATCGCCTGTCCCAAAAACAAAATGCCAAACGGTCAAATATACAAAACGGTGCATATTTGACCCAAATCGGATCATTCAATTTAATGCAAAAATAATGTATTTTTATATCATATGTATTGATGTTTCCACTTCCTTTTGGAACTTTGGGCACTCCTTGGTCTAATCTGAGTATATCAAGTGATCATTGTATAGTATTGCATTGAAAGATAACATTTCAGCTCTTTGGTTTTACAAAATATAACTTGTGAGTAAATAAAAAGTGACAATAATTATTTTGTAACATTTCATTCTTGTAGTATGTCAGCCTAATGCAAGAAAAAAGAAAGTGAAAGGAAACTCACTATCGTTCACGCTGTCTCCCCTTGTTGTTACAATAATTACAATACAATATAATAAATTTTGGAATTGTTATAATTTTATTCCCCCCTTCAATACACAAATGATAACAAAGGTAAGTGAATATTCATACAAACCATATACAGCACACCGTACTGCTATGTATGTACATATAGACATCCTTACCTACTCACTTCACCTACATACCCAGTTACCTAACAGTTTGTTTGCCTATCTCCTTTATAGATTATCTTCTATCTACTTTTCTTTACTTATTTGCTAGCCTCTTTGTATATACATTTTGTATGTAATCATATATAAATATGTATGGTTTCTCTTTCCCAAAGACTCCTTCAATTCTCGCTCTCGTTCTCTCTTACTCTCTGTCATTCACTCTTATGCTCTTATATACATACTGTCGTACCCTCGTTTGATTTTATTTTGCGCTATTTTTCTGGTGATGTCTTTTGCTTTTCCTACTGCCGTTGGTTTCCGGTTGCTATTCTTCTTTGTCATACTCCCACTCTCATTCCCATTACAATATCTTTTTTTTTTTTAATGTTTATTGATTATGTTACATTTGCTCTACTACGTAGGTATACCCATTATATAGAAATATGGTCGCCATTTCCTTCGATATTCGTATAGAAAAATATGCCTACATTCATTTGCACTACACGAGTAAATGTGGGTACAAGGTAACAGGTACGAGTAATCCATTGATAGGTATATTTTCCATACGATTCCAACTGCCTTTAGTTAGTTGTACGATAGTTATCATAGAAAGTTACTGTAGTGAACGTCATATCAACTGTGTTCGTATCGCCAAAGAGCACTACATACTTACTTTAACTAAAAATGTACATATGTACATACATATATAGAATTCTATTCATTTGCTACACGACTCCCTCGTTGTATTATCGTCGGTGTTGTTTCCGTCAGTTGCGTCAGTTGCTTTCGCACATAGTGGGTACATTCTATTCTTGTACATACCCTACATTGAATGATCTATTTGATGATTTTATACTCTGGTTTCTAAAGCCCATAAACTATTCTCATATATATGTATTAAATAGTATATTATTGAGCTGAATCGGTTGAAAAACATGCCGAATACATATTGTTTGGTAATGCATCTCTTGCATATTTTCAATGCTATAATACGCACTGGTTACTTTCCTCAGTCATGGAAAATCTCCCAAATTACTATGATCCCCAAAGCTGGAAAGGACTCAACAAACGTCTCTTTATACAGACCAATTAGCCTGCTTTCAATCGTTTCGAATCTCTTTGAAAATCTGATAATAAAACGAATTCAAGATTTCGTCAAGCTCAATAACGTCATACCCAACCATCAGTTTGGTTTTAGAGAAAAACACAGTACCATCGAACAAGTACCAAGAAACGTTCGAATATAAGCAATATTATTGCGCAGTACGAAGGTATTTTGCACAAACTGCAAAGCATGTTACCTCTTAACATATCGCATTGCTTGTAAGCTACCTCTCGGGTAGGCTCTTTGTGGTAAAACAGAAAAGCTTCATCTCAGCTGAATACCCCATTCGAGCTGGAGTACCGGAAGGCAGCTTATAAGGCCTCTTGCTCGATACGTTGTTCACCGCAGATATGCCAATCGACGTCAAGACTATCACCTATACTTTCGCCGACGAAATATATTATGCACTCATGCAAATCCGAACGAGGCGTCAAAACTTCTCCAAGTACATATCAACAGACAACTAGAGAATCAATGTCAATGAGTCCAAATGCGTTCACGTCACTTTCACTCCATGTAGGAGTTCTTGCCCCCCTGTGCAAATTATCTCTAAGCCGATCCCTCAGGCCTTAGAAACTAAATATCGAGGAATTCATCTGCATCGCAGACTCACTTGGGCAGAGCATATAAGTGCAAAATTTACCCATATAAAATCAAAACAAGGGAGCTACACTGGATTTTGAACAGACACTTCAAACTCAAACTGGACTATAAGGTTCTTCTCTAGAAAGCCTTCAAAGAGCACAATAAAAAATTATCAATGCGCTTGATTACCAATGCTCCTTGGTTCGTCAAAAATGCTAATATCCACAGAGATTTACATATCCCGTATGTAACTGAAGAAGTTTCCCGACTTGCTTAATCTTATTTAGCAAAGCTTGAAAAGCATCCCAATGGTTTAGTTAGGCGTCTACTACAAAACCAAGGACACACCCGCCTGAAGAGAAAGGACGTGCTACATATAGCATCCCAAACCGATTAGACTTTAAGCTCTAAATTTTTTTTTTTTTTTTTTGTTGGCAAAACCGTGTTTCTCTCAAAGCAATGACAATGAGGATTTTGGTAATTTGTGTAGTTAATAAGAGAATGTTGAAAAAATTTCTAAGAAAATTTCTTGTTAGTTCTAGAATATAGGTTAGAAGATTCAATAAATATGAATATGTGAAAAAAAAAAAATGGTTTCGGATGAAAATCATGCCTACATGCCATATAAAAATACATTTTCCAATGTAGATTTTTTGATTTTTCGCATGGAAATACAAAGCCATCGAACTGAAACTCGGTAATTTAGGTTATTTGCTCTAAAAAAGAATGCGTGTAATTGAATGTTAGTTCTCTGATTTGTCGCACTATAATATAAAGCTGTCGACAATTTATAGTTATGTGTTCGCGTGTATATTTTCTGATTTTCGGTACGAAAACTTAAAGATATAGAGAGATAAAAATCAGTGGTTAAGGTCGAAAATACAAAATGATCGAGCTAAAACTCGATACTTGAGGGTATTTCTTCAGAAAACGAAATATATTTAAGAATACACGTATTCGTATGAAAGCTATGCCTATCTTCCACACAAAAATATGTTTTCGAATATCTATTTTTATGCTTTACACATGAAAATAGAATACTATAAAACTGAAACTCCTTACAAAAGATTATTTTCTCCAAAGAACATATATTTTGATTGAGAATCATGCCTAGCTCCCATACAAAAATTTGTTCTCGAATATATTTATGGCTTTACACACGAAAATACAAGTATTTTGAGTTAAAACTCGGTATTTGAAGGTAGTTTTTACCAAAGAACATGAAAAATAATATGATAATGTACGCTTATTTGAATATTTATTTTCGAACTTTAATTCCTTTTATAGTGTAGAGTATTTAAGTTGCATTCTTACCGAATATATGTAATTAGTTAGTGATTGTCAGTTGATTTTGCAAAATGTCAGTTTGTTGTTTTCGCTATTCTTCATTCGTATTTGTATGTACACCTCCTCTGCACATACATACATACTCGTACGTACACGTTATGGTGTTCGAATGTTTGCCGGTTAGTCCCATATTGCCGCCATTTAAGTTTCAAAGTTCTTTCATAGTACAACACTTTGTCCTTTCACTTCAACTGTTCGGTTCGTTTGTTGCTTGGTTTAAATTCATCAAGCGTCAGTTTGACTGTTCAACAGTTCGTTTGTTCGTTCGTCATATAATTCACCATTAAATCGTTTTTTCGTTTGTTCGTTCGTTCGTTTGTTCGTTCGTTCGTTTGTTCGTTCGTTTGTTCGTTCGTTTGTTCGTTCGTTTGTTGAATTCGTTGTTCAGTTCAACCGCCCGTTATATCCCATTCTTCTCCATTTAAATAATAAGTTTGTTGCTGTTGTTGTTGTTGTTGTTGTTGTTGTTTGTATTCATACATTTATTTCATAAAACGGATTTGAGTGCTTTCTTGCTTTCTTGCTTATATGAATGCCAGTAATGCCAATGTATACGGGTCGGCATTATATGTGTGAAGTGTAGAGAAATGTGTTTTTGCTCCTTTTAGATTTGTTCGTTTCCTTCGTTCGGTCGAATACAAAATTTTTTTCTCTCAGTCCCAATTTGCCATCGTCACCTTCATGTGCCAACCATGAGCCCATGTTGTTTGTTGTTTACACACAAAAAACAACAGCAAGAAATCCATACAAGCAAGGGAAATGTTAAAGAAAGGCAATAGGGACCTTGTGTGTGCGTATGATATTTTATATTCGTTCGTTTTGGGTTTTTTTCTTTTGTGTCTTTTTTTTTTGTCGTTTCTATTTAAAATTCAAATTTTATTTTTCTGCTTTACTTACACTTTTATTTCATTTTCTTTATTTATTTTATTGTATTTTTATAATTTATTTAATATTTTTCTAGTGTTTGGTTGTTTGATTTACTTACCTCATATTTTTGGCTTTTTGGTTTATTATTTTTGTTTTTTTCTTCTTCTTGTAATTTATCTATTTATTAATTTTATTTTTTAATGAATTATGTATAATACTCATTATATCAACAAAAAAAAAATATATATATGACAAAGGATTAAGCATCGAGTCAATTGGAATCTTTTTTATTAAGCCATCAGTAACAAGATATGAAAACAGGACATATTGGGTAAAGATTTTTGGAACGAAATAGTGCACCAACTGCACCTCTGCTTTTATAATATTAGCTATTAGCTCCTATTCGATCAATCCGAATACCGAATGTGTCAATGTGCCGCCATTTCAGATGGCTTGCTGCCTCTAAGGCCTCTGTTTTCTACGGTCGCAGATGATACCGAGTATTGGGCGTGTATATCCGATGCTCAGATCGCCAACGAACAGTTCCATAGTATCGTAAAAATTAAACAATTAAATCAAAATAAATAAAATAAAATGAATTAATATAAAATACCATATACTTCTCTCTCTCTCTCTTTCTCTCTCTTAGCTTCACAGTCCAGGGTGGACAATAGCTTCACTAGCAACTCTTCTCAAGTTTGTTCTCTTCCTCGCTTTCTCTCTCCAACTTCCAACATTCATCGTATTCAGGTGTGCTTCTACATAGTTAAGCCATCTCTTTCTTGGCCGGCCCTTCTTCGGACGAAGTGTAAACACTTTTCCTGGATTCTTTCAGCTGGAATTCGTATAACATGGTCTATCCATCTAATTCGCTCTGCTTTTATGAAACGTACGACATTTGCGCCACCAATTAGGTTTTCAATTTGATGATTATAACAGGTACGATAAGTGCCATCTATTATTTTAACAGGACCATCAATTTTTCGCAAGATGCTCCTTTCAAATCGTAACAGACCATATACTTACTTAGAAAGCACGCATCATTATCGTGATCATTTGTATAAAGTAAACATAAGCAAAAAAGGAACGAATTTGTACAATCAGAAAATGGAGCCACAGTTTCAGAAGAAAATTGATTCAACGTACAATTTATTTCTGCGAGATTTTGTTTAAAAAATCAACGACTCCAAGCAGGATGTGACGCTTCGCCACAGACATACACAGATCGGTCTACGTTGACAGACACAAATTCAGTGCTTGGAACTTTAAAACCGCACACCTACCCACAGAGAAGACAGTTTGAGTTGATGAACAGTTGAATCAGGTTTTGGACCAACGTCATTATTAACCTATTGTCACGAGTATCGGTGATGAATAATCATTAATTTCGAATATCAAGAATAATGGGGAACAAGTGTGAACAAAGTGAAAAACAAGTACTTACTTACTTACTTATGTGTCCATAACAACCGAATATCGATTTAGGCCGAATATAATATGCTTCGCAAGCCATGCTCTTCGCTAGCTGGCGCCAGTTAGAAATTCCAAGCGCCGTCAGGTTCTCCAGTACTTGGTCTTTCCACCGGAGGTTAGGTCTTCCTCTTCTGCGTCGTTCTCCAGCGGGTTCCGAATATAACACCTTCTCCTTCTCGTACAGCTCATGGTTGTACCTTATTCGGTACTCGCCACCAACGCAAATAGGTCCAAAGATCATGCATAGGACTTTTATCTCGAAAACTCCAAGCATTCGCTCATCCGAGGTGGAAATTGTCCAGGCTTCAGCGCCATATGTTAGGACAGGCATGATGAGAGACTTGTAGAGTGTAGTTTTCGTTCTTCGAGAGAGAGTTCGACTTCTCAATTGCTTACTTAGCCCAAAGTAGCACCTCTTTGCAAGAGTGATCCTTCGAAAATCAAGTATCGAAACTAATATCAATTAATAATACGAGATCGGTCCCAGAACTATCCGACCTAAAATAGAAAACACAACAAATTTGGGGAAAAGTTTTTCTTTATTTCTCAACATAATCTCCTTTTAGCTCTATACACTTTTCCCAGCGATATTCTATAGCTTCGATACCCTGTTTATAGTATGAACTGTCTAGCTCATTAAAATAGCCATTTACCGCAGACTTCACCTCTTCATTGTTCGCAAATCTTCTACTACCAAGCTAAATCGCACAATAGCGGATGCGTGAACTGGTGCATTGTCTTAATAAAACAATACTTTCTTTTTCGTCAAATGCGGCATTTTCCGCATTAATATCATCACTTAAGCGCTGCAACAAATTAGCATAATACTCGCCGTTGATTGCCTTGCCTTTTTGAAGATAATCAATAACAACTATCCCACGTGCATCCCAAAAAACAGATGCCATAACCTTGCCTGCAAATGGAACTGTCTTCGCCTTCTTTGGACACGATTCTCCCCTTTCAATCCACTAATTTGACTGCTCCTTTGTCTCAGGTGTAAAGTGGGGGACCCATGTCTCATCCATGGTTACGAATCGAGGCAAAAACTCCGCTTTATTACTGTGAAACATCGCCAAACACTCTATAGAGACATCTTCACGACGTTGTTTTTGCTCTATTTTGAGCGAACGCAGCACCCATCTTCCACACAGCTTTTTCATCTCCAAATTTTCGGTCAATATACGGTGTGGGTGCCGTAGCTCAGTGGTTAGTGTGTTCGCCTTCTGATCTGTAGGTCGTGGTTCCATCCCCGGCTGATGCATAACAAATTTAATATCGATAAGATTTTTCTTTCGAATGGTACCCACCTGTCGGCAAGCAATTGGCAATTCTTCCGACAGTAACAACTTGCCATGAAAAAGCTTCTTAAAGAACTCTGTGACAAAGCTCAGAAAAAGTGATGTCACAAGTGTTCTGCCGTTCGGAACCGGCTAAAATAAGTAGGTCCCTTCTAATACTGTCCAAATTTAAGACGCACAACAGTAATGGAAGAGAAGCTCGGCCAATGAGCCCTTTGGGGCTTTAAGTGCCACATATTTATTTTTTTTTATATTATGTTTTACTTATGAGAGTGGTGCTTCCTTTTTGGTCAAGGAATCTGCTCTTCATTTAACTCCAGACGCCCATGAGTCGTTCCATTTGTTGGCCAAATAGGATTTCAATTTAACGAATTCGAACGGGCCCATTTAAATGAGTATTTTACTAAAGAGAATTATGGAGATTTATATGGAAAAATTAAATTTTAATGCTTTTATTTAAGTATAGAATAAAATTGTTTAATTCATGCAATCATTTTCTGTCTCTTTCTTGCGCATTCAATTGATTGTTGCATGTGTAGATCATGACTACCTGTATTATTTCAACACGCGTATATGATACATAGTATTTTATATGCTCACCACCCGTAAGGCACAATTTAATCATGATCGATTTTATACCACCTCCTCGTACTTCACTTTACTTTTCGCACATACCAATACGATATTGTTACAATGACTCGCTGTATGAGATATGATTGCGGTGCGCACGCGTGCCTACAAGAAGCACAAACAGTCATTCGTACTTGCATGTTTTTGTTACTCGTGGTTGCAATAGCATGTCGGAGAGAGGGAAAGAGGAAGGAGGGGGGAATTTCATCCATTCTGATATCAAGAGAAACGTTACATATGTATATATGTATATGTTGATGCATGACTGAATGTGTGAAGTGTATGGTTCGATATGATGTTATGTGATGTGACATGGCGTGATGTGACATGATATACTACACGAATGCATGCCTGTGGAGGATTTTTGAAAAGAGTAGACAAATGCGAAAAATGTATTAAAATCTCAAAAAAAAAAAAACATGTAGTTTTAATGAAATCCCATTGAAATAATTAAATTATGGCTTTTGAAGATTCAGAAAAATGTTTTAATAGTGAGCAGTGGGTGTGGTTACTTTAGGAACTGCTAAAAAAACCAGACAAGAGTTGTATTTAACCAAAATAATTCAATAATCTTATTCCAATACTGGTTTGGTTTGGCATGGTTGATAAATAAGGAATATAACAGTATTTTACAAAATAAATGGAAAAATTGAGTTATTGGATGCAGTCGGCTTCATTTAGCTTCGAATATACCAAAATCTTATTACTAGGAAGATGTTTTGCATAATTTTATTTAAATAATTTAAGTATTCTATAGCACAAAAATGTATAGGTTAGGTAATGGGGCGCACTTAGGCCAAATAATTGACCCATTGTGTCACCATGCACCGCTGATGCTTACTATCCTGTCTCCTCTGTTAAGCGGAACCATTGGGATTTCCTAATGAATAGAGCAATGTCCCTGACATCTATGGGTGCAAGCTCAGTGGTATCTGTAAAAAAGGCTCTCCCCAGTAGAGTGTGCCTTCTGCGTGCCAAGGCGGAGCATCTACAGTGGTGAACACTTTCCTCCTCTTCCTCGTCCTGGTAGCTGCGACAAAAATCGTTGGCCGGTAAACCGAGCCTTGCAGCATGGCTACCCACAAGCCAGTGGCCCGTGAGCACGGCGACTACATTACTGATGGTTTTCCTACTCATTGACTACAGTGAACGAGTTCGTATATTGTCAAGAGTTGGCCAGACTTTCCTAGTAGTAGCAGAAGAGCTCTCATTCCGCCATCTTCTGTTGGCTATGTTGAGGTAATGTTGTGTGAATTCCGGCTTGATGAGATGGATAGATCTCTGGCAACCTAGTGCTGCCCGATCTCGCCAATTAATCTGCCTTACAGTTCCCTGGAATGTCCCTAGGCTCTGGTACCCATACAATGTGTACATTGTAGTGCTCCGCTAGCTCGTTAAGAGCTGAGCGACATTTAAGGGCAAGTGCCGATTTGGCGAACGTTCCTGCGAGAGATTTAATGGAGATTTATATTACAGCGAAGCCACGTTGCCGCCTCCTTTATAGCCATAATCTCATCTTGAAAAACACTGCAAAAGTCGGGAAATCGGAACTTGAGCTTAACGCGTAAGGAATCAGAAAAGACGCCACCTCCTACCCTACCCTCCAATTTGGAGCCATCTGTGTACAATTGTACCAATTAAACTCCAGTTTCGTTGACAATACCCCTATTCCATTCTTCCCTTGAGGGTATATGGGTTGAGAACCTATTGTCAAAGCATTGTATGGGGTTGGTATAGTCGATGGCATTAGGAATTGTAGTGCACTTTCCCAGGATCCTTGAATGCCCGTATCCTGGTTGAGCCAGGCTGGACTGATATAAGCGCTCTCTACTTCCCAAATAAATCTACGGGGAGTACATGCAATAGCGAGTAGAGTGCTTTTGACGGGGTGGTTCTTAGAGCACCTGTTATCAACAACGCAGGCGTCCTTTGAACCTTGTCTATTAGCCGTCTGTGTACCTCCTTATTTAAGGATTTCCACCAGACTATCACACCGTAAAAAAGAATTGGTCTGACGACAGCAGAGTATAGCCATGATACGATTGTACCAAATGTATGAAAAGTTATAATTTGAATGGGCTGTGAACATATTTATTAATTTTGGTGGGCGTGTTTGGCGAAAATATGGTATTATTAATAAATTTCTGCAAATTATTTAAAAATTTATTAAACATATCGTGATTAGCCCAGAAATTCTTAAGCATCTTCTAGAATTTTCAAAGAAATAATATTCAGAAATTCAAAAACATATGCAAATCGAAAGTGGGCTATGTGGCCTTGGCACAAAACTATAAATCAACTATATAAAAATATGGAAAATACAAAGGATTTCAGATTATTTCAAAAAATGCCTGGCAGTGGGAGTGGGCCATTCGAGAACTGCTTCAAAAGTAACAAATCGAAACTCTAGTCATTAAGATTAATTAAAATTATAACAACTTGCAAATGTATGCGAAGAATCTGTGTTAAGCGGGCGTGGTTATTCATATATCCTTTTTGTTCTTGTTTTGTAAACTTAATTAACAGAAATTTACGATACATAATAGTACAAGTTTAGTGGTGAATAATGACTATAAATGAATTAATACCAAGTAAGCAAAGCAAAATACTCTTCTGACGCAGAACGATCCCGCAGCAATAATAAAAATACAATACAAGTAATAAAAGCGCAGAACAGAACAAGAAAATTAAAAATAAATCCAATTTACACAAACAAACAATAATGTGAGTATATATCAATTACAGCAATAACAACAACAAAATTGTTCATGCATCCATACGAGTACCTTCATACATGAAGATGTGTATAGCGAACGATCGAACGATCGAACGATCGATTGTTAAAAAAAATGCACTGGTAGCAGGTTGCTAGTTGTTAGCTTGTGACGAAATATTGATCAAGAGAAGTAATCTTCAAGCTGGTTCGTTACTACTTACACTCACATACAAAATTCGTGAACGTGTTGCGTCACCACCGTAAAAGGAGATGCTACACCAGCGAAGCGATCATTGTACGGAAGGCGTGTATGGCGTATGGCAGACAATGCATTTAATGTTTATTTATACTTATTTTTATTTGCTGATTGATCTTAGTGTATAAATACAAAACATACAGCACTCAGCAATTGCCAATGTTCGCACTTTTCATTGGAACATTCACAAAAATGTACTAAAACTTCACGATCATTTTTGTATATAATATTTGTAGAAGTACGAATAGGCAAATTTGTTAATTTTTTTTTTTTAAGCATTGTACAGAACTTTATTGTTTGCTTTTTTATGTGGTTCTTCCCTCTTCTTCTAATTTATGCTTTTTACTAAAATTATAAATGATCGATAATATGCAAGATCGTCTAAATAAAAATAATTGACTTCTGAAGTAACGTACATTATGAAAGCGTTTTTTTAATGCAAAGAAATGTTAATGCAAGCAAATTAAACATTTTTGGGATCATATTTCAATAATATTTTCTTAATATAACGGCCAAGAGAAACCCTCGATGATCTTATTCAGTAAATATTGAAAAATCTTCTATTCAATTATAGCAAAGTTCTAATATTTGTCATACTTTATGGTACTTTGCAAGTAATTTTTTTCAAATCTAAGATCACCAATTTATGAGAATTGCAGTGTAGCACGATCCTCTATTTATAAAAGATCATTCAAAAGATTTTTGCATCGTCAAAAACAATTTCTCGACGTAATGGTCTGCGTTCTTTTCTCTAAACTTTTGATCATTGATCATTTATTGGTATGTAACTCGTTTAAATTCCTTATTAATGACATGTAATATATGGCCTACAGCATGTGCCATGTGCTATGTGGCATGTGGCAGACTCGTGTTTAAAAGTTCTACTTGCTGGCAACTTGTCTAACAGGCTGACTACTACTTTTGAACTGATCGCCATCAGGCTCAATGTGATCTTCAACATTTAGTGTAGTTATTTGAATTAAATATGATCACGATGATAATGATCATACTGATAGATTGATCATTCAATAATGTTGTCATCATATGTGATACAGTACCTACCATATGTTTCTGTACACTACAATTCAATTGATTCATTTATTGAATTGAGGTTATGAATGCAATAAAATTATCTATGACGTTCATTATTGGAGGATCGGCTAAAGGAGTGCTATGATCGCTTGTTTGTAAACTGTGTGGGGTATGATTATTGCGTATGACTATAATGCTGATTCATGTAGTCGTAGTATTTCATTATATTTATGTACATAGGAAATATTAATAATTATAATTACAGCATTAGTCATAAAGAAAATGATAGTGATCGCGAAAATCACGATCATATAAAAAATGACTGCAAATCATATGAAATTGGATGAGCCATATTGAAAATAGTAATAATGATGACAATAATGAATAAGCAGAATGTATGATCTACTACAAATTTAATGCAAGTGATCAAACAAATGATCTTGCGAATTATCGGATTAAGCGATCGATTACACAGCCATAAGATGAATTTATTTTCAATTTAACGTTGCTCTTACTCAGTCTGGTTCCATTTCGTCCCTATTCTCAACGTTCAAGTTAAAAATGTCCATAAAAAGTCTAGAATTAGAGCAAATTAGAGAGAATATAGAGGGATTTAACGTATGGCTGATCCTCATAAATTTGTTCTCAACAAAATTTTTTTCTAAAGATGCTCATTCCCTACTCCAGCTCTAAGAGCGACTCTCATACAAAATTAACGCGTTTGCAAATTTTGCACGCACCGCTTCCACAATTCCTCCTATTCATTTTCGCAACCTAACATATTTGGGGGTTTCTCTATAAAATGGATGGAAATGGATCAAAAAACCGGAATATAACCCCATAATTCGCAAGAAATCGGCCACACAGTGGTTACATGTATGAACGATCCCCATTAATTTTTCCTCCTCAACATTTTTTCTAGACATACTATCTCCATCATTTAAAGGGCCTACCCTAGATGTTTTTATGAATTTTGCTCATATCGCTCTCAAGGTGCCGTTTTTTCTAGACATACTATCTCCATCATTTAAAGGGGCTACCTTAGATGTTTTTATGAATTTTGCTCATATCGCTCTCAAGGTGCCGTTATAGTAGTAGAACATATGACCGACCCATTCACCTTCTATCTCCAACCATTAGAGAGATTCACCAACAAAAGTATACGTTTTTATAAAATTCGTTGCCATTTTTGCTATCATAAATTTTTCCTGAACATTTTCATTCCCAATGTTTGAACCTTAACCTAATAACCCCATAATTGTCCAGGACTCGCTCATACAGCGGTGAAATGTATAACCGGTTGCCGTTAATGCTTCTCCCCAACATTTCCTGCAAATTTATTTATCTGCTGTCTCTACTCTTTCAGAAGGCTCCGCTAGAGAATTAATGATTTCATAAAATTGAATGAACTTATAAAATAGAAAGAATCATTACGACGAAAGTGAAAAACAGAATGAAATAGGCTCAAGCTATTCTAAAACACATAATTGAATCCGTTATTATATTTATTTTTCAACCCTTTTAATTAACCTCCTTAACACCGGCGAATTTTACAATGCGTTTGCATTTACAAGTGTCAATTGAAAGCCATGTGCAGAACTATTGGGTTTCGCCGGCGTCTACGGAAATTAAATGTACACCACTAAGAGAGTTCTGCAGAGATCGAAACAAATGATCATCTGAAGGTGCAAGATCCGGGCTATATGGTGGATGCATCAAAACTTCCCAGCCAAGCTCTCTCAGTTTCTGCCGTGTCATCAAAGATGTATGTGATCTGTCGTTGTCCCTGATGGAACACAACATCTTTTCTGTTGATCAATTCTAGCCATTTTAATTGAATTTCTTGCTTCAATCTCGTTAATTGTTGACAGTACAGATCACAATTAATCGCTTGACCAGGTTGTAGAAGCTCATAATGTACAATTCCCTTCCAATCCCACCAGACCTACAACCCTGGTGACAACCCTGGCTTTGCCGCCCTTTGCGAAGCTTCACCTCGCTTCATCCATGATCTTTTTCGCACATTGTTAGCGTACGTGATTCACTTTTTATCGCCCGTAATCATTCGCTTCGGAAATGGTTCGATTTCGTTCCGTTTTAGCAGAGCATCGCAATTGGAAATTCAGTCCATTAAATTTTTCACTGTTAATTCATGTGGCATCTAAACATCGATCTTCTTGGTGTATCCAGTTTTCTTCAAATGATTGATGACTGTTTATTGATGAATGCTCAATTTTTTTCCATGACTTCATTGAATTTGTCAGCGATTGGTCGACCAGAGTGCGGTGCATCTTTAACATCAAAATTATAGGATCGAAAACGACCAGCCACTTCAAAACGCCTTTCGAACAAGCTACAGTATTGCCAGATGCAATTAATATTACAATAGATGTTACATTTTAGAGCCACCCACCGACAATTTGTTACCGAACTTTTTCGAACAACCAATATTTCAATCGATTCTTGAACAACAGCTGACATCGAAGGAATTTCCGTAAATTTTCATACGTCAAGTGACCACACCTGTAGTATTTTATTAAAAATACAAAATGAGGCATTTCAATTAACTACGATAGCGAATTTTTTTATTAAATAGTGAGTTATTTCAATGTAAAAAATCTACTTCTTCGTTCATTTTTTGGTTTTTGACAGCAAAAATAATTCAATGTTAATAATTTCAACATCATTTTAGCAGACCTGTAATTACATAGCGATTTTCATTGAAATTATCACGATTATCGTATGGTTTTCGGTTGTCATTCATGTATGATGGATATTAAATTTTCGAATATCATTTGTGGAAATTAAACTTTTGACGAAAATAGTTGAAAATTGCTTCAAGCAGACATGTAGGAATTAATGACTGATTGGAATTTCTTGAGATAAAAAAGAATTTTGAATAAAATCTGTTTCGTATACCTACGTGCATGCAATTATGAATCATAGTATTTAATATTTTGAGCACACCTCAACAAACCTCCAGTGAAATATTCTATTCGACAAATACTAACTATGCAAATACTTTGAATGCTTGCATCGTCAATCAATGAAGCATTCAAGCGCCAAAACCATCATCTCCACTGCCAATCGACCATGAAGACACTGTATCAGTCACTCAGTCAGTCAGTCAGTCAGTCAGTCAATCAGTCATTTAGTTAACTCAGTAATACAGTCATTTTAGTGGTTTTATATTTATATACTTTGCACCCGTACTCGTGCTCGTACTCTCCTACTACATACTTACCTCTAAACAGTATTCATACAATTGAATTGGTTATGGGCTTAGTGAGCTAGCTTTACATAAGCTTAAATTGGCTTGACTTCTGGCTTCACTTCATCTCATTAACTATACTTGGTGGTTGTTGTGTTGGTCGTGGTGATGGTCGTAGTTGTCGCGGCAGAAACTTGTGGTTGTTTTGCAATAACAAATTCTACACTTGACAACGTGTTGGTTGATTCGTTGGTCGTTTGGTTCGATAATTCGTTGGCTAGTCTGTTGAGTTTCACTTTGCGTTGGTTGTTTTATCATTTCACAGAGACGAGATGAAACTATGACGATATAAGTCGAACAACAATAACAATGAAATGTGTTGCAATGAATAGATATTACGCCATGTCTGCATAGTACAAGAGTAAAGGCCATGTATACTCGCATGTATTGTATTTAGTTATAGATTTGCTTAATGATTGCGATATTGATGAGTTGGTAAGTAATAAATGTAGCATTTATTACAGATACTAGGTGCTTATAGAGTAGCCATATATGTACTTTGTACATCCGTTCGCGTTCGTCTTGCTGATTTTAGATGTGCTCCAAACTGTGGTGAATTTGACAAGTTTTATTTTGCAATCAATTACCGCCAATGTCTTATGCTGAGAAGCGAATATGTCGCAGTTTCCGTGAAGAAACTAGCTGTAACATCAAGAACACAGTTCTCATGTCGGCTGAATAATTGAAACTTCTGCATTGTTGATTGTGTCCTCGAGTCTTTAAGGTTTGACTCGACTTCTGAATCCTATCTTACAGCACAGCACGGTATCCGCACGCAAGGGATACTCATCATAAGCATACACAACTATAGAAGTTTCCCGTTTGCGTTTCGAGTTCGACTCCGGTACTGAAAAAATAATACTCTCTTTGACCAGTTTCCATAAAATACTTTATTGTTTCCTTGATGCTCTATAACTCGGGCACAACGGCTACGCATGCTTTGGATGAAATTGTTTACGTAGTCTGGTAGAAAAGTGCTCTATTGGTGTTGAATGAAAGCGCCAAGTTTCTTCAAATTTCTAAAAGGTTGTTGATGGTCCAAATATTTTCAATTGGATTGCAGATTGCAGTTGCAGATCTTATGCCGCTCATACCATGCGGTCCACAAACGACTTTTGTGTTTTAGATCATTGCCTTCCAACAGAAGCTAATAGCGGTTTCCTGTGCCGTAAAACTTATTCGCGGTGGTTAATAGTGCACGTTGATAGAAATAGCAGATACGTTCGGCAATCAGTACTCCAGTGAATGTGATCAATCTACCAAAACCTTGTTCACAAAAGGCATCGTAAACATGAAGCTTCTGTAGGGGTTTTACTTTGCAGACCGCTGTTCTGTTTGCTGCTCTACACCAAGTACGAGTCAATGGCTTCGATAATCAAAAAGACAATTCATCAGTATCAATTTTTTGCATTTTGCTCCAATCGGTGTGTAAATTTTCAGTTTTGCGATATGGTTATCTCTCAACAAAGGGTTTTGCTGTTGACTGTGATGCCTGTAGTACTGAAATACCCCAGGTATTTCAGTACTACAGAAGAAGAAGAAGAAGTAAACAATCTGAAGATATTGACGTGATGTTTTTGCTGAGTTTGACTTGATGTTGGGGCGATCGTTTACATTTTTTTCCACTTTTCCTTTGCTCCACCCACTGCTGAACGAACGACTTCGAATTTTTCATTGCTTTGGCAGCCGCTGCAAGTTTTGGGCCATGATTATTCTGGTCCATGTTATAAAAAAGTTGCCCACCCTTTGATTAGCCAATGCATCTGGTCGCACCAATAGAGATTTGACATTGGTTAACATATATTAACTGTTTTTCCTCGTTTTTCTACCGCGAATCAACTGTACCTGCGGTTAATATATTGATCGTCAGTCAAACAAAAGGATTCCAAGTAATTTGGCTTCAATTTTTTCGTTCGAGATATTTCATTTTTTAGGCATCTCAAAAGAGACGGTAGAAGTACGTACATTATTTGTAGGTATCAAAAATAATGGCAGCCTCGTTTCCAAGGTTTAGAATTTAAATTTCTAAATGCCACAAATGCCGCAACATATAAATTTCATTATAGATATTGCAAACTATCTATTTTATTTAAATACCCCTTTTAACCTTGAATATCTTCTAGATGTAATTTCTAAAGATTTCTAATCGTCGTAAAATTATAGGCGAAGTCTCTAAACACGTATAACTTTCTTTAAAGATATTCCAAACAATTCAAATAAAGTTATAAGGCGCTCCGAGTACACCCCTATAATATTAAATTATAGCGGTGTTGGAAATTATCATAAAGTTATTTCTAGAGGTTCTAAGTAATTTAGATTTCAGTTCTAAAGTATTCCAAATATCTAAATATAATCTAACAATTAGCTCTAAAGTTTTCAAATACCTTCTAAGACTTCGAATTAATTAAAAAATATATATATAAAGGTTTTATAATTAGTTCTAAAGATTCAAAATACCTATAATTTTGATTATAAGGGTTCTATTTAATTGAAAATATTTGTCTAAAGATTCTTAGTAAATAAATTTAGTTCAAGTTTCCAACTATACTTGATATAATTTTCAATAGGGTGGGTGCACTAGCTCAGTGGTTAGTTTGTTGGCCTTCTGATCTGTAGGTTGTGGGCTCGATCCCCGGCTGAAACATAACAAATTTCTTATCGACTATATTTTTATTTCGAACGGTACCCATCTGCCGGCAACAATTGGCAATTCTTTCGGCAGTAACAATTTGCCATGGAAAAGCCTCTAAAAGAGAAAGCTCAGAAAAAGTGATGTCGCAAGAGTTCTGCCGTTCGGAACCGGCTAAAATAAATATACCCCTTCTAATATTTGCCAAAATGTAACACGCACAACAGTAATGGAAGAGAAGCTCGATCAAAGAGCTAAATGTCCCTAATACTTTAAATTTTATTTATACGGTTGTTATATAATAAAAAAAAAAGTTTAATCGTATTGCTAAAAGTTCCATATGATCAAAAATATACTTCTAAAGGCTCTAATCAGCTTACAATCTATTTTCGCAAGTATTTTAGATGCGAACTTTATGTATTTATATTAATGAAAGTTACAAATCATATAACCTTGAGGTCTATATCTGCCAAATTGTGTAAAAATATTCAAAATATAACAAACTACATCTACAAGGTTTTTAATAGTGTAAAATTCACCTTTTAAAGGTTCCATATACATGAAAATTGCTATGTTTTATTTGTAAATGGCTCTAAATGTATTTCTAAAGTTACTAAATTGTTCAAAAACGATTTATAATTGAATTTATATTCTATTGAAAATTCTCTATTAATAGAAATTGTATTTGAATAGCTTTCAAAGCCAAATTAACTCATTCTAAACGTTCCAATTACTTGAAAATTACTGTATTTTGTAAGTAGGGAGTCAAATTAACTCGCCTAACGCTTCATTTCCGTTTTGAAAACTGAACAAAATAATGTTTGTTTTTATTCATCAATGTGCGACACGCGACACGACTCCAAAATTGCATAATTTCACTTTTACTTTGTTTTATCTATTGTGTGTTTGTTTTGTGCTTTTTGTTTTGTTTAGTAAGCTGCTGCTGCTGCTGCCGCTTAGAGCAAGTGTTTTCAGCGCATATTCAATTCAAGTATTTTGAGCACACATAATAAGTATGCTTATCCATCCAATCGTCCAAACATATTCGCTGTTGTTGTTGATGATGATCATTCGTTGTTCGTTGTTTTTTATAATCATTTTCTCTCACTATTTTTTCACTCGTTAGTGTTAAGGTCATATTCTCTCATAGATTCTCTCTTTCTCTTAACCACAAATGCTCTCTGAAACAGCTTCTATTTCTCGTTTCTTTGTTTTTGGGGTCAACGTTGGCGTTACAAACAAGTGTCGTATTATAAAAGATTCGGGTGCTGTTGCTTCTTAAGCTTGTTTTTAACTCGTTCATGTATATTTTTATTATTTTATTTATTTTATTATAATAACAATAACAGCAACGCCAACAACAGACATAATAAGAGACTTAGCTACATCACTACATTAGTTATGATCTTGCTATTGTTTCCAACAACTTACTTACTCACGCTTATGATTTTATGCTTGTAAGTATGTTGATTCGATCATTTTTAAATCGTGATTGTTTTGCTTTATTTTCTTTTCGCTGGTAATCACACAATAAGTAATACTACTTGTAGCACTTCTTCTCATCATTCTTCTTCTTCTTCTAATATAAATGTAAACACTTTTACTTTCTAAATCCATCCAAATGTATTTATAACTTTTAAAAATGACTGAAAATCGATTTTAAAACTTCTTATTGTTAGGAAATTCAATTCCAAATGTTCCAAATAGTCGAAAATTGATTTCTAGCCATTCCAAATTGCTGAACATTTACTTGCAAGAAATGAAAGCTTTCGAAAATCTATTTATAACGTTTAAAGATTGCTCAAAACTAGTTTCTACAGTTTCTTCATAGTTTGAAATGTACTGATGGTTTCATATAGATTCCAAAGTGCTAAAAACAAATTTGTATAGCTTCTGAATGCTAAACACTACTTTGTATAGCTTCTTAAAGGTCAGAAATGTATTTCTAAAGGTTTCAAATAGGTCTCAAATTGTTGAAAATAAATTTCTATAGCTTCTTAATGGACGAAAATATATTCCCAAGTTCTTAAATAGTAAACATTATATTTATAATCCTTCAAAACAGTGGAAAATCAATATTTAAAGTGTCCACTGTGCGGAAAATTTTTTAAGTCTGTTACAAATAGTGCATCCAAAGAGTCAACTTTTTGACTTAAAGAGATATTAGTAGTAAATCAAAATTCATACTCTTGAAAAAATATATTTTTTTTTTTTTGTGAATTCCAAATTTCTTTAAAAGGTTTATGCTTATAAGCCAGTTGAAACTTTATTTGAAACCCCTTCCAAGCAGGTTCATTTTTAAAAGTTTATAATAGCTTAAGTTAGATTAAATTATGTGGCTGGCCTCTCTCTGAGAGGCCAGAAACTCCCATTGTGATACCACCGAGCTTCTCTTCCAATACTGTTGTGTATATTAAATTTGAACAGTATTAGAAGGGACCTACTTATATTAGCCAGTTCCTAACGGTAGAACCCTTGTGACATCACTTTAACTTAGTTTTGTCACAGAGCTCTTTTAAGAAAAATTGCCAATTCTTGCCGGAAGGTGGGTACCGTTAGAAAGAAAAATCTTTTCGATATCAAATTTTGTTATGCTTCAGCCGGAAATTGAACCCATGACCTACACATCAGAAGGCCACCGCACTAACCACTAAGCTACGGCACCCTTATAATAGGATACAAACCGAAATTTTAATTCTAATCGCTCAAGGGAGTAGAAAGTCAATATTTTAAGGTTCCCAATGATAGAAAATATACATATTTTTAAATATTCCAATTGTTGTAGTTTTACTTAAAACATTTCCAAATAGTCGACTTTTTAATTAAAAATGAACCAAATAGTAAATCAAGGTTCTTGTTAATCGAAAATTTATTCTTAAAATTAGTTTACTTAGGTCATAAAGAGCTTCTTAATAATATGAAATTTATATTTAAATGTCATAATATGTTGAAATTTGTCATAAATTGTTGTAATTGATTATAAAAAGCTTTCTTAGCTTTTCATTGCTCAAAATGTCTTCAAATATGTTATAAATTCTTGTAATTTCATTGCAGCGACTTTTAAATAGAGGAATTTTAAAATATAGGCTAATACGAGTAGCAAATGAAGGCTCTTTCTTTCTAAAGGTTCAAAATTGTTGAAAATTGTCAAAAATGTTTGAAATTTAATTTGAAAATCTTTCAAATAGTTGAATTGCAAATGCCAAAAATTATTTTCTAAAAATTATGAGTTTCTTGAAAAATTATATTCGTCATAAATGTTCCAATTTAATTTCAAGGTTTCTTTATATAGGTCATAGATATATCAATTTCATTTTAAGATTTTTATTGTTATAATTCTATTTGAAATGCTTTCAGGAGATTTTCGTAGTCAACAGAGCTTTATAGTATATTTTTAAAAGTTCCAAATTGTTGAAAATTACTTTATATAGGTCATAAATAGTTGGAATGTCATTTGAAAAGTCTCCAACTAATTGAAAATCTATTTCAAAGCCATGGAAGCAGTAAATTAAGGTTTTTTAATTATAAAAATTTTGATAGAAAAGTAATAAATTGTTGTCAAAATAGTGCAAATAGTAAAAGGAGGTTCCTAATGGTTGTAAATGTATTTCCAATTAGATCATAATTAGCTGTAATTGCTTTTCAAATGCTTCCAAATAGTAAATATTTGATTTATAGAGGTTCTTAAGCATCCGGTACTTATTTCTAAGGGTTCCGCAATATTTAAAACTTCTTTAAATAGTTCATTGATGGTTATCATTTCATTAAGAATGCTTCCAAATAGTGGATATTTTTATTTACATAAGATGAAAAGTCTTAGCGACCGCAAACCCATTTCCCGAGTTGTTTAAATGCCTGAAACTCGTTCAAAAAGGTCGGAAATAGTTGTCATTCCATTTAAAATGCTTCCAACTAGGATAAAACTTAGTTGCAGTCGATTTCTACATAATTGCTTATTATAGATAAGAAATATTTGAAAATTTATTACAAAATCTTTCCAATAAACAAATATTGATTTAAAGCGCTTGTAAATAGTCCTTACTTTATTTCTAACTCTTCAAAATATTACAATATCCATTTTTACTGCTTGTTTATATTCGAAAATATATAATCTAAAGCCAATATTTGTGCTAAGTTCTTTGTAAAGCGTTCTTTCAAAAAACTTCAAACCCAATTTTCCCATTTTTCCAGCTTCAGATAAGCTTTTGTCAAGAAAAACAAAAAAAGAAAGAGCTAATAATTTATTGTGTCATCGCCATTTGGCTACCAATATCATTTACTAGTGACTAATATCATCCATTACGTCAATTACTAGCCTCAATAGCCATTCAACGAGTTGCTAGTATTAGTATGTATCTATTAATATTAAGTACGGTACGGTCACCAAATAAATAATTATGATAATATACAAAGCAACAACAATAAGTACCATATAACATATATGTATGTATGTATGTAGATTCGATTGCTGTAGTATAACAACAACGATGACGATTGTCATTTATATGAATGTAAGTATCTTCGAATCATACAATTTATAAAAATAGCGCTGATGCTGATGCTGTTGTACCATATAAAATTGCAGCAACACCACAAATTAATGCATTTGCATACATAAGCGACCAGCAACAACAACAACAACAACAACAACCTCAGCAACAATAATTATTACGCTTTGTATTACAAATGATGGCTATGGAGACACATGTACTCGTAAGGCCATACATTAGCCAGTGGCTACCTAGCCCTAAACTAAGTGACAGTTTTATTTGTAGTACACATACCTGGTATTGAACAATTAGGTACATACATACATAATAATATAATAACATAGGTAGATGCGGCAGCATATATCTTCCCCAGTTGGTAAAAATTGCTTTGAGAAATACTTGAAGTACAATTCTAATTAATATTTAGCAATTTCAAAAAAAGTTCCATTCTTCAATTTGCTTTAATTTATTTCTATTTTTAATAGATATAAATTTTTAATCATATATGTATATCAAAAACGCTTTCTTCCATACACACTGGAACGAGAAAGTGTCAACAAATATCTTCTTTTCACATGGGTTGTCACCTACGAATGACATTTTGTAAAGTGAAATGTTTCTAATAATGATTAAACGTCAAAAACTGACTGTCCATATACTTGCCTAAGGAAAAACGTGAAAGGAAAATTTCTTGAGTAGCATAATTCTAAGTGTCATTTATACTCAATAAAAGTTACTATTTGATCATCGAAAAATTGAAATCGCAGCAACAATGTCGTCGAAGCCCAGAGCTCACTTGGCGCCATATCATTTTGAAAGTGAAGAAGTCTGACGGCAACAAATCTTTGCGAGCTACTTATCACAAGTATTACGGGCACTGCGACGACCAGTGGAATTTATTACTTAGTACAATATATGCTGGGCCGCACTACTCTCACAATGAGAATGCTCAGTGACTTTCAGACCAGCAACGAACGCTATAGAACTTTGATGACAGACAACATTTCATATCCTTATTACGAAAATCGATCAAAAAGGAATCAAGAAGCAAGTTTTAAGTAACCTTTTGAAGCTCTTTCTGTGCAATTTGTCTTCAGCTTTAACATCGTGAAAGAGCACATTTTTTAACAACATGCTAGTTAAAAAAGCACTTTTTCCTTAGCCAAATGGGGCCCTGTCTCTTTCAAATTCTTATCGAATCGTTACAATAATTCACTGTAGTACTTCCTATGTACACTGAGCTCTTACTTTCTGCGAAAGAAATATATACGAATTTTTCTCTTCGAATCCCCAAAAATTGTGTCGTTGACCTTTTCGACCAATGCGGCCATCTGCTGCGATCTTGGAAAAATCCATTGCTTTGCTTGTCCTCTGGCGCACTATAAGTATTCAGGTTTCAACAAAAATGGCGTCTCGATGCAAAAACTTGCGATTTTTGCTTTAGGAATTCCAAATGCTCCTTTGCCATTGTCAGCAGTGTACGCTTATTGCCTATTATAGAAAGAGCGGCACCCAGCACACCGATAATTCGCTCGTACGTTACTTACGAGGTTGGGTCAATAAGTTCCTAAAATTTTAAATAAGGAATACCCTATTTTACATACATAGTCTCGTTTTAAATCGTTAAACTTTGTCCAGCGACCAGAAACCATAAAAATACTTCGCAAAATGCTCTTGCCGTCCAACAGCTGTGAATAATATTCACCAACGATAGTTTCGTCTTTTTCCAGGTAATCGATGTGACTGACACCGTATGCATCCCGAAAAACTGACGTCATGACCTTGTTGGTCGACGGACCCACCTTGGCCTTCTTTAGTGCACGTTCACCCGGAGAAGTCTACTGCTCTAACTGGTCTCAGGTCTATTATGATGGATTCATGTTTCGCCCACGGTCACGAAACAGAGCAAAAACTCATTTGCATTGCCATGGAATATCGCCAAACACTCCTTCGAAATGCGTTTTTCTCATTTGTCCAAATATTCATGTAAAATTTAATGTATCCGATCAGCCTTTCAATGCCTGTCAAACACAAATTAAATGATGATTACTCAAAATTTAACGGTAGTAATTCAAAAAGTCACATAGGTTTCTTTCCCGTGTTGTTGTACGTATTCGCTTTCAAACAAACCCACCTAAATTATTTTCGGATTTTTGTAGCAGATCATTTTTCGAAGTGTACTATTTATGATAATTTTATTTTCTAATGCCGGAAAAATTGCTTGCCGACAAAGTGTCATCGATTAAAAGAACAATTTGTTGCCGAAATATTAACGTGTACGTCACGACAGAATGGGCGACAAATTCCAGTACCTATCGTTGTTATCGATTTATTATTATCGATCTACTGCAGGTGGTTGCACTAGCGCAAGTGCTTGCGCAAACACAAACAGCGAGTCATAACCAAAAAAAAAAAAAAAAAAATTGTGATTAATGTCATAACTGTACTGCTGGTGTAAATATCTATCAACAGTCCTTTTCAGTCATATAACTTTAATAACGACTACCTACTGGGATTGCTCATTAACACAGTCATACATACGATTACATATGCATGTAGTTTATGTTGGTACTGAGAATATGCTGACACTTGTAAATTAGCATGAAATTACAACAAAGCATAACAGCACCAGCAACTATCGTAGTTACAACTACAGCAGTCATAATAATATCGTGAATGTGTCATTTACAGTGATTTCATGCGATTCACTGTTGTTACTGTGTGGTTAACATTTAGTGTGAGAAATACTCAAATGAGATATGGACGAGTTTTATATGAATGCAATCGTAAGTAGATAACTGCACATTATTGTGTGAGAGTGAGTCAGAAAACATAATATAGGGGGTTGAATGACGGACGGATAGTTCTTTACCCTGAATTTAGGATGCGTATGACTACGAGTATGTACGTATGTATGTACCGGATATACCTAAACATTACCTTTTACTTACGTCTTAAACATATTACCACTTTACAAAGGAAATATGTATGTATAAACGATAAGAGAAATTATTAAACTCATGCTTCGTTCCTTGTCATCATGTTTGTCAAGTTGTACCTAAAGGCAAATATGTATCTTTTAAAGAATGCACATACCTTTCTTCTTCATTAATAGCAATAGCTATCGAATCAGTACAATGTTTGGTGTATATCAATATGCATCATAAGCATGCATTCATATCATAAATGAATGAATGAATCATTCGTTTTTTAAAATTATCATAAATGTCATATCATCAATGTCATTGACATGGAATGTACATTTTACAAAAATTGTCTACCTGAATTCATTCATCAAGATGATGTATTGAAAAAAGGGTTCATAATTTATGCTCCGAATTCGTTTGAGTGCAATTTTCAACTGAAAGCCACCTTATACCGGAAGATCTTTTAAATGAGTTGGTTAAGCAGTGCAATATAAGTCACAGCGACATTCCATGCTATGATAGGACCCACAAACTATTTGCAGGCCATATACGAGGGCGGATTGATAAAGATGCTACCTAAGTACGAAAAAGGCAGCACAAACACAAAAACTTTTGTTTTTTTTTGAAATTGCGATCTGTCAAACGTCAGCTGTTAAAATTTCACCCAAATTTATCGATTAGTTTATTTGTTGTAGTCGTTTGAAGTAACCAACTTTTGTGTTTCTTGAAAAATGGAAAAAAGCGAATTTCGTGCAGTGATTGAACACTATTATTTGAAAGGGAAAACGGCGAAAGAGACAAAAGAAAAGCTCGATAAACATTACGGTGAGTCTGCTCCGTCAGATTACATGGTAAAATATTGGATTGCTGAATTTAAACGCGGACGATTAAGCACTGCAACAATACCATCAACAGGAAGGCCAAAAGAGGTGGTTACTGAAGAAAATATCAAGCAAATCCTCGATATCGTTATGAATGATCGCCGAGTCAATGTTGAAATGGTAAATATCTCACATGAAATGGTACACATCTCATATGAACGTGTGTTCAACATTTTGCATGAACATTTACTTATGAAAAAGCTATCGGCAAGATGGGTGCCGCGTTTGCGAGTTCAAGAGACCACTTCACAGCGGTGTTTGGACATGATAAAGCGTAATCCTGTTGATATTAGGCGTCTATTAATAACTGTTGATGAAACGTGGGTCCACCATTACACACCTGAAACCAAAAATCAATCGAAACAATGGGTGAAAGCTGGTGGAAGTGCTCCGAAGAAGGCAAAGGCAGTGAAATCGGCTGGCAAGGTTATGGCCATTGTATTTTGGGATGCACTCGGAATATTGCTTATCAATTATCTTGAAAAAGGATCCACAATCACAGGAAAGTATTATCGTGCATTATTGGATCAATTGAATGATGCAATCAAGAAAAAACACACACAGCATTAGATACGATGCTAAAATTACGTGAAATACACTTCGAATTGGTTGATCATCCACCTTATAGTCCAGATTTAGCTGCTAGTGACTTTTTCCTGTTTCCAAACTTGAAAAAATGGCTCGCAGGAAAAAGACTCAGCTCAAACGAAGAAGTGATTACCGAAACTAACGCGTATTTTGAGGGGTTCCCGAAATCGTATTATTCAGATGGTATAAAAAAGTTGGAATATCATCTTACTAAGTGTGTCGAAGTAAAAGGAGATTATGTTGAGAAATAAATGGTTTTTGAAAAACAAAAATGTTTTTTTCCTTCTTAGGTAGTTTCATTATCAATCCGCCCTTGTAGTACCGGAAGAAATTACTGATAAAGGAAAAAACTCGTTGATATGCTCTATCGAACGTAAATGCACATACATAGAAGTGCGCGTCTGGCCAACAATAGACTAAAGCCATCCAAAAATCCTTCTAGATGTGTTTTAAAACTCATATTTTGAGAGCTTAGAAACAATCCAACATCTACAGTTCACTTGAACCGCACATCAAGAGATCTCGAAACGTCAGACAGCCTCACAAATACAATATATTATCAACAAATGTCAAAAACCTTATACACTACCATTATAAGCTATGTAGAAATACTTTAAACACAGCAGAATAACAATTAAGTTGCGGCGCTAAGTACCATAATTGACATTTAAAGGTCTACTCATAAGTAAACTTTCTGGGTAAACTTGACAATGACGATATTCTCTTCTCTATACACACATTGCCTCTCATCTTGACATTGAAAAGTAGCTAATAAATATCATTAATTTTTCAAATAGAGCAGTCGTATATCGTAACTACGATATTTTCATTATATTAAGGAAAATCAAATTGTATAAAGAAATCATTTGGGAACCAAGCTCAAAGAAAAACAAAATTTGTATTGTATAATTTCAAACATTTTTCCCAAGAAAGCAAAAAGAAATTCCAAATTTCAATTCTACTATTAATTTGATTTTTAGAAACCCGCATAGAAAGTGAAGATAAGGACTCAGTATGTTGGAAGCACATTTTAATGGGAGCTCCCTTAATCCGTAAAAATAAGGATTAAATATATTTGAAAGAAATGGTGGGGAGTAAAAATTAATGGAGGTAAATCATATGTTTCATCACTCTAGGGGCGATTTATGGGCAGTTATGGGGGTATTTGTCTATTTTTAGGAGATTTTTATATGGGAGCTAAGTATATTTGAATTCTATATGGGGGAACAAAAGTTAATGGGGTCGAACGTATATTTCACCGCTTTCGTGTGCGTTTCGTGTGCGTTTCGTGCGCAACTATGAAGTTATTTGTTTATTTTGAGAAGGTTTTGTGTAAATTTTATATGGACGTTCCATTAAGAGGAGAAGATAGGGAATAAGTATATTTGGAGAAAAGATTTGGAATGCAAGGTGATCATACATTTCATCGCGCTAATTACGGTTCTTAGGCAGGTTAAGAATGCTGACCCACCTCAATATATACAGCATAGGTAGCAATATAGCTCATTCCAGTTCATTCCATTATCATCAAATGGATTTATAAATAACTAATAGCATAATTCAACAACTGGCATAATAACAACACTAACAAAATTATAACATCTGTACTCGCATATGCATTTGTTGCTGTATCACATATGAGTATGAGTATTCATGACGCACATGCACTCTCCCAACACCATACACGCACATTTTCAATCACATACGGTAATATGAGAAAAAGCATGTATATATATTCATTAGGTCTGTTCAAATTTTAGAATGCAAAGCAAAATTTTACCTACGTGTAACGTTCACGAATCGGACGATTCTACATTAAATCAACATGCGCTGCAATTTATTCTTCTTCTTCTAAATATTGATCATAGTTTTGATGCGATCTATTAGAAATCTAATTTTAAAAATCCAACCTAGTATTTCACTATAGCTTTTTTCAATTCTACAGAGCCATGTTAAACATAGTATCGACGTCACAATCGCAAGATTATATTGCCGATTTATAGTTCGCTGGAATATGTTTATTGGACACAATATTGTATTTACCGACTGTTCTAAATTTAGACAATAATATCAGAAAATGGCTAAATAAGGTATGAAATTTACTTGACCATTACAACCACGGAGTCTTCCATCGCTGCCTCCATACTTTCATTATGTGTTTAGGTGGGCAGTCAGGATTTTATAAACAACATTTTCTTCAAGCACGATGTTTGGAAAATAAATAGTTTACGAGATATTCTCCAATTACTGAAGAACCCTGAAGTAGTGTAAATAATAAAGCAGTAAAAAAGTATACTTTCTATAAACAATTAAAAGGAAATTCCAATTTCTGTCATCAGCGGCAATCATTTTGTGTGTTCAGCGAAAAAAGCTTCGATCAGATACTACCTCAACCTCATGATGTCACGGTGATTATATTCTTTTCAAATGACCACGTGGGAAATTGGGTCCGGCCGGGTACTACTCGAGACAGCTTTTAGAAAATGTCCAGCATCCTTAAATGTTTGATTTACCATTAAAAAACCTTTGTTGGGACACAATATGCTTTTCGAAAGGTATTTTTGGATCTGTTGGCTAAAATGTAATTTTACTGCTTTTATCGCTCTTATTTTTATTTTAAATGTGGTAGTGATGCCTAAACTAAACATTAAGACTAACTATGCTGTTACATAGAAAGTCAACACCATTGTGGCTCTTTGGATGGCTTACTGCTACAGATTCATTTTGTGGCTGTCCGCTAGAAGACTCTTTCTTTCACTTTCCTAAATTAGCAATTTGTATTTAAAACAAAAACTAGTAGCTATGACTACCGGCTAGCTAGGTTGAATGAATTTTTGAAATAATGTCGAAAAAAATATTATTGTACTTAAATAGAAGAATAGAATAATGCTGAAAATTGATTGTCACTTTTTCGACATTATTGCAATATATTACGACATTTTGCAATTATGTTAAAAATTTTATTAAATAAAATAAATAAAAAATAAATATGTGGCACGTAAAGCCCCGAAGGGCTCATTGCCCGAGCTTCTCCTCCATTACTGGTGTGCGTGTTAAATTTTTGGACAGTATTAGAGGGATCTACTTATTTTAGCCGGTTCCGAACGGCAGTACTCTTGCGACATCACTTTTTCTGAGCTTCATCACAGAGTACATTTAGAAGCTTTTTCATGGCAAATTGTTACTGTCGGAAGAATTGCCAATTGCTTGCCGACAGGGGTGGGTACCGTTCGAAAGAAAAATCTTTTCGATATTAAATTTGTTATACTTCAGCCGGGGATTGAACCACGACCTACAGATCAGAATTCCAACACACTAACAATTTTTTTTCGACGAATTGATTTTGCCTTTAAGTTTGGATCTTTAAAAATTATGAAAGAAAGTTTAAAAGTGTCCAAATTCCCACGTATTTTGTAGACTCATCCAATGTACACATGTAGTTTATTAGAACAATTGGTTTCGCTTCATTGTTTATTAGTTTATCTATAATAAAGAGAGAGAAAGAGAGCGCGAAATGATTTGCAAGAGTGCAGTTCTCATTTGGTTTTTAATATTGATACAATTGAGAGAGAGCGGGATCGGTGTGTGATGCATATACAGAGAAAAAAAAACGGAGAAAATTCACAATGGCAATGAATAACGTCACTTTACGAGAAACATGCCTATGCTGCGACACCCCTCTGCGCTCACAATCTACATGTATAGGAGTTTTCCTTCATAGTCATATATACGACTTGGTCTTTACCCTTTAGATAGGTGAGCCCTATTGTATTTATATTGCTACTCTACAAACATGCATACAACATATCTGCCAGGTGTTAGGTGCTGCAGTTTGTAGAGTTTGCTGTTGTTATTTTTTTTCCTTTAATATGTACGTACATACATACTCGTATGACGAATGTGTGCCTTTTTCGTTGCTTCACTCATCGTTCTCTTTTATTTTTAGTGAATGGTCTGACGGACTGTTCATCACCTCTGCCGTAATGGCAGCACTGTGTGAGTCGGTGTACGGCCTGCATATGGCATAATTATGAGCGCAAGTGCTGTTAATTATTCTGACACCAATGGCCATTGTGTGTACGAATTGTCTGTATTAGTGTATATGGGCTATACACTATAATTCAATGGACTATTTTGTGTTATATGTACGAGCATATGAACACAGGTATATATGACTACATACATTATTCATAATACATGAGTTATGAGGAAGAATACGTATTCGTATTTACGTTATGACCCTGAGCAAATATCATAGTATTAACTTTACAAATAACTAGCAACTAACTAAGTAGCTATGTATGCTAACACAAGTCCGTACCTTGATGGGCAAATCTCAACGAATATTTTTTCTATGAATTTACACAATTAAAATAAATAAAGTTTAAATAAAATATTTATAATTTTTATGATGAAACAGAAAGAACAATAATTTAAGAAAAAATGCTCAGAATGTTAAATAACATAGTATAATCTTATTAGTTAAAGCAATCGCAAAATTCTTTCTCGTGACGTGGTACAAGAAATGTCAAAATCTTACTCATCTAGTAACACATATTTTTGTTGTTTTTTCTTTACTGCCTCCGCTTCATTCGTGAAAGTATACATAACTACTGCCTTGAAATGCGATTTATTGATAATTATATTATGGCAAAATAGTTTGTTGATTATTTTTGCGCCAAGCAATAAATCTTCGAATATTGAATTTTCGATCGAACATAATTTTGGATTCGTTGTTGTTGCGTAGTGTGGGAAATGGCTGAAAATGCATGTATTTTGAGTTTGTTTTTTGACATTTTGGCCATAATACTAACTAATAAAAAAAAAATTTTATTAATTTGATCCAATGAGCGTCATAATACCAAATAAAAATTCATTTGATCGACACTTTCGACCACAGTTGAAGATCAAATGCTTTCAATAATAAGGACCTTAACTTTCAAGCATTGTTTGTGTCATTTTGACACAATTTTTTAAAAAAGATTCCTATATTTTCGTTATTTCGAAAAATTTTAGAAAAAAAATAAAACTATGTCATCTCTTTACATTCCAGTCAAAAAAAAAAAAAAGTTTCTGAGAGAAGTCTGCCACTAAGCTCAGAAAAAGTGATGTCAGTTAAAAAAATGACCAGGCAAGATGTTTATCAATAAATCTATATTTCTAGAATGTCCGATGGTATTTAGTTTAAACATCTTCGTAAAGATATTAAAACTTCAAGAGGACCTTATATCCGACAGTAAAATATAGTTTTCTAGAAAAAGCCTCTGAAAGAGCTCTGTTGAAAGCCACAGGAAAAGTGATGTCAGTTGAATAATGCTAGGAAAACATTAAATTTATCTTCGCAGAGGAATTAAACTTTCAAACGGTGATGCTTTTATATCCAAAGGTTGAAAAAAAATTCCTAAAAAAAATTATTTTAAAGAAAAATTCTCTTTGAAGTAAATACATAAGAAATACAAAAGAATTTCTTCTAAAAGATTTATGCCTAAAAAATTGTCAAAAGTACTACTTCATATGACGAGTAAACGAAAGGAACCAACAAAAACAACAACATCGATGTCAGTCATTACCTGACCAACAACAGCTATTATCAATAAATGCCAATAACAACAACAATAACCATGACTATGACAACAACGATGCTCTAATACTATTGTCTAAATATACAAACAAAATAATATTGTTAAGACGGCGCTGCGCACTGTTGACGCTGGCGTTGCTAATATTGACAGCAAATGTATGGAAAACGAACAAAAAAGAAACACTGAGCGCAAAGGAGTGTAGGTTTTTGTATAACTGAGCAAAAATCTAATACAATGAGAGATTTTGTAATATACCTAATTAATAAAAGAGAAAATAAGAGTGACAGATAGTACAGAAGGTAAGAGCGCGAGTAAACATTGTTTGGATTTTCAATGATATTGTTGTTGTTCTTATTATTATTTTTTATACAATTTTCTTGTAGATAAGTAGGTGGGTGCATACTGTATGATTTTATAGGAATTTTTGATTATGTCATTCTTGTTATAATCATCTCTTTTTATACAAAAAAAAAAATACTGCAATTGCATCGTCGTTGTTGTATGAATTTTGATTTTTTTGTTTATTCTCTTTCGGTACGATGACACTTAAGTTATACGCCAAGATCGTATAGCATTGTTGTTTTTTTTTAAATTATAATTATTAAAAGTGTTTTTTTGTTCATCTCTCCATCAGTTTTCTTGCAGTTTGTTTCAACTTATTTTTTGTTAAATTTCAGTACGATGGAACTTGCGATGTACCTCTAAAGCGTCATCATCATAAGTACCTGCATCTATAAAATTATGCTTTGTATAAAATTATTGTTCATTCGATCAATTATTTCTTGTTAGTTTTTATTTTTTACTTACTGCACCTCTTATTAACAATGACATGACCGAAGCGGAAGGCTTCCCAAACACTTTTTGTTCGCTCTCTCACCTCTCTTTCTCATGCTATTTTTTGCCAAAAAGTTAAAAATTTTTTATCAAAATTCTATATATTGAAGAATAGATAATATTTATATTGCAAATTCAGTTTACTCTTTTATCTTATCCATATCCTCATTCTTCTACTCATTCTACACATCATACATCAACACCATCTGTCACCATCAGATTCAAATAGTCAAATGGTATCGCAGTATATTGTCATTTTGGCGATTAGTCAAAACGTATGGCATTGCAAAAATAGTAAACATTTATAAAACGATTTAGTACAAAAAAATATGCTATTTTTTATTTATCATCCATCTCCATATATTTTATGTTTCACATGATTTTGAGAAAAAACGTAGATAAGATATCGTATCGTATAAGCCTCATTCAATCAAACTGAACATACGATTCATTTTAATTTATCGATTTAATGTTCATATTCATAGTAGGTTAAATAAACTAATAGGCGATACAATTCAATACAATTTTAATTAATTGACAAATTTTTATTAGTGGAATTTCTTCCCTTCCCTTATTTCGTACATTTTTAAAAATATTTCTCTTCTATATACATATATAAATATGAGCATTTTAATGTCTCACTTATATGACACGAACTATAATGTTATCATTAGCATTGTTTCTCGCACTCTTCCTCTCTCTGTCTCTCACACTCTCTCTCTCTCTCTTCCTCTCTTTGTTCCTATGTGTTTTTATATTTCTCAGTAAATGCTTGCTGTCACTTAATTGCATGGTCATCAGATATCGTATCGTATCAAATCACAGTCCACACACTCAATTATCACCGTTTATCCGTTATTAAATATTGTTTTCGTCATTTGTTGTCTTCCGTTTAATTGAATTTGGCATTTAAGTATTTACACATGTAGACATTTACGTACTTTTTTTTTATTTGAACTAATCCACGTGTGTCTATCAAAATCTCAGAAACTGAGCGACAATACGGAAGAAAGCACGAAAGAGAGAGAGAGAGAGAGAGCGTTTTTTTTTTATGGGTTAAATGATCATTAATGTGGGTGTGTAAATATTTATTATGTATGTATATTAATTATCGTCTGAGTACATACAAATATCGATACGGTCGCATGTTTTTACATCGAGTTCAATCATACTTTGATGGTCATACTGGTCATTTGTTGCTATTTATTTATATTCCCGCAGTTTTTTAGATAATTTGATTTCATATAAGTTCATGAACAAATCAAGCACACATACGAGTATGTACTTAAATATAAATGAATATAGGGAAGAGTGCCCCCATACCGACCACCCGAAAAGGTGATAAATATTAAGTTTTTGATGAGTTTAAAGTTGCCCTACCGGGGAGAGATCAAGTTTCTATGTTTACACTAAATAAGCATAAACCATGGTATCGTTTTAAAGGTAGAGCAATTGAAAAATGTTCATCTTGGCTTCGGCTTATAATGTGAAAAACGGATTCTTTTTAGTGTCAAACTCGTTTGTTTGTAGTTTTCTTCTTCTTTCCATATACGTTTGTTGCCGTTTAGTTTGCTTCTTCTCCTTCATTCGTGCGAACTCTCTCTCTCTCTCTCTCTTATTGCTTTACCTCTATACTTAAACCATGGATATAAAACAAATTTCGAATTCTTATTGTAATTTGTAACTCTTTAAAATGCTACAATTAGTAATGAACTAAAATTATTTTTGACAATGCATTTTGACTGAAAATTTCAGTTGCGGTAGTCCGTAATGCTTCTTAGTTGGTCATATTTCTTTTACATTTTGCTTCCTCTTTTCTCTTCTTGTTGCTTCTATCGGTCATTCGATTTTTTCGTCTTATTTTGCCGTTGTATTTTCAATATTTCGCCGTTGTATTAATAATGTCGATCAAGTAATTCCAAATGTACGTTCCCAATTTTATTGCTTCAACGCAGAATCGTCAAATCTCTTTTGTGGTTTGCAAGAAAGAGCATGCGTGATATATTCAAAAATAATTTAAATCGCTCAAAATACGCCATAGACAATTGCAAAATATTGTGGTCGGTTGGAACTCCCCACATTTTTCACATAAGTTGCATTCTTTTGTAACCGAGTTTGCAAAAGAACACCAACTCGCATTTAATTTCCCTTTTAGTTGAATATAATTTCCCTTTAGTTACTTAGCAACGCTGGTGGTGTATATGGTTGTTCGTGAATTTATAAACGAAATAGATACAAAAACAATTCTGCGGAATCTGAGGTAAATATAATTGCACTTGCTTTATTTTGATTATTTTTGTTTATATTTACAATAATTTGACATGTTGTTGAAATTTCCCAAGCACATTCCAGTAGTCTATTCACAATAGTGCTGTTTTCTACTTTCCAACACTATAACTCGATCGATTAAAATATAAGCAACTTCAATTGAACTCGGTTAAAATAGACGATATCGCTTATTTTTGTTGTTGCTTAGCATGCAGTTCGGCAAATAAGTCAGTGTTCTTTTGCAACTCGCGTGCAACAGAATGCGGCTATACTAACTTGTCGATGATCGATTTTTATGCAATGAAATGAATACTCATAAGTCAATCAATTAAGTCAATTTTACATCAAGTCAATCATATTTTGATGGTCATACTGGTCATTTGTTGCCATTTGTTTACATTCCCCCATTTTTTAGGTAATTAGTTTTTATATAAGCAAATCAAGCGCAATATAGCGAAAGGTGGTAAAAATGAACTTTTTTGATGAGGTTAAAGAGTTAAAAATTGTGATCGGTTGGAACTACCTGACTTTTTTCACATAATGACTTGCCGTTCGCTTAAGGAAAATGCAACTTCATAATCAATTTTTATGCAATGAAATGAATACTTTTAAGTCAAGTTCCGTGCAGCTGATAAAATTATATTCACTATCGTTAAAACTAGGAATGGAAAATTAGGTTCAATTGTATCTTTTCCCGACGCCAAAATTATATAAAACCCCATCCAACATTATAAATCAATATATTTCATATAAATTCTTTTGGTCGCCGGTTTTATTTTAACTAAAATGCTACAGTGGAATTGGAATTTTGGAATAAAGTAGGGCTGTGCAATTAATCGTTTGTTCAGAAATATTGATTAATCAAAGTATTCGATTAATCAAATATGAAATTAATCGAATTATCATGATTTTAATTATTCAAAATAGAGATTATATAAAAAAAAATTTCAAAATATTGATAATATTTCAAATATTAAATAAATAAAGAAAAAATAAACATGAAAATGATTGCGATTAATCAAAATTCTGATTAATCGAATAATTTCAATTTTGATAAATCATAATTTTGATCACGCGAATTGATTTGTCGAATAATTTGATTAATCAGACTTTTTGAACAAACAATTAATCGCACAACCCTAATATAGAACGCTTCTTAATGATATTATCGCTTCAACGTCTAAAAATTTGTGAGCATAGTCGTCATAATCGGTCAACACTTTGGACATAGAGCATAGGTCGTTTCGCCGATTTTTAATTTTGGATTGAATTTTCGGCGCAAAACTTCCATCACTTTCTTGCTGCCTACTTTTCTACCTCTCTCGCTCGCACAGTTGCGACTGAGCAGGCCAATGTGAACAGGCACTTGGATACATTGACCTGAATGTAAGTACATTCTTATAGTAAAATTAAGTTCATTAAAAAATTCTGACGTCGAAATTGTCAGTCGTATGACTGCATTCACCTTACACTACTGACAATTCAGCCGGCAGCACCATTCACATTGAGGGAGCAGTGTGGCTTATCCGGTATAGCATCATTTCCGCCTAGCACCATAATTACAAAGTTCCCAATTCCTCAATATTTTGCGAATAATTCTTGAATAATTGAATAATAATTGTAGAAGTATACCATTTATAGATATAGGGCATTTATGAAACTTCATAAGATTTGAACAAATAGATCACCGACAGAGAGAAAATAAATTTAAATCGGCAAAACTATTGAAACCTTCACATCTCTAAACAATCTTGCAATCTATTTGTAATACCGTATTTATGAAAAATCTTACACAATGTACATATCTTAACAGATAATTCAAAACTCTCGATGGGGTAAATTTGGCCAACCGAAAAGAAACAACAGAAGTTCTACACTATGAGACTACTCGAAAAAATGACAAATGGTCGTGAATAATAATGGCCAATATGTACTTCATTAAAATTGATTTTCAATGAAGAAAATGTTTGTTTAAATTTTCGACCTGTTCGCTCCCACATTTGTGAGAAAAATAATTTATGGGGGGTGAGAAATATTCAAAAATATAATATGCATTTGCATTGTTGATATTTTACTACTTTATTGACTTATTAAAATTATTTTATATTCATCTTTTTTTTTTATTTATTTTTAAAATCATTAAATTATTGAAATTTTTTGTCAATAATTTTATAATAATATTATTTTTAAAGTTGATCTTGAAAGTTTATTAACCTTCATTCAACAAATTTTTGTTTATTTCGTCTTGATTTGCTTCATGTTTGTCTTATTTGATGGCTATTTGGTAAATGTGCACGGCTAAATCACCAACGTAATATTTTCGTATAAAGTTTTCTTGAATTTACTAAGTAAAAAAGAAAATAAATATATATTTAATATTGTCGTAAGTAATTTGAAGTAAAAAAATCTTTTTTTATCTTTATATATTTATAATCATTACACTATTTTCTTATGAATGTTTTATATTCTAAAGCCCATAGTTATAGTCAAAGTTAGAATCATCTTAAAGTTAGAATCGACTTGTTTGACATATTTCCCATACAAAAATCTGTCAAAAAGCCTATCCTAACTATGACTGTAACGACGAGAATAAATATTTTCTATGACTTTCCCAGTAACTGTTGCTTTAATTACTTTCATAGTCAAAATTCCGTTCCAACTTAAATTTAGTATCGGTTTTTTGACAGATTTTTGTATGAGAAATTTGCCAAAAGTCGATACTAAATATTAGTTGGAACTTAATTTTGACTATGAATTCCCGCCAATTTGTTTAATCACAAAACATCATTGATCTCATGTTCTTTACATGATTTTTACCATAATGGTGTAAACACAATTAGCGCTCGACATAATCTCACGACGAGCAGAAAGTTTAAAACTTTTGCCTTTTTTCAAAGCTGCGTAAAAAGACGCAAGTTGCTTGATGTCAAAAGATTTGTTTGTTTTTTCATTTCGTTTCATAAAAAAAAAAACAATAAAACACTACGAAGAAGAAAAAGTGAGTTCCGCTGAATTACAAGCTACAATAGTTTATATTGGTCTGTTTGTTGGACATGACCTCTCGGTGACTGCACTGTATAGTCCATTAAGGAAACAACATTAAATCAGAGCAGTATAAACAATTTCTCGAGAGCTACAAAGGAAGATTTATTATTCGAGGAGCCTTTAACGCGAAGCATATTAATTGGGGCTCCCGTCTGACTACAACAAAAGGGCGAGAATTACGGAAATTCACTGAAGAACTTAGTTGCCAAATTATATCTACAGGAAATCCTACCTATTGGCCAACTCATCACAATAAAACCCCTGACTTGATCGACTTCTTCATCGTCAAACAAATACCAGACTATATGATAACTGTTGAAGACAGCATCGATCTTAATTCAGATCATTCACCAATTTTCTTTACCACTGAAAGTGAGCTAAAAGACACCGACATCTGCTGCATGCTCTCAAACAAATACAATGGCTCGGATTTCTTCAAACTCAAGCACAATATGTACGTATATATTGGCGATCAAATCAACAACGTTAAAGATATTGAAAACGGAAAAATAAAGCTAACAACGCAAATACAACAAGCTTGGTTGGATAAACATACCTACTATTAAAAAAAAGCTTGTTGCGCAGCGATATCCCAAAGATATGCTGGACCTCCTTAGTGAGAAAATAATAATTAGAAAGAAATGACAAACAACGAGATTTCCACCTTTGAAAACCAAACTCAACCATCTATCTAAAGTCCTGTAAGACACAAGAAATAAATCTAAAAACAGGACAGTAAATTCAAAAATACAAAACCTCTCAACAATTAAAAACTCAAAAAGCGATTGCAAACTTGAACAGGCCCATTCGACATAACCCTTCTATTAAGCATTTAAAGAACTCCCAATTTTGGTCAAAAACTGATTTTGAAAAGACCGAGATCATCGCACAACATTTAGAAGATATATTTCAATCCTATGTTGTATTAATACCGGAATGCGCAAACTTGTTTTCTTTTATTTCATAGATTTTCAGGCCTATTGCGAACAAAAGTTCGAATGAAATATTTCGCTTGTCAGCAAATCTAAAATCCATTGCCTATTTATATATTACTTGAGTATCATTGTGGCGTTATGTTGCTTAATTTACATCTTTCTCAGCTTTGTATGCGTCATGATGACGTCACGCGTTTATTAAATTCATTTGATCAATTTTTGCAACAGAGTGCGCAATACCCGTTTGTTTAGTTTTATTATTTTTTATGTAGTTTTTGAATAAAGTTTTGGTTTTATTTCGCTTTGTTTATATTTCTATGGCGTCGTTCTGATTTAATGACACATTATATTAGGCAGTGCCTAATCTATGTTTCTTGAAATATAAAACGAAAGCTATTACATTCGTCATTAACAATTTGCATTTAATGTGGCCTAACCTGCTTTGTTTCCAACAAAAAACAATACAATAACAATATATTACGAAAAAAATTAATGCAATAACAAAATTGAAGAGTAGCAACATTGGCAGAAAGAAAGGCAATTACAAATCCACACGAAAATAAATATGGGAAAAAAGATAACTGACAAGAAAAAATGAAACTCTTAAATTCTCGCTTTAAAACAGTTGTTTGGTTTCTTAATAACATTTTTTTTTTTGTTTTTTGTTTTTTTGTTTGCTGTTTAACTCACTCTCCATTTCTTCTTTATTTGCTTTCTTATTAATATTTAATTTATATTTATTTATAATCATTGTGCAGCAAACAAATAAAAAAAAAAAAGCAATAACAATAAAGTAGTCATTTGTGGTTTGTGGCTTATTTTAGTTAGTTTTTTGTTTACCCTCTCCAATTGTTTAAAAATAAATCACGTCTCAACGTCACGTCTTATGTCGAATTCGTGTGTAATTATTTTATATGATTATTTATTTATTCATTCTTTTTTAATTTTATTTGTATTAATTATATTAACAACAAAAAAAAAGTACACAAAAGCTGTAAATGCAAAATTAAAATTAATATAATAATGGATTATAAATTGCAAATTAATAAATAGCAAAGAATGCAAAATACTAAAAATTCAGATTATAATAAATTGGTATTCGTTTTGGAACAACAACTGGGGCTCTTTTTCCACCGCAGTACTTCATATGATTTTCAATTGATCATTTTGTAAAATCTAAACATGATTCTATAATCAGCAAAAATTTGTATTCATGTGGGTTCAATTTAAAACTCATGTAATTATTCAGTTATGATACAATATCAATTTGATCTCTTTTTTAATTAATTCCTAGCCATAACTGATCATCATTCTGAAATACTCATAAATGATCTTCACATTTTTATACCCTGCATAATGCAATATGCATGGTATATTCATTTCGGTCAGATGTTTGTGTCCACTTGAAGGAATCTCCGGAGATATAGACATGGATATATATTCGTGATCAGCGTCGATTAAATTTTCGATTTAACGATGCCCGTCCGTCCGTCCGTCTGTCTGCCACCTGGCTGGTTCGCACGATAACTTGAGTAAATATTGAGCTATTTCGATGAAATTTGGCATAAGTAATCTATGATCCAAGGGTACGGAGGGGATTGATATTGGGCATGATCGGTCAATAACCACGCCCACACCAAGCATTCAAAGCGACTAACCTCGAAATTTTCAAAATCTTTAACTTGCTATAACTCACACAATATACCACTTGGGACAACAATATTTTGCACATAGAGTTATATTATACTACTATATAACCTCGCCAAAAGTGGGTGAGCCACGCCTACTTTCTAGCGTAGCTCCCATACAAAGTGTCTGTACTTCTTTTAAATTGAAACTGCTGTAACTTCTACAATCTTCTGTCTAGAATAACCATAATTGACACTTAGATTAACACGGCAGTCAGAAATAATATGGCAGAAAATCAATGTGCCACGCCCACTCCTTTTTGGGTCTCCCATACAAAGTTGCGGAAATTAAAAAAAATGTTACCGGTTATAACTTGCAAACTATTCAGCGTAGAATAACGAGATTTAAGGTGTGAATTAGTATTGTACGAGCAACTAGGCTCACAGAAAATGGTCGCACCACGCCCAGTGTTTATCGTAGCCCCCATACAAATTTTAAATTGAAACAGCTGTAACTTCGGCAATCTTCTGTCTAGAATAACCATAATTGACACTTAAATTAATATCGTAGTCGGCAAAAATCTGGCAGAAAATCAGTGTGCCACGCCCACTCCTTCATGGGTCTCCCATACAAAGTCGAGTGAATTAAACTAAAATTTTAAGCTCCATAGCTTACAAACCATTTAGCCTAGGACAACGAGACTTAGGGTATGGATTAGTATTGTACGAGCAACTAGGCTCACAGAAAATAGGCGCACCACGCCCAGTGTTTATCGTAGCCCCCATACAAATTTTCAATTGAAACAGCTGTAACTTAGGCAATCTTATGTCTACAATAACCATAATTGACACTTAAATTAATATCGTAGTCGGAAATAATCTGGCGAAAAATCAGCGTACCACGCCCACTTCTTATTGGGGCTCCCATACAAAGTTGAGGAAATTAAACAAAAATGTTAACCACCATAACTTAGAAACTATTCAACTTAGGACACCAAATTTAAGGTGTGGATTGACATTGAAAAATTAATTGGATTTACTAGAAAGTGGTAAGCCACGCCCACTTTTTATATAGCTCCCATACTAAGCCTCAGAATTATCTTAAAATCCTTTTACTTCGTCAAAGTCAACCATATTTCGGGTGTAAATTAGTAGTATATGCAAAAATTGTTTCTCGAAAAGTGGAAATAAAAGAAAAGTTGGATATTCGAGTAAACTTTTTATATATAAATCTACATATGCAGGGTATAGTTTGGTCGGCCCCAGCCGACTGTAAGGAGATTTTTATTGTATCATTTCATTATAAACATACTCATTAGAACCCTTTCTAGTAATTTCGATTTAATTCTCACAGCAATCTGTTGATTCGATCCTCATGTGATCTTCAATTGATCCATTTCTCTAATATGATCATTTTTGTGATTTGTGAACCTGATTTGTTAATGACTAGCCTAATATCACTGTACTTTTACATAAATCATATACAAACATCATAATTTGATCAGCAGATGATCTCGCATAGGTCGTTCAATATGTCTCTAGTGTGAACAGTTGACCTTTGCCAGATTTTGATAATCGTATACTGCACAAAAGATCACCAATATTTTATTATTTATTTTATATGATTATGATATGATGAAAGTTCGCCTTTTCAAATTACCTTTAAGAACTTTTAAGATTCTATAGATCATTGATTCTATAAAAATATATATTAATCGAATAAGCGAAATAAAAAAGGGCTCTTAAAAAATCATGGAAGATGTCGGATTTGGTTAGGTTAGGTTATGCGGCCTCACTTAGGTCAAAATTGGCCTGTTGTGTTACCGTGCATCAATGATGCTGTCTATCCTATTCCCTCTGTTAAATGGAAGCATTGGGATGTCAGATTTATGCGCGATAATTTTCTTTGTGGATATCACTTGAAAACCACATACATATGAAATTTGAAAATTGTAATACAGAATAATCAAATGAAGAGATTCGGTGAATGATCAATTGAAGATCAAGGTGATCCTTCGCCTTACTCCAGTCTGATGTCATTATTGGTGTTAATGATGGTTACAAGCTAGACAAAGTCCTTTACTACTTAAAAACCGTAGTGATGAAGTAGTAGTGAAGTGCTGTCCAAGACGCCGGGACTCTTTGCTTGTTGACGCTAGGTGCTTCGTCTTGCCGTCATTCATTGTAAGACCCGTTCGACGCGACTCTCTTTTCAACCACATAGCTGTTCAAGAATATCTCCTAGAGCAGTGAAATGTATGACACCCCCATTATTTTGTCTTTTTCAGAATTTCCTATGAACATACTTACCCCAAGAAAACACATGAAACGCGTTAATACCTGCTAAAAAATCGCCCTTAGAGCGGCGAAATGCCTGACCGACCCCGCATAATTTTTCCTAACTAAGCTGCGGTCCGTACATACTTACCCGACATCTCCATCCATTAGGGAAGCTCTCATACAAAATTAATGCTTTTTTATGGCTGAATATGTTTAACGAGTATGAATATGTTTGGGTGCCGTAGCTCAGTGGTTAGTGTGTTGGCCTTCTGATCTGTAGGCCGTGGTTCAATTCCTGTCTGATGCATAACAAATTTAATATCGAAACGATTTTTCTTTCGAACGGTACCCACCTGTCGGCAAGCAATTGGCAATTCTTCCGACAGTAACAAATTGTCATGAAAAAACGCTTCTAAAAGGGTTCTGCCGTTCTGAACCGGCTAAAATAAGTAGGTCCCTTCTAATACTGTCCAAAATTTAACACGTACAACAGTAATGGAAATGAAACTCGGCCAATGAGCCCTTTGGGGCTACATACATATTTATTATTATATTTTTTTTTAATGTTTAACGAGCAGATAGTGTTCAAGAATTTTATCACCATTACATTGGGTTTACAAATACGTTAATTTACTCTTCGTATGATTTCTATTTCATGATTCCTCGAAAAACGATCGAGCATAAGATATTGAATTGATATTCTCATAGAAATTAATACTTTTGTACAATATTATTATTATTATACAGGCTATTTTTTGCACTACAACCTAAAAGATCTTTCGTGCAGCTTAATTTTACCTATGTGGTTTGGAGTCAAGATTCCATTACCTCGGTAACCAAGTCTACGTCTTGCCACTGCTGGGCAATTGCATAGAATATGTTCCGATGTTTCCTGCTCCTCATGACAGAGTCGACAGGTATCGTTTTCTACCACACCTATTCTTTTCATATGGTAGTTAAGTCCACAGTGCCCAGTGAGCAACTCTGTGTAGAGTTTTATGTCATTTCTGCTGAGATTAAGAACAGCATCCACCCTAACATGTGTGGGATCAATAAGTTCCTTCGACTGCCACATGCCCGTTGGGCTCTCCAGTAGTGGAGAAGATCCCGTTTCTCCCTCTCCCCTATCAGGTTGTTTATGAAACTGTTTGTAACCCCGCAGAAGGGAACTGGTCCAATGAAAGGAGTGCTTGCGCCTTCCTTTGCAAGGGAGTTGGCCATTTCGTTTCCCTCGTGTCCCGGCACCCACATTAGGGTGACAGGATTCTTTGCTGCCAGGGCATTGAGAAGTTTAAATCATTCCCAAACCAGCTTTGACTGAAATGAGAATTTTGCCAGGGACTTTAGGCTGTCCGCCTGAAAGATGGAAGCTGTTTTCCTCATTGCGATTGCTTTCCGAAATCTTGGTCCAACAATTCCAGCCCCCGCACAGCCATCTTCCATCTTAGACCCATCAGTGTACCATAACTGTGAGTACCCTTTTGGGATAATATCGCTACTCCTCCAAGCCCAACGGTCGTTGATGACCACTTCAAAATGTTTGGAGAAAACTAGCTTTCTATCCATCTTGTTGAAGACCACAAGACATGGAGAGCCCCAAACGGTGTCCAGAATCTTTGTATGTCCTGTGAGATTGTCTTCTTTAAGGTTGAATAGATTGGACAGCCTCAGTGCCGCACTGGTTGCCGTGCTTTTGATCATGAGGTATGGAGGGGTGAGTCCAGTAAGAATTCCTAAGGCTGCAGTGGGGCACGTGCGCATTGCTCCCGTGACACCCAAACAGGCTATTCGATGAACATTACTAAGGATCATTTTAGCCTTTGTTTGATTTACCTTCGGCCACCACGCCAAGGATGCATAGGTGACCATTTTTGGTCGCAGACGCCATCTTTTACCGTGTAATCTCTGGCACGCAGAGCTTGCCCTTAGGGCTTTGCCAGTTATAAACGATAAGTGGTTATTCGAAGTCAGGGTTTTATCTAGGATTACTATCCGAGGATATTTCATTTCCTCGGATAGAATTAAGTCTGTGTTCCCTAGTGTTAGGGTTCCTATACTCAATTTCCTTCTTTTGGTGAAGGGTAACGCATTTGTTTCATTCGGATTAATCGAGAGTCCTTTCTCTTGACACCAGTCATGAGTGATGCCAAGAGCTAGTTGCATTCGATCGGTTAATGTAGAGTCAAATTTGCCTCTAACCATTATTACCAGATCATCTGCAAAGCCCTGGACTTCATATCCAAGATCATCGAGAGTTTGTAAAAGCTCGTGGATAACCAATAGCCATAGGAGCGGCGATAGGACGCCTCCTTGGGGGCATCCTTTGTTTGACCTGACAATTAATCTTTTAGAACCCCATTTCGAAGATAATTGTTCTATTTTTCAGCATATTGAGAACCCATGTTATGAAATTATGACCCACGTTCTTTACCCTAATGAGCCTAAAAGAATTTTTTGTGTACAATAAATAAAAGCTTTGTCTAAATAGGTATTTTTAGAGGATATGAAATAAAATAAAATGTGGTTTAGCATAAAAATTATCAAATTTTTGATTCATGATAACAGCAGCAGCAGCAGCAAAAACAACAAATAAAATACAATACGATAAAAAGAACCGCTAAGCCACAACTACTACTTTATACTTGTTAACCAACTACAATAACACGTTTCACCTTCTTCTACTTCTTCTTCTTCTGCCTTTCACTCCTTCTTGTTTTTTGTCATCTTCTACATATCCATTCGCTTCATGGTTTTGACGTATGTTTGAGTTTTTAAATGAAGCATTTTCAACGCATATACATACATAGGTACATGAAATAACAACAACAACCACAACTAAAACGAAACATTTTGTGGTTTTTGCTGTTATCTGGTGCTCCCTCTGCTCTTGCCCCTGCTATTGTTGCTACTGCTGCTGTTGTCTCTAGCACTGTCAGTACTGCTACGGCTACTACTGATACCTTTCCTCTTCTTCTTATTATTTTTATTTGACGGCTTCATGCCTTCATGTATACAATACGATTCAATTTTTCGTTTTTAATTTTCTTATTGCCATTGTTGTTGTTGGTATTTCTATTTTTCGTCACTTATGAGCATAAAAAATCTCCTTACAGTCGGCTGGGGCCGACCAAACTATACCCTGCATATGTAGATTTGTATATAAAAAGTTTACTCGAATATCCAACTTTTCTTTTATTTCCACTTTTCGAGAAACAATTTTTGCATATACTACTAATTTACACCCGAAATATGGTTGACTTTGACGAATTAAAAGGATTTTAAGATAATTCCGAGGCTTAGTATGGGAGCTATATAAAAAGTGGGCGTGGCTTACCACTTTCTAGTAAATCCAATTAATTTTTCAATGTTAATCCACACCTTAAATTTGGTGTCCTACGTTGAATAGTTTCTAAGTTATGGTGGTTAACATTTTTGTTTAATTTCCTCAACTTTGTATGGGAGCCCCAATAAGAAGTGGGCGTGGTACGCTGATTTTTCGCCAGATTATTTCCGACTACGATATTAATTTAAGTGTCAATTATGGTTATTGTAGACATTAGATTGCCTAAGTTACAGCTGTTTTAATTTAAAATTTGTATGGGGGCTACGATAAACACTGGGCGTGGTGCGCCCATTTTCTGTGAGCCTAGTTGCTCGTACAATACTAATCCATACCATAAGTCTCGTTGTCCTAGGCTAAATGGTTTGTAAGCTATGGAGCTTAAAATTTTAGTTTAATTCACTCGACTTTGTATGGGAGACCCATGAAGGAGTGGGCGTGGCACACTGATTTTCTGCCAGATTTTTGCCGACTACGATATTAATTTAAGTGTCAATTATGGTTATTCTAGACAGAAGATTGCCGAAGTTACAGCTGTTTCAATTTAAAATTTGTATGGGGGCTACGATAAACACTGGGCGTGGTGCACCCATTTTCTGTGAGCCTAGTTGCTCGTACAATACTAATCCACACCTTAAATCTCGTTATTGTACGCTAAATAGTTTGCAAGTTATAACCGGTAACATTTTTTTTAATTTCCGCAACTTTGTATGGGAGACCCAAAAAGGAGTGGGCGTGGCACATTGATTTTCTGCCATATTATTTCAGACTGCCGTGTTAATCTAAGTGTCAATTATGGTTATTCTAGACAGAAGATTGTAGAAGTTACAGCAGTTTCAATTTAAAAGAAGTACAGACACTTTGTATGGGAGCTACGCTAGAAAGTAGGCGTGGCTCACCCACTTTTGGCGAGGTTATATAGTAGTATAATATAACTCTATGTGCAAAATATTGTTGTCCCAAGTGGTATATTATATGAGTTATAGCAAGTTAAAGATTTTGAAAATTTCGAGGTTAGTCGCTTTGAATGCTTGGTGTGGGCGTGGTTATTGACCGATCATGCCCAATATCAATCCCCTCCGTACCCTTGGATCATAGATTACTTATGCCAAATTTCATCGAAATAGCTCAATATTTACTCAAGTTATCGTGCGAACCAGCCAGGTGACAGACAGACGGACGGACGGACGGACGGACGGACGGACGGACGGACGGACATCGTTAAATCGAAAATTTAATCGACGCTGATCACGAATATATATCCATGTCTATATCTCCGGAGATTCCTTCAAGTGGACACAAACATCTGACCGAAATGAATATACCTTGCATATTGCATTATGCAGGGTATAAAAATAGCAGTAGTAAATACAAGTATACTGCATATGTATGTACTTCATATGTATACATGTAGAGTATATGCATATACATGTGTAACTACATACTCGTATGCATGTGTACGTGTAATAAGAAAGCCAAGCAAAAAAGCATAAGCATACGAAAGAAAAAAAAAAAATTGAGATAAACACGTTTTACCTACCATTAACAATAACAACAACCAGACTTGTGCTTATTATTATAGTAATTATTATTAGTTTATCCATTTGTTGCTAGAGTTAGTGTTGTGTTTTAATTCGTTCGCTTTTTTTTTTTTTGCAATAAAAACTTACATTTTACTAAACACACAAACACCCGTACATTTTTAGGAGTCCATACACATGCTCATATAGGCAATAACAACAAATTACTAGGTACTCTTGTTATTATTGTATTATATAGGGTGAATCAAGGGAAATGCTCAACTCTGATACAAAATTTTTCCAAGCGACCGTCATCAACTTTGACGGGGTTAATCAATAGGCAGAGGGGCCAACAATTGCATACAGAAAATCTAAATACATTTTGGCTCTCTCATGATCCCAATATAAAGCGTGATCCATTTCGAGGTTCACTACTTTTTTAAAGAAAAAAAAACGCAGAAAATTCAAATTGAATGGGGAATTTTTATTATCATTTGAAAGAACATTCTTTGGCATTTATTTTTTGAAGATTATGTCTTTCAAATGTTGGCCGCGGCTACGTCTCAGATGGTCCATCCGTTGAGTCCAATTTTCGATGACTCGTTCGAGCATTTCGACTGGTAACTGGCGAATGACACGCGTGATGTTTTGCTCCAAGGCCTGAATCGAAGCGGATTTGTCTGCATAAACTTTAGAATTTACATATTCCCACAGGAAAAAGTCTAACGGTGTGATATCACACGATCTTGGTGGCCAATCCACCGGTGAAATTATCTGCTCACCAAAGTATTCTCTCAATAAGTACATTGATTGATACGATGTGTGGGAAGTGGCGCAGTCTTGTTGAAACCAAATGTCGCCGAGATCATGAGCTTCAATTTCAGGCATCAAATAGTCGGATAACGGTCGCCATTGACGGTTACGTTCTCACCGGCATCATTTTTGAAGAAATATGGACCGATGATTCCACCGGCCCACAAACCACACCAAACCGTTGTTTTTTTTCTGGATGAAGTGGCAGCTGTTGAATCTCTTCAGGTTGCTCTTCGTCCCAAATGCGGCAATTTTGCTTGTTTACATACCCATTGAGCCAGAAATGGGCCTCATCGCTGAACAAAATTTGGCTCGAAAACGTCGGATCTTCTTGGAACTTGATGTCGCTTGGGAAGGTCGGGCGGCTTCAGTTCTTGCACAAGCTGTATTTTGTACGCTTTCAATTTAAGATCTCGACGTAAAATGCGCCAAGTCGTTCCATACGTCAGTTCGAGTTGCTGCGAACGGCGCTGAATCGACTCTCCACGGTCTTCGTGTACACTCTCAGCTACGGCCGCTATATTTTCTTCACTGCGTGATGGACGTGGTCTATTCGGTCGAATATTATCCAATAATGAATGCTGGCTCTCAAGATGGGTGATCGTGTTGCGAATAGTACGCTCAGTAGGCCGATTATGTTGACCGTAAGTTGAGCGAAGTGCACGGAACACATTCCTTACAGAACGTGAATTTTCGTAATAAAGTTGAACGATTTGTAAACGTTGTTCAGGAGTAAGTCTTTCCATGATGAAATGCCAAACAATACTAAATAAAAATAACATGATTGCATGCCACGACTCACACGTGATCTGTCAAAAAAAGGCTATTGAAAAAAGTATGTCTACTTAGATCATCCAACAGAATAGCGTCGACTGAAAAAATGAAAATTTACCATGATTTTTGTATTACATGTACCAACATATGGATTTGTTTGAACTTAAATAAGCATTTTGTAAAATTTAATTAATTTATTGTTGTTGTTGTTATAAAATTTGACGTTTATTACTGTCAATCGCTTCAGATGACAAAGGAGTATATACAGATACATCAATAAAACAGGGTAAATACATATATTCTGTAGTTTTTGGTTTTTCTGCACCATCACATTTTATAAAGATGTCGTAATTGTGAAATACTCTCTTTAATTTTGCTCACCCCCCCTCCCTCTTTCGTGAGAGTGTAATCAATTCTTGTGCAGCAGACGAAATAAACATGAAACCCCAGGGTTGGTTTGACTCCGTCAGCTCGTTTATTTTCTTCCTAACCTCAAAATGTTAATAATTCATTAAAATATCCAGAGTCGCCCCTAGGTGGGTAAAATGTACCACCGACACACAATAATTTTTTCTCGTCGACAAATTTTCTGAACATATATATTTCCTCGTATATCACTCTCTTAGAGGGGCTTCCATAGAAAATAGACGTTTTTATAAATTTAGACAAAAATTGGCATGCAAATTTTCGCTCATCAGCAATTTAAAATGCATTGCTGAGAAGTGAGGTCATTCGTGGGCAAATTCGGTCCTTGATTTAGGGGACAGTCCCTGCAAAGTCATGCCGATTAATGGATCTGTTCCAATTAGTTTTACCTCAGATTGACCACAGGTCGCCAGTTCATCTGCTATTTCGTACTCTTGAAGAAAACCATTGACCGGACCCCCAAATCTGTTCAAGACCATTCTTTTTTTTGGACAGAGTGACAGTTTGACTTACAGTTTTGCATGATCTTGAAAGTCAAAAACGCTGTCATTACAGATTCTTACCTGTTTTCTGCGTAATTTCTTCTTTATTACCCAGTTACTTTCTATATGAAAGCGTTAGGCTGGGTCGTTCTGCTTACAAAAGAATTGTGTACGTTTTAAATGGCCACCCCATAACTGAAAGTTTACTTCGAGAGCATCTCGGAAGCATTTAAGTTCGTTTTCATTTGGAAAACAAAAACAGCCGCGAAAAGTGTCGAAGTGTCTGAATTTCGAGTTTTGCCGCAAGACGTCTGAGGTATTCTCCGAGCACCTTTAAACTTTAAACGCATTTTTCTCGAAACCACTTTTTTTGAGCTGGCCGGAAACATAACTCGAACAAATCTTAACCGATTGATTTGAAAATTTTTACAATACATTTGAAATCGTTTTCTTCAGCGACGTACGTAGGGGTTTTTTGAAATTGTGCATATTTTTTTTTTATTTATAAACAATTTTTTGACGATTTTTTAGGTGAAATTTCGAACTTTTTCTTCAAAGGGTCGCCATTTTACGAAAAATCAATTAATCCAAAAACCCCTACGTACGTCTCTTGCTATTGTAATATGGAATCAAAAAATATTCGGTTTTTTGTTCCAGATCGAAAATTGCGGGCGCTAGGTTTCCGGCCGTGCATCGCGGTGAAAAAAATGCATCAGCGGGGAAATGCTGCACAGCCGCCATTTTGTTTTTGAATCGCGCAACTTAATTGTTTTTTCTTTTGGACTTCAAGATTGACATTAGAAAATACTTTTTACAGAATATGAATATCTCCTTTTGTTTGGCCTACGAAAATTCCCGAAATATGCCTTTTTTTTGTGCTCTACAGTGGTGTAACCCCTTAATGGGTTTATTTGGAGTGGCAGATTGAGCGATGAAGCATGTTTCTTTATTTTTCAAATACTGTGGGAATTTTGTAAGATAAGACTCATTTAGAATCACCCTTAGGATTTTTGATTGGAACCTTTGATGGTACGTAAGTAAAGTAGGGGGTTGAAACCAGCAACATTTCTCGGACTCGGAATAAAATGTTGCAAAGAATTTTTTTTCGTAGAACATTTCAATTCTCAAACTACTATATTAGTATGTCATTTTGACGCATTTCGGGGTGGGTGACAGGGGGTTAAAACACGTAATGGCGTTTTATTAAATCACCTTTTATTTTGTGATTTGAATTTACTTTTGTTGTTGTTGTTTTAATTAAAATTATTACTTTTTATTATTATTACTCTTTTTTGCTTCATTTCTTCATTATCATCACTGTTATTGTTGTTGCTGTTATGAATAAAATTCACATTCGTATTTTACTCGTACTCATATGTATATCATTCATGTACGAATACATATATTCATAGATAACTGCTCGTATTATACTACATATTTTTTTATGATTGCATCTAGCTGCTGTTGCTTTTTTCATTTTGTTATTGCTTTGTTTGAAGGTTAAATTTGATTTTTGCTGTTTTTTTTTTCTCATTTATTGAAAAATCAATCTTTGAAAATGCGTTTTAATTTTAGATTACTATCTAATATATTTTTTTTTGTATTTAATTGGATAAAAATATTGTAATTTGGTATTTAATATGCAATTTTTAAATTAAATTTAATAATTATTCCATTAGTAATATTTATTATTATTTTTTCATGAAAATATTTTGAATCTTTTACCAATTAAATTGTGATAATTAATTGTGGAAAAGGAATTTTAGTGATATTCAAAAGGTTAGAGTATTAATTAATAGAAGTAGTCTGTTTTATATGTTACCTAAATTATATTAACGAATTGGAAGGATTTTAAATTAGTACATCAAAGAGATTGTGGAAATTACAAGAGTCTTTAAGCTTTAAGTCTTTGTGATTTCACATTCTTTCAGAATTTATTGCGAATAATCTGTCAGTTTAGCTGGAAAAATGGTCTATTTTCTCCCTAATACTTACTGATTATGAGCGAAGATGTGCCCAGCTTAGTGGCAAGGCTTGCCAGGTGGTGATGGAATTGTTGTTGACGCTGTTTGTACTGGTCCCTAGTTGTTGCCGCCACAAAAACTTTTTTTTTTCATATTTTTTTTTTATATTTTTATTTTTTTATATTACTTTGTTGGCCTTCTGATCTGTAGCCCGTGGGTTCAATCGCCGGCTGAAGCATAACAAATTTATTATCGAAAAGATTTTTCTTTCGAACGGTACCCACCTGTCTTCCCGCAGTAACAATTTGCCATGGAAAAGCTTCTAAACGATCTCTGTGACAAAGCTTAGAAAAAGTGATGTCGCAAGAGTTCTGCCGTTCGGAACCGGCTAAAATAAGTAGGTTCCTTCTAATACTGTCCAAAATTTAACACGCACAACAGTAATGGAAGAGAAGCTCGACCAAAGAGCCCTTAGGGGCTTATAACTGCCACATATTTATTTTTTTTTTATGTGATAGAACTATTTATGAAATAAAATTACGAATCTAATTGCAACATAAGCTTGAAAACAAGCTAATAAAGAGTAATATTTTGAATTGATTCATTGATTTACGTTCAATGGGTAAAAATATATTTTTTTCTCATATTTTTACCCTTACCTTCATCGAAAATTTTCTAAAAAAATCGAGAAAAGCATAAAGTGTACAAATTTATAAATATTTCTTATTTGTTGCTCCACCCATTGATGATTACCCAAGCTATGAACCATTATGTGAGAGTACGAAAATACAAATATTTTTACATTTTTTAATACTTACGTCAAAATCAGGTACGAAGGTTGAGTGGTTGTCTGTCGACGCACTTAGGCCTATTAAAGGCCCATTGTGATACCACTGGAGTTTTATCCTTTACTCAACTGAGTTCTCTTTGAGCAACCTGTGGATTTTATAAATTATACTATTCGTAAACTCTGAGTCGCCACCAAGAAAAGTCGTTCCGAATGCCCCGAATGCAGTGAGCCTTCTTCTGTCCAGAGCCTGGCATCCGCACAGGAGATGCTCAACTGTTTCTTCTTCCTCTGTATCTTGGCAGTAGTCTGCAGTAGTCGTAAAAAGGTGCCTCTAGTCTATTCGCGTGTCTTCCAAGAAGGCAGTGACCTGTTGGAACCTAAATTGTTATTCTAATGTCCTGCCTGTTCAGTTTCAAAAGTACTTTAGTTCGAGCTAAGTTCCATTTCGGCCACATTAGCCGACTATTTAAACAGTATCCTGTCTGTCTCCAAAGTGTGCAGTATCTGTGGTGAATCTGTCTATCAGTAATTTACAAGTTGCTAATGGCATTGGCACCGATACTTTGTTCAGGTGAAGTGCTAACGTTGTGCCATGCCTTGCTAGTGCATCCGTCCTACAGTTGCCTTTGATGTCTCTGGGGCCTAGTACCCAAATAAGATGGATGTTGAAGTAACTAGTGAGTTCTATTAGTAGTTCATGACAGTTTATCACCGTCTTTGATGACTGCCTACTCATTTGCAGCGATTTTAGTGCCGCCTAACTATTGGAATAGATATAAATATCTCTTCAGGCTATAACTTCAACCTGAAATATACTGCAATGATCTGATAGACGGAAGGCTGCATTGGCGTTTAACGCTTCCGAATATACGCCTCCTCCCACCTGATCATTAAGTTTGGAGCCGTCCGTCAAAATACTGTCTTTGTTCACGCAGTCCAACTGAAAACCAAAGTGACAAACAAATTTTTCTCCTTCAAGGGATTCCCCTACAAACCCCACTCTAGCCTAACCTTCTGCCTATTTTCACTGTTTTGTGCCGCTCCCCTACAAAATGAACCTACAAACTCTTGCAAATCAACACATAACGCCATAAATGTCAACAAATCGCCTCCAAAGTCTCCACAATATTTTTTCGAAACACACTAAACTCTCTTCTACAATTATTTCCCTCCTCCAATAGTCTCTTTAGAAAGGTGAAATGTATGACTGATCCCCATTAATTTTTGCCATCCAAATTTTCTCCCGTACTAACTTATCACCTATTATTACTCCTTCGAGGGGCTCCCCAACAAAATGAATTTAAAATCATCTGAAAATTGACTGATAACGTCGTAATCGCCCCGAAATCGCATTTAGAAGGCTAAAATGTATAACTAACCTACATTAACTTTCTCTCTACAATCTTTTCTTGTAATATACTCATCCTCTATCTCCACTTCTTACAAGGGCTCTCTTACAAAAAAGATGTTTTTAAATAATTGTCTCTCCCACTGTTCTAAGGGTACCTCTAAAAAAAATTAAAATGTATGACTGACCCCCATTCATTTTTACCATTTAATATTTCTCCCGTACATACTACCTATCTCCTAACCCTTAGAGGGGCTCCAATGTACAATAAATTGAATTTAAAAACATCTGAAAATCGACATACAATCTCATAACTGGCAAAGAATGACCTCTAGATGGGTGAAATGTTTGACCGACCTACATTAGCTATTCTGGCTCATCATTTTCCCAGAACATACCGCCCCTTAAAGGGTTATACACCTTTTTCTCCAGAGAAATACAGGGTTTTTATTTATTTTTTTTTTTTAAGCATGTTACCATTGTTTTATTCAAATACAATACAAATTTTATTAACGTACGTGTCCTTAAGTAAATTCATATAAAATTTCGAGTGAAAATTTGAATAATTGTGGAAGTTATAGTCTTTGCCGCAGAACTCCTTTTTTCAGTAGTGGCTAACGGTGAGCATGAAAACAAGGAAACGGCTCAACTGAAAAAAAAAAGAAAAATTACGTTAATATATAGTGTTACCTAGTTCGTGAACGAAGGATTTTACGAAAAAAATTTTTTTACAGTTACAGTGATATTTTTTTCAAAAAAGTCGATTTTTCGAGGTCGAATAATTTAGTTTTTTGCCCAAAAAAAATTGAAAAATTTTTCGAAAATAAAATTTCTTCGTTCACGAACTAGCTATTGCATATACAAACAATCAGCCAAAATTTCAAATCGATCGATGTAGTGGTTACCGAGATATCGTGCTCACCGCAATGACCTTTTCTCAAAATTGCGATTCCGAGATAATCACGTTTAAAGTTTTAGGTGGACATTAGGTAGTTATGGACACCGCGCGCTATGAACGGCTGTATCTTAGGGTCTAGTGCCCCGATCTCTATGAAATTTTGCAGAAAAATTGTTAAAAGTATGTACATAAAAAAAAAAATCATAAAATTTTTTTCGATTTTTTGAGCCAGAAAAAGGTATATAACCCCTTAACAGGGATGCTCTACAAAATTGAAATTTTTTTAAAATTCGCTCACAGTAGATCAAATAGATCACAGATTTCCATTAAATTTTGCTCCCCCAAAATTTTCCCCGAACGGAAACGGGGTAAATATACCACGATTTTCATTATCCCCTACATATTTAGCGTATCTAGAGGAGAAATTTAAAAATTCAATTACATACAAATTTTTCGTTGTTCTTTTTCCATTCCAAAAATCTTAAAAATTATCTCATCACCTTCGTCGTGTTCAAATTATAATGCGATATTTCATTGTGAATATGAATACGTCTGAAATTCCACGTCAACTTCTGTCGTTAATCCGATTAAGTTAATTCTTGTTCGTTTTACATTTGTTAATTACTTATCAAATGGTTACCTACCATTTGGGTTAACATTTCCACTGAAAAGGTAACGTTCGAAAACAAAAAGAATATTATCCTCCTGATCCTAAAGTTTGTTAATAATATCGTGTGCTAGTTGCTATTATTAGATGGTGATACTCAAATGTCATAGTCAATAGAGCACTTATTTCTTAGCACCTTTCACGTGTAATGTGTGTTTTTTTTTTTGCTACGTACATATCTTTCTAGCTAACCTTACTGCGTTCACATGTATTGCTGTTCTTGCTGCCGTATCTGTCTGCTTTAGCGGCTGTTGTAACTTTTATGAACTCTCCCTCACTACGTTCGTTCCTCTTTGTAATTCCTTTGATGGTACTGTTACTGTTTTGTTGTTGTTTCTGTCTTTTTTGCACTCTCAATTTTCCTTGTTCAAATAAAATTACGTGTGGTTGTTGTTGCTGTTACTGTTCCTGTTCTACATTTCGTATATCGAACAGACACTCATTAAGGTGCTGCCTTAACCATTGTATTTGCTTGCTGTCACATAATTTATGTTTATTATTGCCCATGCATTCCTATATGTAAATATATAAATATGTAACGGCGGCTGTGCGCTTATGTATTGACTTCCACAATCCAATGTGTGGATAGATTGTTGTGTTATGAAAAAATTCTTAAATGTTAACCATTTTTATTATTGCTACAATCAATAAATTGTTTGCAGGTCATTCAATTTCGGTTTTAAAATACATTTTTTTAATTGTAAATTATTCCCCAAAGACTTTCGGATAATCGGATAAATTAACCATTCGCTGAAAATAGTATACTCTATTTGACCAAAAAAAAACATCTTTCAAAAGAATGCACCAAGAATTTGACAGATCTGTCAAATAATTTTATTGTGACAGCGATTTGAAACAGACACTTGAGAACATGGCCCGTGTCTGTTATCGTGTGTTCAATCCCCGGCCGAAGCAAAACCTTAACATCGAAAGTATCCATCTGCCGGCAAGCAATTGGCAATTCTTCCGTCAGTAAAAATTAGCCATGAAAGAGCTCTGTGGGAAAGCTCGGAAGAAGTTATACCACAAGAGTTTTGCCGTTCGGAACCGGATTATATTAGTAGGTCCCTTTTAATACCGTCTAAAACTTAACACACACAACCCCAATACTGTTGTGAGAAACTCTGTCAATAAGTGCCACATAAAAAAAAATTAGAAGTGACCTACTTATATCAGCAGGTTCCTTGTGACATCATTTTTCTGAGCTTTGTCACATAGCCCCTTAGTGGTTTTCATTGCAAATTTTTACTACCTGAAGAATTGCCAATTGCTTGCCGACAGGTGCGTGTGAAAGACCTCTTCACAAAATGTGTAGATCTTTCTCTTCTGCGTCGTCCTCCAGCGGGTTCCGAATATAACACCTTCTTAGCTGGAGCGTGTTCTTTCATTCGCTCGACATGACCTAGCCAACGCAGCCGCTGCGCTTTGATGCTCTTTACTATGTCAATATCGGCATACAGCTCGTACAGCTCATGATTGTACCTTATTCGGTACTCGCCACCAACGCAAATAGGTCCAAAGATTTTGCGTAGGACTTTTCTCTCGAAAACTCCAAGCATTCGCTCATCCGAGGTGGAAATTGTCCAGGCTTCAGCGCCATATGTAAGGACAGGCATGATGAGAGACTTGTAGAGTGTAGTTTTCGTTCTTCGAAGGAGGGTTCGACTTCTCAATTGCTTACTCAGTCCAAAGAAACACCTGTTCCAAGATATCAAGCTAAAACTAGATTATATTGAAAAATAAAACGTTTTTTGCACAATTTCAATTTTCAGAAGTGACACATTATCTATCTATATTTTTTAATTTGAAATTTGAATTTAATGAAACCATTATATTTGAATAAAATGAATGCAAAAAGCGATGAACGAAGATGACATTAATGAAATGAAATGTCAATTGCTATAGGTGAAAACGGCTGATCATCGTCGTCAGAATGTGTCAAATGTACTGTAATGTAGGATAATCAAATTTAATTGGTTGTGAATGGCACTAATAATAGTAGTATCGAAACGAATGTCAACAAAAAGGAATAAGCGATAACCAGAACAAGCCAACGAGAAAGAAAGGGAAGAAACTCGAATACGATAAAGGAAGATTCTGGAGTGTTGCCACAGAGTATAAATAGGACCAGTTGTTGACAAATGAAATCAATTGAATACCGAATGTGATCGTGCAAACATTGATACAGTATCAGAGACGTAACATTATTATAATAACTCGGTTTCAGTTTACTTCAAATGTTTTCATTTATTCATTATTTTCATTTATTTGTACTTCTGCAAATCCCAAGATATAAGACATCAACACGGCACCGTTAGTATATGTAAGCCTCGGGATTTATTAACCGATGCATTACTACAAAAAAATATAGAAAATGCGAAAATTCTAAACGTGTATAAAATCGTGACACGTGACAAATCATGGATATATACGTATGAACCGGAAACAAAACAGCAATCGACCTTGTGGGTGTTCCAAGACGAGCCAAATCCAAGAAAAGTTGTTCGGTCCCGCAGCACATCGAAGCAAATGGTCGCCTCTTTTTTCAGCCGAAAGGGTCATGTGGCCACTATTCCGCTTGACACTATTCCGCACAGGTGAATGTTTGAGCAGTCAAAACAACGAATTGATGACTCATCAATCTCCGTACAATCCTGATTTGGCACCCAGTGACTTCTTCTTGTTCCCGAATATCAAAGGTAAACTGCGTGGTCAACGATTTACGAGCGCCAAAGAAGCAGTTGAAGCGTTCAAAAATCATGTGTTGGAAGTGTTTCAAGAGGAATAGAAAAACTGCTATGACAAATGGTTTGTACGAATGCAAAAGTGCATGGTGAATATTTTGAAAAATAATAAAGCCATTTTTATTTTAAAATGTTTATTATTATTTGCTATTCCCGAAATATAAATATATAAATCACTTAGATGTCATAGCAATTCACCTTTTGAAAAGATATCCATCCCGAACATTAATAATTTAGTACCAGCACTAGATTGATCGATAAGTAATCGAAAATATTTTCATACATCAACTATCACTTGGTGCCGTAGCTCAGCGGTTAGTTTGTTGGCAGCCTTCTGTAGAACTCGGCCAAAGAGCCCATTGGGGCTTTAAGTTCAACATAAAAAAAAATAAACTGTCACTTTTATTTATTTGACTAAATAGCAGAATAAAATTGAAAATAGGGATAACAATTTCAAAAAGAAAAGAAATTTATAGAACATAAACAATGTGGAAGTGTTGAAAGAAAATAATAATAATAATAATAATAATAATAATAATAATGCAAGGTATATTCATTTCGGTCAGATGTTTGTGACCACTTGAAGGAATCTCCGGATATATAGATATAGATATATCTTCGTGATCAGCGTCGCTTAAATTTTCGATTTAACGATGTCCGGCCGTCTGTCACCTGGCTGGTTCGCACGATAACTTGAGTAAATATTGAGCTATTTTGACGAAATTTGGCATAAGTAACCTTTGATCCAAGGGTACGGAGGGGATTGATATTGGGCATGATCGGTCAATAGCCACGCCCACACCAAGCATTCAAAGCGACTAACCTCAAAATTTTCAAAATTTTTAACTTGCTATAACTCACATAATATACCACTTGGGACAACAATATTTTGCACATAGAGTTATATTATACTACTATATAACCTCGCCAAAAATGTGTGAGCCACGCCTACTTTTTAGCGTAGCTCCCATTCAAAGTGTCTGTATTTCTTTTAAATTGAAACCGCTGTAACTTCTACAATCTTCTGTCTGGAATAATCATAATTGACACTTAGATTAATATCGTAGTCAAAATTAATCTGGCAGAAAATCAGTGTTCCATGCCCACTCCTTCATGGGTCTCCCATACAAAGTTGCGGAAATTAAAAAAAATGTTACCGGTTATAACTTGCAAACTATTCAGCGTAGATTAACGAGATTTAAGGTGTAGATTAGTATTGTACGAGCAACTAGGCTCACAAGAAATGGGCGTACCACGCCCACTGTTTATAGTAGCCCCCATACAAAATGACCGAATTTCTTTTAAATTTAAATAGCTGTAACTTCTGTATCCTTCAGTCTAGAACAATCATAATTAATACTTAGATTAATATGGTAGTCGAAAATGATCTGACAAAAAATCGACATGCCACACCCACTTCTTAATGGGGCTATCATACAAAGTTTGGAAAATTAAAAAAAAAAATTTAAACCGCTATAACTTACGAACTATTCAGCGTAGGACAACCACAAATTTAAAGTGTGGATTGATATTGATTAATTAATTAGATACACAAGAAAGAGATAAGCCACGCCCACTTTTTATATAGCTTCCGTACAAAGTCGTATTATTAAAACACCCATAACTTACTAAATAATACGCCTAGATCAACCCATTGCAACCTAGGTAGTTTAGTATTATAGGCCCATAATTGTTCCTCATAAATTGGTGAGGTACGCCTGCTTCTTAATGTAGCTCCTAATATAATAGTAAAGTTTCCATGAAAATACATTTACATTTACTGAGCAAAGGGAACTGGATGATAGAAGATAGACCAACATTTTATTACAATGCTTCTTCTATATTTCATTCGTTTAGCTACCTACATTCTGAATGTCTCACTCTTATTACTGTTTTCTTCGCCCATCAATATTCTATAGCTCATATGGTAAAAAATAGATGTTTTGGTCACAGTGCATACCCAATACAGTTCATATAGCGCTTCTTCATCTTCTTCGTTCATCGTCTTCTTTATATCCTTCAACTCGTCTCACTCCGACTCTCGCATTTTACGTTCAATAAATGTGTCATAGTATTGTTTCCACTACAAAAAGGTCTACGATTTGCAACTCACAGGCTCACAGGCGCACTCGTTTTTAACTCCACTCCACTCCACTCTGCATGTGTTCTTACTTACGTATGTATTTACATAAGTACATACATATATCCATAATCATCGTTGTATGTACGAATGTATGTAACTTTGTATCACACAGATTGTTCAGGCAAAAGGCAAAGGTACGATATACAGGAAGATAGGTAGGTGATACATACGATACGAGTACCATCAACAACAAGAAAACCTAATCGACAATGAAATTAATAAAGAGGCATAAACTCTAGCACACACACACACACACACACACGGATACAAGAGTACATTTACATTTAGATATGTATACATATGTGTATAGCAAATTCAGTTCCCTAAAAATTATCAGCTTTAAAATATGATTATCATATTGATGATGATTATGATTATGATGAGAATATTTATTATGATATGCTGGTATGTATATAAATATTTTTCTGCTGTATTTATGAAAATTTTTTCTTTGGGATGTTTCTAGTTTTTTTCGTATGGAAATTTAGAAATACCTTCAAATCGATACCCTTTTCATGCAACACTCCCAAAGTACTTCTTGCATGGGAAAAGTGTCCAGCTGTTTGTTTTAGAGATTTCAAACACACTCTAAAACATCTTGTAGTTGAGAAGATTTTGGGCTAGAATATCAGCTGACCAATCATGTGTTTCAATAAAATTCGATAAAGCGTTTTTCAATGACGTTTGAGTTGTGATTTGTCTGGTGAGCCATGGGCAGAAGTTTGTACTTTCTGTAACAAAAGAACATACTACAGAACCTTCCCTAAAACATGGGATTATTTGATTGTCTTCCCATACCAGAGGGCTAACTACACCAGATTTGTCACTTTGTGTTGCCAAGTAGAAAAGGAATCCGTGTCAAAGCGATGAAGACAACAGAAGGAGACGATCAAGAGGAAGCAAGAAAAAAGAAAAGGTAATAAACAATGGGTGCCATAGCTGGGTGATTACTGCGTTAGCCTTCTGATCTGTAGGTCGTGGATTCAACACCGGCTCAAGCTTAACTTTATTATAGAAGATTTTTCTTTCGTACGTTACTCACCTATCATCGGCAGATAATTATCTTTCTCCCGGCAGCAACAATTTGTACGCTTCTAAAAGAGTTCTGGGACAAAGCTTTGAAAAAGTGATGTCCTAAGGGTTCTGCCGTTCGTGATCGGCTAATATAAATAAGTCCCTAATATTGTCAAAAAATTGACATGCTCAAACAGTACTGGAAGCGAATCTCGGCCAAAGTCTTAATAAACCAGAATGATCATTAGATGAAAAGTGGGACTCTTGCCCTTATGTCACTGGTTGATAAATCCATCAGATCATTCTAGAAAGGCTTGAGCATGATGGATTGTCTACAAAGGTACAACAAAAGTGGACCACTGGGAATAAAATTGAAAATAAGATTCTAACTCCCACCTCCCAACTATATCCTCCTTCTTTTCCAAATAACTTCCACTGAAGTCATTTGCCGATAGTCTCTTTAGTATGAGTTATCGTTCAACTACGGGAACGGACTGAAATAATTTTGTAAGTAATGATCGAACCACGCCCACTATTAAATGTAGCTCCAATGCAGAGTTGCCAAATTTTTGATAACTTTAAACCGTCATAATTTACTCGTACGTTGATTTTTGAATTGGACAACCATATTTCAAAACTTTGATTATAATTAAAAAGTAAATGATTTCATTAAAAAAGGACGCGCCACACCCTTTATTTAATGTAGCTCCCATATAAAGTCGAGGAATTTTTTTCACGAACAAACGAACCAGAGCCATTTTTTAAGTTAGCTCTCATACAAAAACGCGTTATTTTCGTAAACTTTAAGCCACAATAACTTGCGTTGTCACCTGAATATTCTAACCTAATTTGACATATAATCTATATGTCAAATTAGGAAGAAAAAAAATTCATTAAAAAAATGGGCGAAACACATCCGCTATTTAAGTGGGGAATAGTGTTAATTCGTGTAAAAAAAAGGCACATTATTGTGATTTTTTTTATGAAACAATTAAAATCTATTTATTAAAACCATTGGTAGTATGACATTTGAAGAATATTGTGTCAAATTAAATTAAAATTGTGGAGAAATATTAAAAAATACAGCAATGACAGCAATTATTCTGGAGCGTCTCGGAAAAAAGTTGAATTGCGATGTCCCTCATAAATTAAAAAATCAAAATGATATCGTTAGATAATCGCTTCGACCAGGTTACACTGGGTGCTGTATCGAAATTTTCCATTTATCACTTTTTGGGAATACTTTGAAGGAAAAAACGCGAAATTAATGTGTCCTTAATGTAGTTGCCATACAAAATCGTCCCATACGTATATATATATATATACATATGTGCGTGAACTGGCAAACCTCATTCACTTGGACAGAATTAATCATAATACAGTATATTTGTATTCAATTTTTCGATTAAGCATATTAAATGGTTAAAATTTGGATGATGATGTTGGAAAATCAACACAAACACCGTAAAAGAAAGAATTTAAAACATTGAAATTGTATTAAAATAAAAGTAAAGAAGAAATTATGTAAAGATAAACACAATCTGATTGTCATACACACTCGTACGTACGTCGTCTCACCCTCAACAAGAGGGTGAGACGACGACTACATACATACATATGTATCATATTTACCTTCTCAGCATCTTCTCTGAGCAAATATTGTATGCACACATGAGGTAAATACAAAATTTGTTGTATTCAAAAAACACAACACAAAATGATATTTAAACAAATAAAGAAAGATGTAAGGAGGGAGTATTAGCTTCAAAGCGATAGAAAATTACAATATATCGTATATATGCTGAATTCAATTAAATGCTTTACCCATACCTATGTTACAAGAAATTTTTTTTTTCAAATTAAATGTCGATTTTTTTTTTCCTTACGAAATCTAGTCTTTGCACAACAAGTCCAAGTGCCTTTAAACGTACTCGATACTTGTTCATACATATACGTATTCATACTGTACAAAATGTTGACACATCTGTACGTATCAGTAGTTCACAACAACAACAACAACAACGGCATCAGTACTATGGGAGAACAATCAGCGCATGGCAACAAATATAATACATACAGCTATATGTATCTATTATTATTTTATTTTTTTCTCTTATAACTTCTTGTAAACAGCTGACAATCAAAGAAACAAGCAGACAGACAGGAGAATATGTACTAACTATTTCTTCCACTCGTAGGTATGTATAGTACGATTGCATTTGTTACATATACAGAGTGCATCTTGTAGGAGTAATGTATGTACATACAGTCAGGGACTAAAGTTTAAATACACCCCACAAATCTTAATTTTAACTCGTATAAAGCATTGCTGCGAAAATCTAAGTAAGCAGTTTTTTTGCAGTCTATCAGCAAGCAAACACAATAACAAAAAATTTGTATTTGTCGCATAGATAACTGTAAATTCATCAAAAACTCAAAAAATACGCTGGACAAAAGTTTAAATACAATACAAGAAAAAACGTGTTTTTGCAATATCTTTGGAAAAGTACCGTTATATTTTTTTGCTTTCTTCACTTACGCATATTTATTCAGTATTATTAGTGATTTCATCGTTGTCGGTAGACTTGAAAGCAAAATAATGGGCAAAGAAAAACAAATAGAGTCTGGTGTTAAAGATTTAATAATTAAACACTTTAAAGGAAGCAAATCCTACCGTGATATAGGAAAAATTTTGAATTTGTCCTGTGCAAGTGTGCAAAACGTAATAAGAAAATATAAAACTTACAAAACAGTGGAAAATAGGCCCAGAACTGGTCGACCAAAAAAACTTTCTCGCCGAGATGTAAACCTTATCCTAAGAGAAGTGGCCAAAATCCAAAAATAAGTGCGCCAAAGTTAGCCGGTAGTATTGCTGCGGTGTCAGGCAAACATGTTCACCCAAAAACCGTACAAAGAGCTTTACGGTATAACGGCTATCGAAGCAGAGTTTCACGTAAAAAACCGCTTATTTCTGGAAAAAATAGACAACTTCGTCTGGATTTTGCAAACAAGTACAAGGATATGGATGAGGACTTTTGGCGAAGAGTCTTATTCACAGATGAATCTAAATTTAATATTTTTGGCAGCGATGGTCGCGCAAAAATTTGGCGCAAACCCGGCACAGCACTTCAAACCAAAAATTTAATACCAACCGTTAAACATGGGGGCGGTAGTGTGATGGTTTGGGGAGCAATTGCAGCAGCTGGCGTGGGACACTTGGCTTTTATCGATGGAATAATGGACAAACACGTGTATAAAAGTATATTGGAACAAAATTTGCAGCCTTCTGTGGATAGCTTGGGTCTGGGAAGAAGTTGGATATTTCAACAAGACAACGACCCTAAGCATACCGCGCATTTGGTGAAGGACTGGTTGCTGTATTATGCTCTACGTCAGCTCTGTAGTCCTCCCCAATCACCTGACTTAAACCCAATTGAACACGCTTGGGAATTATTGGACCGAAAAATCAATCGCGCAGCTTTAAAGAACAAAGAATCCCTTAAAGAGGCTCTGAAAAAGGCCTGGTCAGAAATCAGCACATCCGAAACAGAAAATTTGGTTCTGTCTATGCCACGTCGTCTGCAGGCAGTCATTGAAGCTCAAGACGGACCTACCAAATATTAATTTAAGTTTAACGTTGTCTAATTAAGCTAAAATCAGCTAAAGAAAGAAATTTTTGTATTGTATTTAAACTTTTGTCCCATGTATTTTTTTAGTTTTTGATGAATTTTAAGTTATCTATGAAAAAAAGTGAATTGTTTTGGTTTTCGATATTGGTCATTATTCAACTAAAAATAAACTGCATACTTACATTTGTGTTAAAATGCTTTATTTTTATTTAAAGCGATGTTTTATGGGTGTATTTAAACTTTAGTCCCTGACTGTATATAGCCAAAAAAAAAAATGTGTTATAGGCTACTGGAATGTGCTTGGGAAATTTCAACTACACGCCAAATTATTCGAAATTTAAACAAAACTAAGCAAAATAAAGCAACTACAAATAAAAATGTATTTTAAATAAATGAACTTATTTATCACAGATTCCGCAGAATTGCTTTGTTTCGATTTCGTTTACAAATTTCACAAACAACCATATCCATCACCAGCGTTGCTAAGTAACTAAAGGGAAATTATAAGCAAGTAAAAAGGAAATTATACTATACGCTAAATCCATCTGACAGCTACTACAAGTTAGTATAAGGTAGAGAATTATAAGAAATAAATTTTGAAGTATATTTTTGTTAATTGAAAAATTATCGAAGCAAAATCAACTGAAATCTCATTCTCTCACTATTGACAAGCAGTAAAAACTTATATGGAAAAGCTTATATGAATTACTAGTTTAAGAAATGTCATCGCTTCGAAAAACAAAAGTCATAAAATTTAATTGAAATTATTTTTGGCAACTTTAAGGCCTTATAACTGTATTCTCATTAACTCTAAATGAGAAATATATTTATGAAAATTATGTAGAGAATTTGTCAGAGGTAATAACCGTATTATTAGTTGGGAAAATGTCAATGCAACTTATCGAGCTATTCATAATAATGAAATTGAACTAAAATGATGTTTTGTAATTGTAAGCGGTACCTCCCATAGGAGGTACTCTGCTCAATAGGGATTCTCAGACATCTGAAACGCAACAACTGTCATGTGAATATGACATTTATGTGCATTATTCATTGACATTTCATCCGAAACAGACTTACGCCAGAACAACAATTACAAATTGTGGAAATTTATTTCCCCAAATCAGTCACACAGCACGCGAAACCATCGATTTATTGAAAGAAAGTTTTAATGAGAACAACATAACAAGAAATGGGCCCGTGAATTGGCCTCCAAGGTCTTGTGATCTGACGCCGTTGGATTACTTTTTATGAGGGTATGTGAAAGCATTTGTTTATGTCGATAAACCACAATTGATTCCTGCATTAGAAGTGAACATACAATACCGGCCGAAATGCTGGGAAAAGTGAACCCATAGAATGGATCATGTCAGAGCCAGTTGTGGACAACATTTAAAAGAAATTATTTTCAAACATTAAATGTCATAAACCGAACTTATGTCTCAAATATAATGTCTTATTATTAAATTGATTTTAATGCGTTTTATTTCAAAAAAAAGCTCTTATTGGGTCACCCTTTATTATAGCAACCCTAAATTTGAAAAATACATACAAAGATTTTGTAAAGAATTTATCAAAGAATATAAATATATCATGAGTTTGGAGTTATTCGAATCGAAAGACAAATAGAATCAAGCAAAGATTATATTTTGCAACTTCAAGTCCTTATGACTTTCTGATATCAGCTCTGATTATACTTGAAGATTAGTTTAGTTTCCATTTCAATATCATTTAATTGAAATTTGTTTAGTTTTTATAGCGATGCAATTTTGAAAGTTATAGCTTAAAAACGAATGTCATCATACAGATATATCGATCCGGCTTTCGCAATAATAATAATCAGCAAACAATATTTATTAACACCCTGTATGTACGAGTATGTACAATACATCAACCACAACCACAAGACTGGCGATATAAAAATGCATCTGTAAGATATTTGTACGTGTTTGTAAGTAAATATCTTAGTGGCAAGAAAAAATCCCCCCCGCCCCTCTCGAAAAAATTGAAAACACGTATGTACATATTTACAAGTATGTGAGAAATCAACAAAAAAAAAAAAAAATGCTACAACAACAATAACAAAAAATACTCCTGTCTGCCTGCCTGCCTTCGATTGCAAGCCTGCAAGTGAGCTTGAGTGGTCTGTATACTTGCCTGCCTAATAGCCGGTCTTCTCGCTGCTGTTGCTGCTGCTGATGTTTTGTACACAATATTATTGTTATTTTTCTTATTATTCTTGTTGCATATGCTGCATTTCTTACATACGCATGCACACACACTCGCACACACACACACACTGACACGCTCATATGGATGCCACATAAATTAAACACCGCCGTCAACGGCTGTTACAGTTGCTCGCGGTGGCAAATGGTGATGTGGTGATGCTGATGATGACGATGACGATGCCATTGATGGTGCTGATGATGGCGATGGTGATGGTGGCAGACGCCATAGCCAACTATGCATATTCTCATTGCAGCCGCTTTTACCTCCCATACCTCCATATTATTCACTGCTCCATCGACAAGTAATCATTGACTCGATTGACTCATGCTCTATAAATGTTTTTGTTTGTTCGCTTTGCGTTGCTTTACTTTGCTTTGTTTTAAAATAATATTTAAAAAAAAAAAAATTGTTTCTGTATTCCTATTGTTGTTGTAGTTGGCACACTCATTCACTCAGTCAGAATAAAGTAGGATACACATACAAAACACACACACACACACACACACACATCTGGATTTATGTATATCAACTTGTTTGATTTGTATTTAATCGTTAAGCAATTGATGGCAAGGGAGTGAACATCTCGTCGAACACATCGTATGCTCAGTTAGGGGTATTTAAATTAGTATGCGCATAATAATGAGTTTTTGATTAATATTAATTTTTCCATTATTTGAGGTACGTTTGACGCTTAAGTTAGCCCTTTAGTGTAATATTGCAACTCTAATGTTGACAACTCAAGGTTGCAACTCAAGGTTGACTTTTTTGACAGTAGTCGTACTTAGAACCTACTATCGTTGGGACGATATTTTAGGGATTTTTTTTGTGTTGAGAATTTCACCTCGGTCAAGACCAAAAAATGGAATGTTCTTTTTCAATGTGGATTATTTCAACAACATTGCAGCGATCAACTTTTGATACTGAAGTCATCATAAAAATACATGAAAATCCTTACCTGACGAATGTCTGTAGTAAACATTGATACCTTCCGTCCACTTCGGACATCGAACGGACACATTGAGTTCTGGATTCCACATCAATATTTAATAATATTTAATACTAACAATTCCGAAGAACCTCGGTCGAGCTCATCTTCCAATATTGTTGTGAGTGCTTAATTTAGACAGTATTGGAAGCAACCTACACGTATTAGCCAATTCTGAACGCCAAAACTTTTATGTCATTACTTATTTAATTTTGTCACAAAGCTTTTTCAGAATCTTTTTCATGACAGTTTTATTTTTCTATCGGAAATAAGTATCTATATGGTAAGGACTTATATTCTCCAAGGAACTCTTTGGTAAAGCATCTATTCCAGAGTTGCTGTAAGAGGCCAACTTTTTTTGTAGATACACTTTTTTTTGGCTTTCTCACAAGGCTCTTTTAGAAACATTTGCATAAGAATTTTTTATGTCGGAAAAATTACTATCTGTTTGCGGGAGGGGAAAATAATTTTTACCCAAGTCTCCGGCAATCCAGCATCCAAGCTCTCAACATTTCGAAACGCTATTCATGTTTAGATAAGTATAAGGTGTTTAAGTAGGTATAAGTAGGTATAAGTAGGCCACCCCGATGAGCCGACTTAGGTCAACAAGAGCACATTGTGGTATTGCACTCTATAATCTCTATTTTCTGCAGTTCAAACCAATTTGAGCCAAATATGAACCTTGCGAGTTACTGCATATGTAACGAAAATTGGTCCGCCAAATTGTCTGGCTTGTGAAAACCTAGGCGATCAGATAAATCAAATATGGGATTGTTACATGAGTATTCATATTTTCGTCCTCGTATCTGTAACAGTCGTTAGCTAGGTGAACCAAGGATAGAGTGGTTGGTGGTGACTTCACTAACGACCCTCCCAACTCGATACAGTGCAGACTTTAGCAGCTGCCATCATTTTTTATTATTGTCATTATCATTATTATTTTTTTTTTGCCAAGGCTCTCCACATCGGTTAAAATTTATTAGCTTATTAATTGATTTGACTCAAATTCTGAAATGAACTGCAAAAGGATTACATTAAATAGGAATTAGTGTGGTCAGATGTTTTTCTTTCTTCCATTTTGTACGTTAGCCCCTTTAAGGAATGCAGTTATTCTATTCATGAGAAATGTTAGAATGCAAAACTGAATAAGAATTTGTAATGTATTTGGTCCCTGTAGAGGCACCTAAGAGCAGTGTCAGTCAATTTGATAAAAATATAAAATTTTGGGAGTAAACGAAAAGAGTGGAAATAGTGGACAAGCGTGCTCCACTAAAATGTCGAGGAGGAAAAATTAATGAGTTTCGGGTGTCGATTCTAATTACAAGGGTTTTTAGAAGTGATGGTAGGGGGTAAGTGAGGCACTGCACTGTTTGAGGGACATTTTGGAGGTAGAAAAACTCATGGGAGTTAATCATATACTTTAGAAGTATCTTGAAAATCTCAATTTTATAGGGGAACTCCCCGAATTTCTGTTGGTAGAGCAAAAGTATGTTTTTAAATAATATTGGGCCAGTCGCACATTTTTATTTCTCGCTTTCCACTTTGAAGAGGGAGCTGCTGTTTGCTCTTTGACCTCGAATTAACACCAACCATATTTTGCGATATTTGACCAAATCATACCTGAAAGTATTAATACAAATGCAATCAGCTTGTTGCCACTGGATCAATTCTTCCCCGAAAATTTTGGTGAAATCTTTGAATATGTTATGTAAAAAGATACACGCAGATGGCCACACTATACATATACATATGTGCATATACATGGTGATTTTTTAAAAGCCTTCGGATTTGATTTTTTTAAAAACACATACAATTTAAAGAAATATATGAAATCGATATTTGAGTCGACAGAACGATCTATATAATTCAATGTTTAAAGATGATTTCATGTAAATGTTGACCACGGCTGCACCTCTAATGGTTCATACGCTGGGTCCAATTTTGGCATACTCTCTCCAACATATCGACCGGTATCTCACGAATAAATTCGTCAATATTGGCTTCCAGTGGGTCAACCGTTGCGGGCTTGTTGCTATAGACATGAGCCTTAACATAGCTCCACAAAAAATAGTCTAAAGGCGTTAAATCGCACAGTCTAGGTGGCCAATTGACCGGCTCCAAATGTGAAATAAATTGTTCACCGAACTCTCCTCTCAATTGGGCCATTGTTTCGCGTGCTGTGCGGTGTGGCATGTTGCACCGTCTTGTTGAAACCACATGTCAGCCAAGTCCAACTCTTCCATTTTGGGCAAAAAAAAAAGTTTGTAATCATCGCACAGTAGCGCTCGCCATTCACAGTAACGTTCCTGGCTTTGTCGTCTTTGGAATAGTACGGTCCAAAGATGCCACCGGCCTATAATCCACACCAAACAGTGCATTTTTCGGGATGCATTGGCAGTTCTTGCAATGCATCTGGCTGCTATTCACACCAAATACGGCAATTTTGATCAAAAGTGGACCTTCATCCAACCTTGCCAGCGCCCATTCACCAAAAGTTAGCCGTTGTAGTAGGTTGTGTGGCTTCAATTCAATTGCACCAGCTATATTTTAAAAGGTTTTACGCCCAAATCCTTTCTCAAAATTTTCCACGTAGTGAAGTAATAGAGGCCCAGTTGCTGCGAACGACGCCGAATCTATAATTCAAGGTCGTCAACAAAACAGCTGCTATATTTTCCTCTTCCGCACTCTACGTATGCGTGTTGGTGGTTTAGTATCCAATTATTTTGGTGAGAAATTTAGTCACAAGATTCCGAATAGCCGCCCAAACTGTCCATAAAATGGAAGCATGAATTTTGATAATAAAAATCAATAATCTGCAAGCGTTGTTCGTTTTTAAGTCGATTCATGGTTAAATTAAAGACCAAACTGAACACGTTTGACAGGAGCATGTCGCACGAAAATAGCTGAGCTGCCAAAAACAGTGTTGCCAAAAAGAAAGTTGCTAAAACATCACCCTGTACTTGGATTTATTTAACTTTTTCATAAGATCTTTTAATTATTCACATTTTCATATGCTGACTACCTCTCTCTCTCTCTCTCTCTCTGAAAGTTTTCTTGACCCAATTCAATCTCATACATGCTTCATACATACAAGTATTTATCCATAGTTCAGTTGCAAAGTATTGTATTTAAATGTAACAAAAACAAAAACAACAACAACAACAACAACAACAACAGCAATAGTAATCATCAACACTTTCCAAATATTTACCAACCAACTAAATCACAACGATATGTATGAATTTGTTTATTTGAATTGAAATCATACATAAAGTACAATATTTCTTGAGTCGTAAGCATAAATAGTAGGTATATGCATTGTATTTATTTATTTTCATACTCATACCTACATACATGCATACTCGTATATACGAATGTATGAACTCATTCGTGTGTGGTGTGATGAGCGCACCGATGGTTGCCACCATTTAATAGCACTGCATACATTCAGTGTTGTATATCGTATCGTACTCATATAAATGTATAGTGTACAACATGTGCTATCACTCACTTGAGAATGATAGATAGAGAGTTGGTGCGAGGAGAGGAGTATTTTTTTTTTAATATACGAAAGAGTATGTATGAACTAGTCCACAGCCATGAACATGTAAAGTATTTATTTATTTGTTAATCCCACTGATTGCCTGCCAGCTAAGTAGTCGTATTTTAGTACGATATCGTATATATATATATATACATATATGTATGTAGGTTTTGTGTACATACAATACAATATGTATGGTAAATAGAAAAAAATCTCTATCTACATACGATGTAGTACTACAATGTATAGTTCTACTTGTAGGTACGTACTGCGTTTACATATTTAGTATTTTGTATTGTTATCATCCATCAAACTACACATACTCTTATTAATACATAAATACGTTGACATAATAACCAGAGTGCCACTTGAATGCTAGTGAGTGAATTAACGGGCGGGCGACCGAGTGAGAGAGTGAGTGCGAAGAGTACGTCTCGATGCGTGATAGGTATTTTTGAATATGTTCATAAAGGGTGTATTCTTTTACTGTTGTAGATAATTCAGTAATGTAATATGACATAATAATAGATTAGTTTGGGTTAATGTCGTTGTCTTATCAATTAACAGGGAGCATGGAGCGATACCGCGTAGATACTCCCAATATTATATCTACCCTCAGAAAGCAACCGATATCGGTCTCTGATAGTGCGGCTAGGTAATTCAAACAATAACACAGCCCCAGAATAAAAACGTAAGTTGTCCCTCGAACCAGAGGAATCACATTGTATGAATTTTAGATCGCTGAATCTGAATATGTGGTCCGATTTTCGCCAGACTATCTTTCTAGCACGAAAAACTTTCCGAAAGGACGATGTTTTTGAGGTTAGAGAAAACATCAAAACGACTGAAATGCGACCCGAAATTCACAAAATGTAATTACTCTGATATGTCGGACATCATACCCTTTTTTATTGTAGGGTTGTGTAATGATCGGAAATATTCCTCAACTGGGGCTTCATTTGCGTCCTCTCTTGCGAGCTCATTGGCTCTGCCTATGGGTTGGCAGCACAGAAAAATATTGTTCTACACTGCCTTCTTGTTAAGAGATGTGCGGCATTCAATAATGATTTTCGATTTCACTAGAAAAGAGTAGGATTTGGTAGCAGTTTCGCTGTTATTCAGATTGCAAATCTCTATCTCCCTCTCATATTGTTCATCTTTTCTTCTCTTTTCCTAATAGGAAATTTTGTTCAGTTCTTGCCTCGTTCTTGCCCTCTTCCTCATGCCCCTCTGTCTGAGTACCTAGCACGGGACAATATTGCGCTGCTTTGCCATCTCGTTAAGACATTTACGAAATCAACAATTATTTTTGACTTCACCAGATCAAATGCCAAAGCTCTGTCACAAATTAGCAAATTATGGTTTTCCTGTACCCCGTATATCTCTGCGTGCGGTAATCCAGCAAAGAAGAATATTGTACTGCGCTGACATCTCGTATTGTGACAAAACTAAAAAAAAATGTTGAAATGGTCTAAATTTCAGTTCTATTCGAAGCGATGTCATCAAAGTTAGGCTTGCATTTGGTTATAGCAAGCTATAAAATTGAATTTCTATAGTTCGTGCTTAATTTGTGCTTTGTCTTGCGAGCTCATTAACTCCATAATTTCCATGTATAATTCTAAGTCCGAGCACTCAGCATAGGAGAATATGCTCTGCCATTTTCTTAAAAGATCTTCGGCAGTCAAAGGTGCTTCTCGATTTCTCGAGAAAAAAACCCAAGGCTTTAATAACAGTTTGGCTGACACTCAGGATGCCAATATCCCTCTCGTAATGGAATTTCAGTTATATTCGATCGATAAATCTATATTTAGATTTAGTTTTTCAACATAAGCAGCATTCTTTTATAAACGAGTTGCAAAACGACGCCAACTCGTTTATAATTTCCCTTTTACTTGCTTATAATTTCCCTATAGTTAGTTGGCAACGCTGGTGGTATATATGGTTGTTTGTAAAATTTGTAAGCGAAATCAAAACATTTATTTAAAATAAATTTTTATTTGCAATTGCTTAATTTTAGTTTAAGTTTTGTTTTGTTTTATTTAGAATAATTTGACGTGTGGTTGAAATTTCCAAACCCATTTCAGTAGCCTATTCACAATAGTGTTGTTTTTTAATTTTGCAACCCTACAATTCAGGTCGCTTAACACTTAAGCAAGTTCAAATGAACTCGCTAAAAATAAGCGTATTCGCTGCGAGTATTTTTTGGCACGCGAGTTGCAAAAGAGCACTCGCAGCTATAATTTCGACCAAATATTGCGGTTTTCGGAGATATAAAATATCATTTTAAATAACGGTATCGGTAACCATATTTCAGAAATGACGTGGCACATTCGCATAATCCCCAAAAAAATGCTTCCTCCATAGGAAAAAAAAATAGGGTACATGAGGAATAGGACAAGAAATCGGTCTCATTCGTGTGAAATTATAGTCCGATGACTCCCCCTGATAATAGAGAGCGCCAAATAGTAAAATTTATCTGATTTCAAAGTTGTCTGATAAGTCTGGAGTAAATTTATTGTACTTTACAACAAATATAGGAATATTATTTGTTGACATAACCTTGCAATAAATGCTGTAAACATCAGAGGAGCTGAAGAAGGTTAACCGAGTTTTCCTTCAGATTGTTCATGTGGTAGTTCAATTCAGAGAGCACAATAAGAAAGCCAACATGTTTTAGCCTATTCAACGTATTAGAATTTCTGTAAAAGTATTATTCTGAGCTTAATAGCAAACCTATTTCAGAAATATTATTATGAAAGTTCAATCCAGAAGTTACCATAGAAGACCTAACAGATTTCAGCCGATTCAGGATGCTATTATTCTGAACTTAAAAGCAAACTTATTTTAGAAATTTTTGCATTGCAAATTTTGACTGCCGGAAAAATTACTGCCAAATAACATACTAAACACTAAATCAGGATCAACAGTCAATTGGACTATCCATTCATTAAGCGATGGTTATTCGATTTCAAACAAATTCTATGAAGACCAGACGATGCTTGTCATATCATATCGACTCAAATCTCACAGAAGAAAGTGCTCCATATTATGCGCGCTGTTGTTTTTCAACTTACGCTTGTTGCGCTGTGAAATGTCAAACCTTACTAAGTAAAATATCCCGAAAATTTACAAGATATATTGCGATAATACAACTCTTTTCCAAATGACACCAACCACCAGATTTGTGACATTTAATTGACATTTAATCCCTATTGAAAGAATGTATGTCACTCTATGTGGCAAAAAAAAAAAAACACCCTTTCAACATATTGTAGTATGTATCAATTCAAAGATAAGATGAGTGCTAATCACAGTCACAGTTACAGTTATACTACACTACTGTGCTAATGATTTGCAGGTAGTTTCGTACTTAACACTATTTGGTTATTGTGGTTATTATTGTTGTTGTTTCTTGTTTTTCAGCTTTTCCCTAACAAATATCCATATATGTATGTATACTTTTTAATCATTACATATAGACAGTACATATAGACTCTCATGATGATGATGATGATGATGATGGTAATGGTAATACATAGTTTGTAAGTAGCTTAAGGGCTTCTTTTTGAGATGTTAGTTAAATATATGATTACGTACCGCCTCAGCGGGAGTCGTATTGCTTCTTGTAATTAGTTATAGAGCTAGTTACAACATAGCGAAATGAAAGTTTGAGCTTGGAAATATATTCGCACATGACTAAAAGCGAATTCACCATAGAACAAATTATTGCTGAGGCATATTTTTGTGCGATGTGATATCACGTTTTGGAATTAGATCTTATCTGGCAGTTTATGTGGGTTTTTAAAGTATAACACATTTTTAATTAACGGCAATGTTTCGCGAGAGAGGAAATACTGCTCATACTTTTCACCACTCTCGTTGCTATTCGTGGGCAATTATGCAATTATAGAATTATTTGTCGATTTTCAGGTGCTTTTATCGTAATTTTGTAGGTAAGTCTTCCTCAGGAATAAAGATAAAGAGAAAGTGTGTTCAAAAAAAATTGATGGTAGTTATTTCTAAGGTCAAAAATTTTATCAAATTTATAAAAATGCAGGGAATTTATGGAAGCACGTCTGAGGGGTGTCAATAGGGCGCAGGTATGTTCAGAAAAAAATGTCGAGGAAAAAAATACTAATGCGGGTTTGTCACACATTTTACCGCTCTAGTGACGAGCGGTAAAATTTAATGAATATTTAATCATTTTTTATGGTTAGGGACGACCTTTTTATGTCGTCTGGTAGACAATACCTCGTGTGCCTTCGTAATTAAAGAGGGTACCAGTCATATATTCCAAAAGAACTAGTCGCATCACTATTATTTCACCCGTTTCATTATGCTGCAAGGGTGCCTTTATTTCACACCTTGACATTTTGCACTACATATATATATATATATATATATATATATATATATATATATATATACATATATATACATATATATATATATATATATATATATACACACACACACACACACACACACACACACATATATATATATATATATATATAAACATATATATATGCATGCATCTCAATGCATCTCAACTTGTATATAGATAACTGAATAAACAGGTAATACAAGAGGTACATATAGGTACATACATACATACATATTAGTAATTTCAATTTTCAATATCTACCATACTATACATAGCTATACGTACTACAATAGTATACGAGAATGTTTGCTCATAATTAGTAGTATTATTGTATATCTTTACTAATAAGCATATCTGCCTAATGTGTTTACAATATTTATGTAAAATATATATGTACATATGTATGTAGCTACATATCTGTATCACAATTTTGATCAGGTCAGCTCTAAAAAAAATATAATGTGACAGCATTGTCAGCCCTTGTCAGCCAGAATTATGATTTTATGATTTTATATATATATATATATATATATATATATATATATATATATATATATATATATATATATATATATATATATATATATATATATATATATATACATATCCACTAGAACTAGGGAACATCGTTTCAGTAATCCGGAAATATTCCCTTGCCAGTACTGCATTACTTCCCTTTACTCCCTATACTTCTGTGTTTAAGTATTATATTTTGTATATTTGTTTTTTACATTGCTTGGCCTATGAGGGCGAGTAATGGAAAAACTCCATTTCATCTCCCAAACGAACAAGTTTTGTAAATAATTTCATATTCCTCCCAACCGAGCAACGGGAGAGTTTTGGAAAATTTTCCCACAAACCTTCCAAATGAATAATGACGGAGTTTTTGTGAATCACTTACTACAACGTCAAGTGAAAGCGGTAATGGCCGAATCGCGATGAGCCGGCGCAAATGGTGGCCAACCCATAATTGATGGTGAGGAAGATTTTGCCGTGTATTTGGTAGGACTGGCAGGGAATCGTATACTATGAGCTGCTCTCCTACAGCCAAACTCTTAGTTGAAACATGTACTGTCAACAAATGGACCATCTGAAGGAAGCAATCGCCCAGAAGTGGCGGTATCCCTTGAGAACATCAGCAGGCTACACACATTGTGGTAGGGAGGTTCTTATGCATCCACCTTACAGTCCGGACCTGGAACCAAATGATTACCACCTGTTTCAACGACGAGGATTTCTACGAAAGAGACTTTCAAAACGGAAGCAAGATATCCAACAAAACGGTTCATATTTGTCTTGCACTAAATCATTCTAACTATGCTAAATAATTCCTTTACTTAGCACGTCGCTTAATACAATATTATAGTGTCAAATCATCTTGTAAGACAGTGGGAGAATCTCGTCTATTATTTCATGTAGCTTTCATACATTTTTATTGGTTTGGTTGAGCTAGGCAAACAACCCGGCAACGGTTCAGGCACTAAATTAGCACAATATTAGCGAAATTATACTGTGAAACTGGGTTGACATTATGTAAGAGTTTCGGAGATATTCACCATCCGCAATTGTTTTTCGCTACTGTCCTCCGCATAGATTAGTATATGGTTCATTGCTATTGAAGCTATCAGATTTGATTTAATCATACATATGTACAAGTTTTTTCATTGTCATTGTGTTGGTTGTTGTCTTTTTACCAACACTAATCAGCTGTTGAATTTCAAACATTTTGAGTTCACTATCGCATACTAGTGCATATTTATGTCTGTACTTGTGTACGTCTTAAAATGTGCTCATTTCATTTTATATATTATCACATTTAATATTATTTTATATTGTAGCATCATCATCATCATCATCATCATCACCATAATCGCCATAAACATTATTATAATCAGTAAATAAAGAAGAAGAAAAGTAAAACAAGAGGATGACAACAGCAGGCGAAAATTATATTGTTGTGATTAGTGCCGCTTCTGCTGTTTGTTGTTGTTGTTGTCGATTTGTTTTTTATACTTCGCCTTCTCATACATACGAAACACTAACAACCTCTACTCGTGTGTGCTTGCTCAGAAATTTATTTCATTTTCGGGTTTTCATAACGTTGATTATTACACGATCGAGTACCTACCATATACATTACATTATAGCAGTCAGACGTATGCATTAATGTTTTTGCTTGTGTTTCTCTTTTTATTATACTTGTATATATAATTTGTTTTTTTTTTTTTTGGTTTTTGGGTAAAATTGAAGTCAACAAACCAAATAAACTGTGAAATGAAATAAAAGAAATGAATGTATGCATGTATGCATGAATGAATGAATGAATGAATGCATGAAGAAAAGTAACATTAGAGCTGGAGAGTGTTAATGTGAGAGAGTGTATAAAAACGAATGGAAAACGTATGGATAGATGAAGAGAGTGAAGTATGTATTTAGCATTATTATAACTGTATTTATGAATGTATGCATGGTCGTATATGCATACATACATACCTATTCACTCATGAGCAGGGAACATTTTGTCGTTAAATAGCGGCTGTTGGAACAAATGTACAAGGCATGTATGTTATATTTGTAGCTTTAGCTACATATGTGTGACAACTTGTGTAGATTCTGTGAGAAGGTTCATTGCTCAGGAGATATTCATATCAAACAGATGATTCCTATGCTCTATTCACCCAGAGAATCAAGTAGTGCTTTAAAAAATCTTCACTACGAATTTATGTCAATACATGTTATGGCATTTATTCAGAAGTTGTTTTCTCCTTCTTTTGTCTTTTTCCATCGCCCAAGAAGGAGTGGCGGTATCCACTCTAACATTACTTCAAATTTTCTATACGTTTTGTACTGGATATGAACAGTATTATGCAAATAGTGGTCCAATTTGTGGAAAGTTACTGAATAAAGCTGTTGTTTGCGCTTTCTGAAATAGTTATGTAAGAAAAAAAAATGCCAAAAATTCGAAAAATATGAATAGGAAGATCTGACCTCTCGGGTCCCATTTAAATTGGGTCTTTGTCAATAACTCAGCAATGGCGCACCATTACTGTCAACTTGATCAATCCAACCAGGGGCTGGGTCTTCCTATTCGTCTGCTTCTTTCAACGGGTTCCGCTCCGAGCCAGGGAGCCGCTGAATTTGATGCCCTTAACTATATCTGTGTCGACATACAGCTTCCAAAGCTCTTGGTTTTACTTACTCGTTACTCGCTACCGACATAAATAGATCCAAAGATCTTGCGCAAATCTTTTTTCTCCAAAACTACGAGCAATCCTTTATCTGCGACGTAAAGCGTTCAGACTTCCGCATCACTTCTCAATTGCTTATTCAGCCAAAGGCAGTATCTATTTGGAAGAATGGTTGTACTTGTCATTACTGGGGTAAATATTGGTTTCAAGTATTTACTGCTCAAAAGCATAGTTTTTAGCAGTCTTGTTTTGTGAAAGAAGCAGCGACTCTTTGTTTTTTGATGCTAGGCAATTCGTTTGACCATTTGACGCAACACTGACTGTTCGAATGTTCATCCTGATTATGTTAATATCGTCGTCATACGGCAACAGCAAGAGAAATCTGTTAAAAATGTGTCAAATGAACTTTTCAGGTATTCCGAACTCAAACATTGTTGTGTGGAGTGCCGAAAAAGACTTTTTGATTGACAAATAGGTGGTGTGCGAAGTAGTTGTACACTTTTTATTTGATTATCTATATCGGTTAGAATGATTTATACAATAGAGCGTTTGAAGCGTTTGAACAGTTGACGTGGTAATTGAGCTACCTCGTCTATTTTCAAAATATTTCTTATTCTAGCTCTAAAACGGCTCGTAGCAGATTTCCTTGATAACAGATGATTCCTAGTATTTTTTCCTGCCAACTTTCCAACTTTAAGGGTTCCATACAGTCCACATGCAAGTTGCGGATTAGTTACAAGTTAGTTTCATACATGGATGTGTCTCTCAGTCGGTTAGCCGCGATAACAAAACACTTCCTCGACTGTGCAGAAACGTTTATTCTTGAGAATGTACGAAATATGAAACCAGCATAGCACACAAGCGATGAAAGAACTATTGGATTAGTGCAATTCTCGTCGAGAAACTGCGGCGAAGAGAGCCTTTTTCCAGCACAAAGTGTAAGGCCATTTTTAAGTATGCCTAATTCACTTTGATTACCTTTAGGCAAGGAGCTTCTAAACAAGGGATATGTTGAGGGTACAAAGAAGTCTCCTCCGTTTTTAATAAAAAATTTCACGTTTATTGTGAAAGAATGGTACCTTATGTTTTATTCAAAGCAATGGCCATCGCTAGCTACGATATTTTCCCATCTCTCTGGCAGTTAGAAATACTGTGTGTGTTTCTAAGTAAATTTAAAGCGGCGCCGCAACATATGAACGAGCGTTATCATGCAGATGAGTACTTTTGTCGGATTTCTTAAGCTTTTAAAACCACTCACCACAATTTATCTAACTTAAAGTAGCCTCACCATATGCTTCTCCAGGCCATCGACCCATCTACAGCTGCAAATGTCTTCAAATTAAAGAAAGAAGTCAAAATTGTACAAAGTGCGACTGAATAGTTGACCTAACCTAACGATATGACATTTTACATCTGACAATTGTAGCTATATTCGTACTCCCAATAATTTTTGGCTTTTAGAAACAGTTAAAACCACGTTTTAATAGGGAAAACATTTGTATTTGGTGAAGAGAACGAAATCTCTGTCACCAAAACTGTTCGCTGATGTACGAGTTTCATTTTTCAATGAGAGAGGATTCACGTTGTCAATTTTCTACAGATTTAGCATCATACGACTATATGCTGTGTCCCATTCTGATCGAAAAAAAAAAGACTCAAAGATCAATTGGACACCACTGAAACAAAGGTATCCAGAAATTAGATAAAATCGTATAACATTAACAAATACAATATTTACTGATCGAAGCTATATTTTGGATTATGTGCACCGACAAATATCCCCCCTTTTCTATTTTACGTATATTCTTATACAAAGTAATATAAAACCAATAGTAACTCACTGCATATATACCGATATGATGTCAACAAATTTCTCCCTCTCTCTCTCTCTCTCTCTCTCTCGCTCTTATTCTCTGGATCATTATGCTATTATTGTATTGTTGTTGTTGATACTACATTGCATGTCTTCACTTTGTTCTGTTTCGTTTCGTTTCGTTTCTTTGAAAAATGTATCATAGTATTGTACGCAAGTATGTATGTATGTATGTAAGTATACGTATAATCCAATTAATGAAGAATAATCAGAAGAAGAAAAAAAGTCATTTTTGATTTTAATTATTGTTGTTGGGTGTGTGTGTGTGTGTGTGTGTGTCTATCTGTTTGCTTTTGTTGTTGTTTTATTTTACTTCGATTTAGTTGTACGTTTGCATTTACTGTTTTGTTGTGTATTGTGTACATACATACATAAAATACTATATTTTCCTTTGTAGATTAATGCTTCTTTAATGGTTATTTACTTAAATGCTTTCAAAGTGGATATTAAATTTTTTTTTTCTAGTGTTTATAGGTATTTACATACTACATACTTGTATATTATAAATATTTTAGTGATAATTATGTGGTATTTATTATTCTAAAACAATTTTGAGAATATTATCTATTTGCAAAAACAAATATAATTAATATAACTGAATTTTTGCTTTAAAAATTCTCGATTGTAAAATGCTCATGTTTCGAAATGTTGTTCAAAGCTTCAAAGGCAATCCACTTTGTACTGGGGAAATATCATATTGACAGATTCTGTCACTCTTCTAAGCACGAAAAAGCAGCCAGTATCATCGTATTGAATGAAGGAAGAAACCAATCGAACAAATCATTTTATACTGTGGTACTGTCACACTATTTTAAGCACAAAAAAAAAATTACAGGTGTCAAAATATCATTCAATTTAAAAATAAACCAATCGATTGCCCATGCGATAATACTCCACAGATGGAATCCCTTAATTTTAATAAGGTCAAACCATGTCTCTTTCGACATATTGCAGGGTTGTCCCTGGGTCATTGGGTTAATTTGAAACTGACTCTTTGGCTCTTCCCTACCCATTGCAACTTTATTTCCACACTGATTGCAGTGTTGCTCAAATTGAAAAAAAAAAAAGTGTTGCCATTGAGTTTTTTCTTGCTACAAGTCGGTACGCACTAATCGTACTATGGGTAACGACCACAAGATAGCAACTGTTGTCGAGAGTGTGCAACTCAATATTTCACTCACAAGCCTGATGCGAATTTCTCCCAAAGTTTTTGTCCGATATGCTTACTAAGCCTAATTGACTGCTGCACAATTCAAATTAAATTAACATCCGCTTCTATCTCGCTTCTCGGTTTGGGTCTTATAGCAGCTCGCATTCCACAGCGAATTATATTTGCTGCTTATTTGACACCTTTAGACCTTTTTCATGGGATATCTTAAGATATCAATGATATATGAACAAGTCAGTTATAGCCCTTAAATTGAATATTATCCAAGCTAATGATAAAATCGACCCGACTATGACGAGGTTGAAACGGCCATTTTAAGGCTGCAGAACAACAAAGCTGCAGGTGCTGATGGCCTGCCTGCCGAGTTGTTTAAGACCGGAGGCGATGAGCTGCTCACCCGCATGCACCAGCTCATAAGCAGAATATGGTCGGATGAAAGCATGCCTGATGATTGGAGGCTCAGTGTTCTCTGTCCTGTACATAAAAAAGGAGACCCCACAATTTGCGCCAACTACCGTGGAATAAGTCTCCTGAGCATCGCATACAAGGTTCTATCGAGCGTACTGTGTGAAAGGTTGAAGCCTATGCTCAGCAACCTGATTGGACCGTATCAGTGGGCTTCAGACCTGGTAAATCCACCATCGACCAGATTTTCACACTGCGCTAAATCCTGGAGAAGACTCAAGAAAAACAGATCGACACACACCACCTATTTGTTGATTATAAAGCCGCTTTCGACAGTCCGGTAAGGGATTACCTCTACGCAACAATGTCTGAGTTCGGTATTCCTGCAAAGCTCATTTGACTTTGTAGAATGACACTGCATAACTCCCATTGTGAGTGAAAATTGGGAAGGACCTCTCCGCACCGTATAATACCGAACGGGGTTTCAAACAATGTGATTCGTTATCGTGGGACTTCTTCAATGTCATTATGGAGAAAATTATACGAGCTGCTGATCTACGACAAAGTGGCACTATCTTCAACAAAAGTGTCATGCTGTTAGCGTATGCCATAACCGGCATGAACATGCGAGCAGTCAGTGCAGCATTCTCAGAGTTGGAAAGAGAGTCGCGTCGGATGGGTCTCACGGTGAACGAGGGCAAGACGAAGTATCTAGTGTCAACAAACAAAGAGTCCCGGCGACTTCACTGTTGGCAACTACGCTTTTGAAGTAGTAAGGGACTTTGTCTAGTAATGACGTCAGCTTGGAGATCATGCGTAGGATAACTCTTGCTAACAGGTGTTACTTTGGGCTGAGTAAGCAATTGAGAAGTCGAGCCCTCTTTCGAAGAACTAAAACTACACTCTACAAGTCTCTCATCATGCCTGTCCTAACATATGGCGCTGAAGCCTGGACAATTTCCACCTCGGATGAGCGAATACTTGGAGTTTTCGAGAGAAAAGTCCTACGCAAGATCTTTGGACCTATTTGCGTTGGTGGCGAGTACCGAATAAGGTACAACCATGAGCTGTACGAGCTGTATGCCGATATTGACATAGTAAAGCGCATCAAAATCCAGCGGCTGCGCTGGCTAGGTCATGTCGAGCGAATGGAAGAACACGCTCCAGCTAAGAAGGTGTTATATTCGGAACCCGTTGGAGGACGACGCAGAAGAGGAAGACCAAACCTCCGGTGGAAAGACCAAGTACTGGAGAACCTGACGGCGCTTGGAATTTCTAACTGGCGCCAGCTAATGAAGAACAGAGATGGCTAGCGAAGCATGTTATTTTCGGCCTAAATCGATATTCGGTTGTTATGGCCACATAAGTAAGTAGTAAGTAATGATAAAATCGTGTGTCATAGGATGAGAGATTACTGGGAATTTTCTAGAGAGAGAAATTATACGAACGAATGGGGAGTTACGAATACAGAACACGGGCTGTACGAGCTATATGCCGATATTGACATAGTTAAGCGTATTAAAATCTGGCGAAAGTGCCAAAAATGTTACGATCAAAATCCGCTGGAGAATGAAATCGAAGAGAAACATATAACTGCGGTGGAAGCAACAAGTACTAGAGAAGTTGTCAGCGCTTGGGATTTCGAACAGGAACCAGCGCGGAAAGAACAGAAACCACTTTTTCTACAATGCAAAGAAGCAGGAGGACTCAAAATTGCAATTGTAAGATGTGTGTAGTCTCTACTTTTCCATTTATCGCTTTTGCAGGCCTATTTGACAGTTTTGCAGTTTAATGACTCGGATGGGAATTTTCTCACGAGTTGTTTGTGAAAACTCTTTGTGAATTTCTGGTCATCGATTATCCGAAAAATGTGGCCAGACTAAAAAAAGTCTTCGGTATCAACTTCAGAATTCAAGTTCGGTTGTTCGTGATGATTTAAGGAGGAGAATTAGTGGAAGATCTAAGAAATTTATATCACTTCATTGGCCTTTGTGGAGTATCCTTATCATGGATAAAATTGTAACTGATGAGCAAGATGGACGACCATTATCTGTATTCTGTTATTTATTCCGCAAACATCTAGCTTCAGAACTTCAATCGATGGTTTGAGGGGCTTTTGGAGATAGAAATATTAAGGGTTTTAAGACTATTACATTACTAAGTTCATTTTTGTTTTAGCCTTAGTCGTACCCTTAGTAAAAACCTTAGATGCCTGTTTCAGAATTGCATTCGATGTTATGTGGAAGTTTCGGCAAGAAAAGTATTAGGAATTCTAAAGGCTCATTTTTACTGTATAAGCTTTATAGGAATACGGCAGCTAGGAAGACAATTTTCTTGTGTTAAACCTACTCCTACGGGAAAGTGAACAAGTAGGGAAGTAGATATTCCGCTGTTCACCGTTCATTGAATTAAGACTCACTGTGTTCTTTAGAATTGCAGAAGGTATTTTAAGGTTTGCTTGGTTAAAACATGTTTTGTCTGCCTTAAAGCTTAATTCGGTGGTTCGCAAAGTAATAGCAATTCTGAAGCGATATTACCATGAATGAGGGGAATAAAGTTCGCAGCGGTCAGGATGTAGATTTTTCTCAAGACTTGTTATAAAACTTGTAATGACAGGGTGCAGGATGAACCGGTAAATGGGTTTCTCTATTTTTTCAACGCGATCTATCGAATGACATTCGCAGAGATAGCTTATAGAAAAACAGCTTATTAGAAACAGAGATGTCCATGGCGTGATTAGTGAAAATTTGAAGTGCCCACTTCGTGTTTCATTCGGTATTTCCGGAAAGCTTTAGAATGAGAAGTCGTAGAGGTCCTAAGGTGTGTAGTCATTGGTATAAGAGGAAATTGGCACACAATGAACTAATTTGAGATTTTCTTGAGGGAAAATCAATATATCATCTTCTGAGTTTGTACCTCCGATGCTAATTCGAAAATAATGCATCAAACTTTATTAACTGTTTCCAATTTAAAGTAACGTTCCAAAAACCAGAAGCAGTCAGAGTGATTCTGTCTCATCTTCTATGTGAATGATGTTCTCTCGTGTCCCTTATCTCTTGAGTTTCTCTCAAAGCAATTATATTGAGCTGACCCGGTGCAAGGTAAGTGATTCATTTATTTTAATATTTCTAAAATTCGGGGTGGATTTTAGAACGAAATGGAGAATGATTCATATGTCAACGTGATACTTTTAAGTAAACGATTGTACGGATTATTATAGGTTAAACATGTACATATATATGTAAGTGGATGAATGCATGAATATTTATGCATATTACAATAATAAGATATTGCAAGAAAAACAAGAGAAAGCAAAACAATCAACCACAAAAATATTCTACTAACAAGCAACTATGTAAGCTTGAACAACATTATGAATATACCCGTACAATGGACTTATGTACGAGTACATACATATGTAGTATCACACCACATTTCTATGCGAGTATCTTATGGATATGTACATACATACATACATGTATGTACATAGTACGTGGTCTTATCACTTTCCTATTCATATTATTAAAGCGACTGGTGGACGCACATAGTCACATCTACGGCTAAATAAAAGAAAGAAAATAAATAAATAAAAAATTATGAAAATGAAAATAATAAATTACAATGTGAATCACAACCGCCGCAACCACAATATGTACTATAGATACGAATGATTACGTGCAAATGGTGTTCGCATTAAACCCACTAGGAATAAGGTGATCTAAGAACTCCGATTGGAAAGTCTGGCTAATTACAACGTCTGGAATACAAGGAATATTCATGCGATTTAATGGAAAAAACTTGTAAAATATGAAATTATACATTCGACAATATACTTTTGTATGGGAAATAGGCGTAGTTTTCACCCGATTACGCCCATTTTCAAACTTGTCTATTGATTGGTAAATATCATCATACGTTGCAAGTTACAGCTTTATATTCATGCGAAAAGTGTGAAAACAAGCGTACGAAAACATACTTTTGTATGGCAGGCCGACGTAGTTATCATCCGATTACGACCATTTTCAAACTTGCCTCTTTATTGGTAAATATAGCAATATGTACCAACTTTCAGCAAGATAGCTTTATACTTTCGTACTCAAAATAGTAAAATATTATACGGAATGATATTTTTGTATGGAAGGTAGGCGTGGTTTTCATCCGATTACGCCCATTTTCAAACATGTTTATCCGCTGCCGTGTTTCGGTTGATGGGTTCCTGTAGCTGACCTACAAATAACCTTTTGTATCAGATAATTAGAATTAAATGCCATTTTCCACACAGTCCTCTGAGGCAATATCGAAGAGATTTTTCTTCCGAACAATGCTTCCATGTGGACAGTTCTTCCAGCAGTAATAACTTGCCAATGAAAAGCTTCTAAAAGAGCTCTCTGACAACGTTCAGAAATAGTGATGTCACAATGGTTCCGCCCGTCGGAATTGGCTAATATAAATTGATCTCTTCTAATACTGTTCAAATTTGACATACATACATACATAACCGTGTTGGAAGCGAATTTCGTTAGTATCAAAACATGGCTTCGTCCGCACTACATACGTCACAACATATTATGCTCATTTAGCATAATATTCTAGAGGGGGAATTGACAGCACGCATACGATGCCTGGGAATGACAGCTGATACATGCATATAACCATGACTTCAAAATAAATTTATGTTTGTACTTGTTTGGTGAAATCATTCACATTCATCAAGTAATTATTGATTTTTTATACATAAAATTATTTGCATTTTATACAATTTTTTTTTTTTTTTTTTTTTTTCATTGAAATTAATTTTCATTGAATTAATCACTTTATTTGTTTCCTCGTAATTTATTTGATTTTATTTATTTACTTTTATTAAAATAAATAACTATATTATTTGCTATTAACTAATTCTTGATTGTATGCTTTTAATTTTATTACAATTGATTGTTTTCCTGATTGCGATCTGTTTGTTTTTTTATAATTTCTCGTTCATTAGAGTTGGTCTCGCTTAGTTACGAGCGAGGTACACGTACGTAGTTTTACTTGTTCTCGCATTTGATTTAAAGAGCGAAAAATAGATTATCGTGAATTATTGTTTTTGTTGCTATTATTACGAGTGTAAGCGTGTTGATTATTGTCGACGGTGTGTAATTATTGATGTCGTCATCGCTTAACGTTATGTTATGCGTCGTCATTGACGTCGTAGTTATATTTCGTTGTTTTCTACATAGTACGAGTTCATACGATTGTTAACCCCCTGCAGCTTCACTCAAATATTTTTGATTGGTTTCATTACTACTGCGACAAAAAAAAAAACGATTTGAAAATATTTATCGTTTTTCGCCTGAGCACTTTAAAAGGTCTTCCCACCTCAAGCCGACTTACTTGCGTCATCAGTACCAAAGACGAAGAGGAGGCTCAACCTCCCTTTTTATGGGAAGGACCTATAGTTATTCCCAATAATAGTATGATGAAGGCAAAGGTCGAAGGTTGGATAAGAAATCTTTATCTTTCGAGATAGGGAAGATTTTCTACTTGTAGGTAAGCAAAGTCCTCATTGAGGTTACAAATGGGCGGTGTAGCAGAGACGGTTCTCAGTCCAGGACGGAAAACATTGAGTTGGTTGAACCACTTCAGTGAAATGGTTCTTGCTTTAGAATGCTGATATTTGCTTTCTGGCTATTCTCAAAACTCAAAGACCGTTTCGAGGACACCATGGCGAGTTCACAGAAGAGCTCTAATGTTAATTGCTGCGCGCAAGAAGAATAATTTTTTAGACTTTCGGTTTCGATTTCATTTCACCATATATTATTGTGTCTGCTGGTGTCAAGAGTAATACATAAGTTTATTCGTAATTTATTGTGGATTGTAAATATCAAAAGTATCATTACACTTTTCAACAATACTTCACACTGTTTAAAATATTGGTAAAAAACCGCAACAATCCGAGTACCTTCCCAGCAACCTTCGACCACCCAATTCTTTAGATCTAAATTCGATGGATTTCCGCGTTTGGAATATGCTTGAATGTAAGGCCTGCCATTATATGTATAATAGATCTTAAGGATCCCTTCCTATCCCTAAGGTCTGCCCAACACGTCATACAAGTTTGGATTCTCTGCAGAAAGCAATTCACAATAACACAAAGCTACTCTTCTGCAGCTTACGACGCATTTTTTAAGAGAATTGTTCATACAATAAAATTGAAAGACTAACGAATAAACAAATTGCAAATTTCAAGAAAATTAAATTCTTTTTCCAAGTTGTATTGTAGTTTTCAGTTTGGACAGCCACTTACACAAAATAAGGGTCAAATCCAGCAGATGAGATAAATATTTCTCTATGCTTTTGGAGGTGCCTCATTTAGTCCGCGGATCAGAATCACCCCTAGAGACGTAACCGACCCCCCAATATTTTTCTCAACATACGTACTGCCTAAGAGGAGCTACCATACGAAATTGTCTTTTTTATAGATGACATAAACATTTTCGATTTCTTCTACAGTTTTTCCATTTTAAAGCCCACTCTTTTCTTATATATGTATGTCCTCCGGGCTAATACTCGGTAAACATTTTTATAAAATGCGCTCCCACTGGTTCCAGGGTGCTTATAGAGTATTAAAATATATGACATACCTCCATATTTTTTTACTCCTGCTCCCTAACTTTGCTTCTTAGGGCGATTTTCCCACAAAATTAGCTCAAAAGGCTCTGAAAATCAACAATAAAGCTCCGAATTGCCCGGAAGTCACATCTAGAACGGCGACATGTAATTTCAACCTCCATTAATTTCTCTATCTCAACCTATTCTCTAAAAATACTTACCACCTCTCTCCACACTTTATAAGGGCTCCCCTACAAAATATATGTTCTTATAAAACGAAGTCAATTTTGTCGGAGAGTTCCACTAAGGGATAGAGATCGGAGGTAAATATATTTGGGAGAAATGTGGCCGCAAAAGATTTAATTTCAATACCGTTTTATTCAGCTGTGTTACAAAAATTTATGAATTCATGGGTTAAAGCACAGAATTTAAATGAATAAAATATATATTCATACATTACCGCCATAAAGAACATCTGAAATAGTCGTCGTTACCGTAGTCGTCGTCGTTGCTCTTGAGGTAGCAACAACAGCACGTATTGTATGTACATATGTAAAGAAATTCACAAAACATTTTTCGTTGATTTTTCGTTCGTTGGTGCATTTGTTCGTTTCCCCGTCCGGCCGTTCGTTCGATTGTCATTTATTTTTATGACTTTTAAATTGCAATGAAAAGAAATGAAATTTTAAAATGAACAACAACAACAAAATCGTTATTCTTTCTCTTCGTTCGTTTCTTTCAAAAACTATACACACGCATACGTGTGTACTTACAAATATACCATAAGCGATAACAACAAAAATAATAATAATAAAATTGCATTTAAAATGTATACCGTAACTATTCTCTTCCTCTCGCTCTACTGTGTTTGAGATTCTCATTTTTGTTATATGTTTTTTTTTTCTCCTTTTTTTTAATAAAGCAATAAAAATGAAAATAAAGAATACAGCAACAAATTCATCTCTAGTAGTAATAACAATAAAATCAACTGAACAAACACCATTTTTCCTCGGCTCCCTTACTTCGTTGGTGTGGCGTCGTTGCTTTTTTCATATGTATAATTTGTATTGAAATGAACACGAACTACTTAGTACCTACATATATATGGGGACGTAATGTTTTAAGATTTAGTTAATGAATAGTGTATATAAAAGTAAGTATTTTGTGATAATTAAACTTTTTCTTTATATTTTGTGAAAATTTATATTCATTTGTTATGCCATATCGATAAATATTTAATAATTATAATAATAATGGAATATTATAATATTATTGTAATACTTACACATCTAACATGAATTAGTGATTTCACTAGCGTCGGTGAATTTTTCTTGTCTCTCTTCAGTCTATTTTCTTCGCTTTCATCTTGCGAATTTGACATTTGCATGCCTTAGAATAGCGTCGATCGTCAATTGTCTTATAATGCTTCAGAAATCACATGAAGTTTTCATTTCAATAAAAATAGTTCTGGAAAGTACACTTAAATATTTTTTTTTATAATTGTAGATTTTCACACTGCGCCAAATCCTGGAGAAGACCCAAGAAAAACAGATCGACACACACCACCTATTTGTTGATTATAAAGCCGCTTTCGACAGTCCGGAAGGGGATTACCTCTATGCAACAATGTCTGAGTTCGGTATTCCTGCAAAGCTCATTCGACTTTGTAGAATGACACTGCATAACTCCCGTTGTGCAGTGAAAATTGGGAAGGACCTTTCCCTACTGTTTAATACCGAACGGGGTTTCAGACAAGGTGATTCGTTATCGTGCGACTTCTTCAATCTTATTATGGAGAAAATAATACGAGCTGCTGATCTACCACATAATGGCACTATCTTCAACAAAAGTGTCATGCTGTTAGCGTATGCCGACGATATTGACATAATCGGCATGAACACGAGAGCAGTCAGTGCAGCATTCTCAGAGTTGGAAAGAGAGTCGCGTCGGATGGGTCTCACGGTGAACGAGGGCAAGATGAAGTATCTAGTGTCAACAAACAAAGAGTCCCGGCGTCTTGGACAGCACGTCACTGTTGACAACTACGCTTTTGAAGTAGTAAGGGACTTTGTCTATCTTGGAACCAGCATTAACAGCAGTAATGACGTCAGCTTGGAGATCATGCGTAGGATAACTCTTGCTAACAGGTGTTACTTTGGGCTGAGTAAGCAATTGAGAAGTCGAGCCCTCTCTCGAAGAACGAAAACTACACTCTACAAGTCTCTCATCATGCCTATCCTAACATATGGCGCTGAAGCCTGGACAATTTCCACCTCGGATGAGCGAATGCTTGGAGTTTTCGAGAGAAAGGTCCTACGCAAGATCTTTGGACCTATTTGCGTTGGTGGCGAGTACCGAATAAGGTACAACCATGAGCTGTACGAGCTGTATGCAGATATTGACATAGTAAAGCGCATCAAAATCCAGCGGCTGCGCTGGCTAGGTCATGTCGAGCGAATGGAAGAACACGCTCCAGCTAAGAAGGTGTTATATTCGGAACCCGCTGGAGGAGGACGCAGAAGAGGAAGACTAAACCTCCGGTGGAAATACCAAGTACTGGAGAACCTGACGACGCTTGGAATTTCTAACTGGCGCCAGCTAGCGAAGAACAGAGATGGCTGGCGAAGCATATTATTTTCCGCCTAAATCGATATTCGGTTGTTATGGCCACATAAGTAAGTAAGTAAGTAGTTCAAATTGAAAGTTAGAATCGACTTATTTGACATACTTCCCTTACAAAAATCTGTCAAAAAGCCTGTTCTAACTTTTATATGATATATATTTTTTATAACTACGGACCATAATGCTTGAGCGTAAAATTAATTATATACTGGCCATCAGCAAGAAAGTTTGGAATGAATTCTTCATTCTTCTCTTTTGCTCAATGTTCATTCTTCAATACAATTTCATTAGATTTCATTAGACTATTGCCCATTTTTCATTATCAATGTTTGCTCCAAAGTAATGAAATTCTTGTTCTATTAAAAAATGTGTTCATAAAGAAAACTAAATACTTCACTTCAAATTTTGTTCCTGACAAAACAAATATGAATCGCTTTAAATTCAATTTAAATTCAATTATATATGCAATCTTTTGCACCTTAGAAGGGACCTACTTATTTTAGACGGTTCCGAACGTAGAACTCTTGCGACATCACTTTTTCTGAGCTTTTAGAAGCTTTTTTCGTGGCAAATTCTTACTACCGGAATAATTGCCAATAGCTTGCCGACAGTTGGGTACCGTTCATTTCGATATTAAATTTTTTATGCTTCAGTCGAGAATTGAAACCACGACCTACAGATCAGAAGCCCAACAAACTAACCACTAAGCTACGGCACCCACTGAAATCCCTGTAGTTACGTCAAAACTTACCGAATATTTTATCATATGTTACAATGCATTTACGGTATTTACTATTTCTTTTTAAAATTAGAAGTAGAATGAAAACTTGATTGCTCACTTTATATAGCTCTTTCGTACCATGCCTCTGTGGTTTCAAATTTCTTATGCTTCAACTTCGATTGCAAAATGTCCGAATACTCTGTTCGGAAATAAAATTGTATAACCCTCTTCTACTTTGTACTTTGTACAGACCTTTATAAATATTTAAGGGAATCGTAGAACCGCAACAAAGCCGTATAACCTATGCCGGTATATTTAACAAAAAATTTTCAAACTTTATTGAAAAAATTTTTATTACATATTTACTTCCCGGTCATACAATGATGACAGTTGATTCTATGCATAGCACAATTGAATCTTTTATATGCAATTTTGGGACCCCAATGAATGGCCAAAAATTATTCGCAATGCGCGAAATAACCCATCGGGACAGGAAGTATTTTGTAGATTTTTTACTACCGAACAAAATTAAACTAAACACCGGGTAACTTCATTCTAAAAAAAAAAAAAACAAAATAAATTAAACTCAACTATGGATATTCTATTCTGAAAAATTCCGTAAAAAATCTATGAACAATTTTAAATTTACTTTTAAGCTAGAAATATACCATAGGCATGTATGTATCTCCTCTATCAAATTCATTGATTTGAAAAATCTACTTTAAAAAAATATATCATCAAAATATCACAATGAGTGTTTAAACTTAAAACATTCGTTAATATTAAAAAAAAAGACTCGTTAAATGAAAGCGACGACGAAGATTAAATACTTATATTTTTCATATTTGAAATTGAAAATCTTTTGTTACGTATTACTTTTGTTTAATGTTATTTTGTACCACTTAAATTTATAATTCATTCAATTTATTTTCAATTTAAACCAAAAAACAGGGTTTTTCAACAAATAAAACAAACAAACAAAATTTTTGTTTGACTTTAGTTGGATTATGCTGTGGTCATATTATCAATCAATTGAACGCCAATCATGGCGTTCATTTTCCGTTTAACCAATTTCGATTATTGGGCGGTTACGCATTATTGCCGAGACAGAGGTGTAATATTTTATCAAATAATTGTGCTTCATTAAATTTCAATTGATTTCATAATGGATACCGCGCTCAATGATTTGATAAAAACAGCAACCATATATGCTGAAAATGTGTGTTTTTGGAATGATAATCATAGAAGTGTACTGGGAAAAAAAATTGAGTTAATGGAAAAAGTATCATCGAAAAATCGGCAAAAAAGAAAACGATCAAGTGGTATAAAAAATGGCGAAAAAACGAAGTACAAACGGCTCTTTCACATTCCTGACAAAGGAATTATAATAATACGATTTCTGGGCCTTCAAAAATTACCTAAGGATGACCGATGCGAGATTCCAGAATCCTGCGGCTCATTGAAAAGAAAACGCCAGTTGGAAATGCAATAATGCCAAATCAACAACTGCCAGTGCTGGTGGCAATAGTTGTCAATCCTTTCCTATATTGGCTTTAAAGGACTGAAATTTTGTCCAGATATCATGATTTGCTATATCGCTAGCAATTTTAGACAATTGCTGGTGCATAGCATCTAGGGCCTGTTTCCGTTTTTACCGATTATATTAACTATCGCACAAGCGTTCATTAATTTGCAGCAGACTGAGAGGTCTCTCACGAATACACCATTTCTAAATACAATAATCAATTTAAAGTTATAGAATTTCTTTGCTTAACGAGATGATTCTCTCAATCAGTACATACTCAGAATATAAAACAAACGCGAATAGCTTTCTTTAAAGGGAATTTATATAATTAACGTTTAAAATTTAATAATACCTCGCAGTTCGTAAAGAAATGTTGCATTATTTAAAAACATTTCTTCTTACATTTTTGTTTTCTTTATATAAAATTTCTTATGGCAACACTGGTGAAATACGAAACAAGATCGTAGTCCGTAAATTTGCTATTAAAATTTCTCATGTTCCCATATATGCTATTTCAGTGGAGTCTGTTTATAAAGAAAGCAAACACAGCTATGGTGTTTCATGTTCGCGTAACAAAAAAAAAAATTTAAATGCAATTAAGATGTTGGTTTGTTTATTTATTTATTAATATGCTACAATATATTTGATAATACGCTGATGCAGTCGAGTATTGTATGTGAATGAGTTCCGAAACTTTGCGGTTAGGGCAATGTTATGCAGATGTTATGTCATAAAATGCAGAGAAGTTTTTACCCTCTAGTCCGCCAAATATACCCGTCTGCCTAATAAGGAGATTGAAGTATTGAGGGATAAATTGAGCATAACTACCTGCTAATGACCGCTTGCATAACATAGCACTTTCGGAATAACTACATAATACCTCATAAGTAGACTCAATATTATTCTGTACTGTTCTAACTTGACAATTGATACTGTCATACATAAATATATGATTGTCAAAGAATCAATATTGTTTCTTCGTTTGAATACTATTTTATTTGTATAAAAAATGTACAAAACATAACTTGAATGTCTAAAATGTATATTAACATTATTGAAATCAATTTGGAAAATTGTAGCCTGAAGTTATAATCAAAGTGAAAACCATCTTAATGTCGAAATTGAATTATTCGACAAATTTCCCATGTAAAAAGCTGTCAAAAAGCTGCCAAAAAGCCTATTCTAACTATAAAATGGTCTTAACTTTGGCTATAACTGCGAACCAATATATTAAGTATATTCAAATATTGATTTGTAAAATTGAAATATGATGTATTAAATAAAACGTGGATTACTAAGGTTATTCTTTGTTCCTTGTACCCATGTTGAATTAAAAACGAAAGACTGGAGAGTAACATGCGGCACAAATTTTTTGTTCTACAGCGAGAATTTGTGCCCTCAATTTTGAAATAAGCGTTTGACTAAATGTACCCAAGTTGTATATTTGTCCTCTTGGACTGAAACTACAGGTCTCATCAATGCCTCATCTGGTGGTCTAAAGCTTTTAATTTATAGTCCTCCTCGACACTTTTTGCTAATTTTCAATAATTTTTTGACACCTACCAGGCAATAACTCGGCCATAACTTAACGAATATTCATTCTCAAAGCGGCAACAGTTTGAAGATTGTCTGCATAAAAACGATGTTTTGCATATCCCTAGAAGAAGACATCAACGGTGACAAATCGCACGAACTCGTGGCCAATTTATATAACCAAAACTTCAAATTACACGTTCTGGAAATTTTTTGAGAAATAAATCCATATTCATATCTTTACGTAATTGGATCCATAAATAATTGATGAGAATTGTTAGTGACAGTTGCACCTTCATTTTTTTCGAAGAAGTACGGTCCTATGACACCTTCAGACCAAATTGGACACCATATAGTGAGTTTTTGAAAATAGAATCGTTTGGCAATAATTTTATGGTTCTCACTACCCCGACTTTGAGAATCTGCCAAGCGAAAAATGTGCTTCATCCCTTGAGAAAATAGTGTTCGATTAATGAGTAGCAGCGTATGCTGTACATAATTCTTGAACCGTAAAACGAGCCCAAATGCTGTGTTTGCTGCGGAATCGATAAACGTTGGATCTTCTTTGATCACTTTCACTAACAACAACAATATTTTCAAATGATAGTGCATTTTGATGATGAATAGGCCTGAAGATAGGTGGTTATAGAGCCAGTGTCTTTCAAATTTTTACACAATCCTGCTTACAGTGCACTCAGATGGACGATTAGTTGACCAAATCAGCGCGTAATGTGCTATACATTTTATAAAATGTAAAAATGTAATGTAAAAAGACAACTTTTAGACTAAACACATTAAACAGTCTAGAATGACAGCTCTGTTTGACAGTTGTGACTTAAACAGAACTGTCGAAATCATCGCCGCTGGAAATGTAAACATAATACCTCAACAAAAAAAGGGCTTAATGGGAATGAATATTCCCATTTCCACAAAATGGAGAACTCGGTAAATACAAAACAAATTTTCAGAGATATTGATAAAACAACAGCAGATAACAATAAATATGCGCCACCCGGATGAAAATGACTCAAATACTAGTTTAGATGAATTTTAATTTACAATAAAAGTTTTCAGCCACTTTTTTTTTAGCCAAAAGTTCCAAATTTCAGCGATTTTTAGCCACTTTTTGTAACCCAATAGTGGTGGCTACGCTACGCTTCGTCATTCTGTTCACATTTTTCGCCTGCCTTCATTATCAGCTTGAGCTTTATACTTTAGCGTCACTTTATGATCCAGCCTTTACTCAACACAGCGCACGATATAGAATTCTGTTGATTTTGATTTCTGTGAAATGCTATATATGTAAGCACAATTCAGCCTTAACAGCTAATGAAATTCGAAAAGAATCAGTTAAGTTTCAGAGTTCAACGAACGAACGTGTTTGGTGTTTTATCCGGAGTAAATTAAAGTATTTTACTAAACTGGGTGCTCTTAATTTTTATGACGCTCGAGAAAGGACTTAATTTTATATTTACTAAATACTTTGAAAGTATTTTCATTTAAATTCAAGAGATCCAGCTCGTATACCATGAAAAATTAGAATCGGTTTTGAGTTTTTTTTTGTTTGTTTTTTTAATGAATACTAATTTACTCATCAACAGTAACACAGTAATTTATTATACCACGTTATATTTGTGGAAAAGGCTACCCGAGATCAGCATCTGATGAAATAACCCGTGTGATATAGAAACATAGTTTCCAAATTACAATAACTATCAAGGCAAGGTAAAATTAAAATATATAACCATATTGAAAGCCTAATTGTTGATTATTTAATAAAACGATGTTGAAATAATAGCTCACACAGTTTATCGCCACTGGTCATCAGGATGCCACTCATTAAACTCGCTCTATTCACTACCCCAGAGAGTTTGTCAGCAGGTGCAGATGTAAGTGCAGATGACATAGGTAACGCCATTGAGCAAATGAGTGCTATGAAAGTAAGCTACGATAATGTGGCTTCACTCGATTTTAACGCGTTGTGTAGCGAATTTACCAGAGCTATACCTGATTTTAGCTGCACGTATGGAATAGACAGTACAGACATGAAAACCACCAAACTTTTGAGTCTTGATGCTGCCTCGCACATCATATATAAAATCTCGCCTGAAGCTAGACGACTCAAGGGGTCAGGAAATGATCAGCGGTGGACGCTCCGAAATATAGAAGACAAGAGCTGCATTGTTGTATATACTTGCTTCTACTGTCAGCCTCTAGAAACTCAACCAAAGTTTAGGAATGGGCATTTGTTTCTAACCATTGCTCAGGCAGGCCTACTATCAGTAGACAGATTATGTAGAATCATTCCGCTTATCACTGAAAAGGAAAAATACTTGCTCACTCCTTTGGCTGCTGCGATTTTTCCAAGAAATGTCATTCTGGACTTGGCTAGAAGGTTATATGACAAGACTTATCCAACAAATGAGGAAATATCATCTCTTCTGATAGAGATAAATTCTAGTTGCCAATCTGATGGTCATTATCTTCCAGGATCAACCACTGCAGTAGCAGCTGTTGCAGCTGTATATGGCAGTAGGAACTTGGAGAACCAGGTGACAAGAATGAAACTCATAGATAGGAAAATCAAACCATATATAAATGTCGGCAAGATATTCGACCATTCGAGATACAAGTTGTTCTGTGAATATGCATGTGGAAGTGTTCCGTTTAATTTGAGCCCAGAAAAATTATTCGAGGTGTTTGTGGATGCACGTAGGGAATGGCAAGAGAAGTTGAATTTACGACTTGATTAATACTAATCTTGTGAGACATTCGAATAAAGATTTCTTATTGTTAAATAAGTAAATTCTAAGAATATGTTGTATCATTTTAGATTTAAGTGTCATGTTTCACTTGAATTGACATATGAAAAAGCAAACTGACTACTTCAGACTACTTCAGAGTGTTTGGTGATATTCAAACGCAATCCAAACGAGTTCATGACCGTGTACGTAACATATTCATTACATCATAGCAGAGGCAAACATGAAGATATTGGTCGGTGTTACGAGAAATTGTATTATTTGGAGGGCATCAAAAATTGAGAAATAGTTGAACTCGAGATAGAAGGAAAAATACAGCGTTTTTTTTTTTTTTTTTTTGCTGAATAGAATATTTTTTATTTCAATATTCAGGGACATCACCCACGTGTATGAAAACGCATAATATACATCTGTTTTGAGGGCAGATATTCAATCATTTCAGTATAGGGTTCAAGCCATACGTAAAATAGTAGCTATTGTAGCTGGGGAAGACATTTAAATGAAGATGTGTTTCACAGCCAATGAATATGTAGGTAAAATTTAATTCTAAATCAAATTGATGCACTAGATGTTGAACATTTGAAAGTACATGGTCTAAACTAAACCAAGGAGAACTAATATGATACATTCCTAAGGCTGAGCGGAAAAGATATCCGAAAATATGTGGTAGGGCTTACGAAGAATTGCATTATAGGCCATGCTTTTTTATGACGGCACCTACTATCGTCATCTCATGTTCTTTATGCAAGTCTTGAGTTCTTATTTACCATATACCATTCTTATTTATATTTATCGTTTGAAATTTATACAAATTCAAGATCAATAATCAATAATAAACATTTATTTCCAATAAAATGTTTACAAAAATAGAAAGATGAGAACGTGTAATACGTGCATAAATACAAATACGAAAAAAAAAACCAAACAAAGAAGAAAATCGCGAAAAGAAAAATCACAAATTAAATTGCTCTGCATAGTAACAACAATAATAATAATAATAACAACAACAACAACAATTATAACAATATTGTTTAAAGCACACATAATACATAACCTTGTATGGTCTTTAACCTAAAAAGAAGCAAAATTAAATACAACAGCAACAACCAAATATCGCATAAAACGAAAAAAAAAGACAAAGAAGAAGAACAACAACAATGTGATGATTTTTTTAGTACTATGAAATATTTCTTTTCGTTTGTTTTTTTTTTTTTTATATTTTCTGTTTGATTCGCTCGATTTCATTGTTGCTCTCTTGTTTTATATTTATTTCATTTACGCTTACCTATTTTAATAGTCGCTTTTTTTTTTTTTTGCTACATGATTGTGTTGTTATTGTTGTTGTTATTAGAGTTAACAAGTTATTTTTATTCGGTCTTTTCTTTCTTAAGTAAGTAAATTACCTGTTTTGAAGTAATGCAATATAATTATAAACATATAAAACGATTTATGTTTAGATACCTACATGCATGGATCTACGCACTCATACTAACTATATATATGTATGTACATGTTTATAAACATACATATGTATATAAGAGTTTAAATGAGATGAGGCCGCATATTCTGATTGCAGTTGAATAAAATTAGATTTTCATTATCCATAGATTATTTTATTCTTCTTCAAGTTAAAATAAAAACGAAGATATGCATAAAATAATGTGTGCACGACAATTCGAAATGTCTTCTTTCCTACGCTAAACATTTTTATGGGATAGTTTCTGGGCCTAAATCGATATTCGGTTGTTATGGCCACATAAGTATAAGTTTCTGGGACTCCGTTTCAATTAGAAGTCAGCAGCTGTCAGTCAGTGCAAAAATGTCGTCTTGATAATATTAATGGAACCATAGGGATTTATTTGTTCAAAAAAATGTTCTAAAATAAAAACCGTTCAATATTTTTTAATGTGTTGTATGTGGTACCCTTCACCAAAAGAAGGAAATTGAGTATAACCGAGGAAATGATATATCTAGGAGTAATCCTAGATAAAACCCTGACTTGGAATAATCACTTATCGCTTATAACTGGCAAAGCCCTAAGGGCAAGCCATGCGTGCCAGAGAGTACACGGTAAAAGATGGCGTCTGGTACCAAAAATGGTGACATGGTCGTACAGGACCGTAATAGTGCCAATGATCACCTATGCATCCTTGGCGTGGTGGCCGAAGGTAAATCAAACAAAGGCTAAAATGATCCTTAGTAAGGTCCATCGAATAGCCTGTTTGGGTGTCACGGGAGCAATGCGCACGTGCCCCACTGCAGCCTTAGGAATTCTTACTAGACTCGCCCCTCCACACCTCATGGTCCAAAGGACGGCAACCAGTGCGGCACTGAGATGGGTCTAAGATGGAAGATGGCTGTGCGGGGGCTGGAATTGTTGGACCAAGATTACGGAAAGCAATCGCAATGGGGAAAACAGCTTCCATCTTTCAGGCGGAGTTTCATTCCGTGGTACCAAAATATGCAGCTTGTCGGACAGCCAGGTGGCTCTAAAGTCCCTGGCAAAATTCTCGTTTCAGTCAAAGCTGGTTTGGGAATGTTTCAAACTTCTCAACGCCCTGGCAGCAAAGAATGCTGTCACCCTAATGTGGGTGCCGGGACACGAGGGAAACGAAATGGCCGACTCCCTTGCAAAGGAAGGTGCAAGCACTCCTTTCATTGCCCTTCTACGGAGTTACAAACAGTTTCATAAACAACCTGATATGTGAGAGAGTGAAACGGGATCTTCTCCACTACTGGAGAGCCCAAACGGGCATGCGGCAGTCGAAGGAACTTATTGATCCCACACATGTTAGGGTGGATGCTGTTCTTAACCTCAGCAGAAATGACATAAAACTCTACACAGAGTTGCTCACTGGGCACTGTGGACTTAACTACCATATGAAAAAAATAGGTGTGGTAGAAAACGATACCTGTGGACTCTGTCATGAGGAGCAGGAAACATCGAAACATATTCTATGCAATTGCCCAGCAGTGACAAGACGTAGACTTGGTTACCTAGGTAATGGAATCTTGACTCCAAACCACATAGGTAAAATTAAGCCCACAGCAATTACAAGATTTATAAATAGTCTAGAATTGTTTTAGTTGGACAATAGGCGCACAAAAGATCTTTTAGGTCGCAGTGCCAAAAAAAAAAAAATAGCCTGTATAATAATAAATAAATAAAATGTGTTGTTTTTTATTCTCAAAAAACTAGACCGATCCAATGATCGTGTATACATTACTCAAATCTAGACCCTGACTGTAATCTCCATCCATCCATCAAACCAATTTTCAATTGATTTTGACTAATTTATCAATAGTTCGAAAAGAAATGTCTAACTTATACCGCCATGCTGTCACCGTAATCCGTTGTCCCGGCAATAAAATGAACTAAAGGAGGTTTAGTCGAGTATAACAGGAAACTACGTTTAGAAAATTTCTAGCACAAGGTTCTAATTTACTGTTAAATATCTGTTAATGGCTCACTTATGTCATTTAACTGTCAATAGCTCCATCATCATTTGGGGCAGTATTAAAATGAGCCGATTCGATATGAAATTATAGGTGGCACGGCCGCATGTGGCCTTTACGACTACATATCTTCGCCAGCTATCCCTATTTTTTCATAGCTGGCGACAGTTAGAAATTACAATCGCGACCATTTTCTCCAGTAATAACTTTTCTCACCGGAATCTGCGTCGTCGAACAGCAGGTTCCGAATATAACACCCTCTTAGCTGCAGCGTGTTCTTCAATTGGTTCGACATGATATAGCCAGCGCAGCCGATGAATTTTGATGCGTTTTATTATGTAAATGTCGCTATGATCAGAAGTTCTATTAACGATTAACAGACAAGAATCGCGCTGGCAGGATTCATTACCGGGCATTGGCTGATCGGAAAGCATGCAACCATGCTGAACATTGCGCCACCTGACTACTTTTGAAGCTGCGGTTTTGAGAAGAAAGCAGGCTCAATAACTTACCTTATGTGTGAGTGCCCGGCGCTTACTCGCAGCAGACACACTTAAAACACATCGTCTGATTCTGATGGTTTCGGCGATGAATGAGCTAACCTTATAGCCTTGTAAACTTAGAATCAATGTGAGAACGCACTCGTGGGATTGTATTAACTTACCAAATGTAGCCGCCGGAACCACATACCTCTTTGGAACGCTTGAACTCGTGAACAGTGGAATGAAACCATCTGATAAGCAACTTTTTATGAAAATAAGAATTGCTCATTGACTAAAAAATAGAAATAATATTCGTTGTCCAAGTCGAAATACAAATGTTTTTGTGGTGTGGTTAAAAATATTAATTCTATCGTTCTAGACTTTTTGTCTCTAAACATTTCTCCTTGACCTAATGCAAAGGTTTTTTTTTCTCGACTATTTCGTTAAAATTCCATTAGTGGCTAAGGTGATGATGGTGATGATATTGATGTGGATGATGATGCAAAAGAATTTAATTGCAAAATTTGCATGATTTGAAAAAATTTTGATATTTTTACTTTTAACTTGAGTTTAATGAATATTCACATACTTATATAAAAATTTCTTATTGTCTATTAGAGGAAATAAAACTATGCGCTTATCTACAAGTAATTTGATACTGACGAAGGCTTAGTTTTTATTTGTTTATTTGAATGGCATTCTTAACTCAATTAAGAAAAGACAAGGCTAATGCGAAATAGCTAATAACTATGTAGAAATTTTGTTTCAATCCGTAAATTAAAAAAAAAATTATTTTAGTTTTTATTTATAATTATTTGAAAAAGTTTGACTTTTGTGTCAATCACTGTAACCTCAAAGAATCATTCTTTCTTCAAACGTATTTGATGTTAGATGGATTGAGGATGGAGAACCGGAGAATGGAAATGGAATTGTCTTCCAAGAAAAGGAGGCAAATCATCTCCTCAGAGATGAGAATGGGTCAAAGGGACCCAAAAAATTTAAATATGGACACTCTATTCAGCAAAGTAAAAGTTTTGTTTTTTTAACATAGTCTTTTAGCTTCATACAATTCGCCCAACGATCAATTTTTCTTGAAAGTAGTAAATAATAGAAACATTCGCATCAAGATAATATATATTTGATCCTGGAGTCAATTTTGTTTAAAGCTGAATGTTGTAGGGAAGTCCACCTCAGAAATGGAATTGGTTGTGAGTATATTTCAAGAGTGCTGCAAAAGGACAAACTAATACAAGTCGGTCCTATATCGCACCCCATTAGATGCTATAGAGCTATTTACCAGTTAACAGGCGTTTTAGGTTCACTTTCTAGGTTAATCACCCTGAGAAGTGAATTAATGAGGGTAAATCATATTCTTTACCCCGTTGTTGGTATGCTGGAAGCGGTGGAATTTTATAAGAGTGTAAATTTTATAGGGTATTTTTCTTGACGTTTGGAAGAAGGTGTTGAGTATATTTCAGTAAAATATTAAAGAATGAAAAGTAATAGGGGGCCAGTCCTACATTGCAACACTCTATAGATGCGATTACTGGGCAGCTATGGGCCGTTCTTTATTTCATTTTGTACGAAGACATGAAATTAAAAGGAAGGAAATTGGGGTGCACATGAGCTGAGACCGAGAAACGTTGAATGCTGATCATGTAATTACGAAATGCTGCTTACTAAGCGTAGACAAAAGGGTTTTTTGCATCGTATAGCCATTGATAATGAAAAATTAATCCACTACGATACCACAAAGAGGAAATCATGGGATCCACGTAGCTATGCGTCGACATAGACAGTGAAGCCAAATATTCATGGAAAAAAACTGAAGTGCATTTGTTAGGATGAGTTGGGTATTATCATGTATTAATTATGAGTTGCTCGAACCGAACGAAACCACGATAAAATGATTTTCCAACATGTTGCTGCCCCGTTCAAAACATACGTGGAGACACTCAATTGGAAAGTTTTTCCCCGATGACACATAATTCGGCTGACTAGCACTTTAGATCATATGAAGATAGGTTAGGTTATGTGGCTGCGCTGGTCTGAGAGGACACTCTTAGACCTAGAAAGGCCCATTGTGATGCCACCGAACTTCTCTTCCAATACTGTTGTGCGTGTTAAATTTGGACAGCATTAGGAGGAACCTACTTATATTAACCGGTTCCGAACGGTAGAATTCTTGCGACATCACTTTACCTTAGTTTTGTCACAGAGCTCTTTTAAGAAACACTTTTGGCAAATTGTTATTGCCGGAAAAAATGACAATTTTTGGCGGCAGATGGGTACCGTTAGAAAGAAAAATCTTTTCGATATTAAATTTTGTTATGCTCCTGACGGGGATTGAACCAATGACCTACAGATCAGAATGCCAACACACTAACCACTGAGCTACGGCGCTCTATTTAAAAAATAGTTGCATCAAACTTTTTATCTTTTGCATGTGAGCAATTCGTCTAATTAGTGAGCAGTTACTCAGCTAGTTTGAAATGAGAAAAAGGAATTAAAATTAGAAAATACACTCCCCCTTGAAGTGTTGGCAACATCTTGGTGTCTTTCAAAAATGAGAATACAATATACTTAAGAATCATATTTACCTATAGAGAGAATAAGAGAGAGAGAGAGAGAGAGAGAGAGTAGTACTGCATTCCAACATTGCTACTTATTAATAAGGCATAGGTACTTCTTCCTATGGGACTTGTGTCTGTGTATCACATTTTCTTGTTATTCTTTCAATCGTCCTTTAACATACCTATACTCTTTGTACATCTGTTGACACAAAAAAATTCATACTTCTTTATTCTTTACATTTTTCCCTGTCTTTTTTGTAACATTCTGCTTTTAATTTTATCATTGGCAAGCACTTCTGGCATTCGGTTGTAACGATTTCATTTTCATTTTCCTTTCTATTCGCTTTTTAATTTTTGTACTTTTGTCCTTTTTCGCTGCTCTCCATTTTGGTGTACGAATAAAAGCATTGCCTAGAATAGTGCACGAGCACATTATATCGTACAACTTTATTTCCTGTTTATTCGTCTGTCCATTTACCAGTCCCACCCATTCTACAATCATTCTTCACAATACTCAAATACTGATTCATTTGAAATTCCCCATTCGCCTTTTCACCTTGCATCCAGCATTCCATCGTTAGATGATACTCGTATTAATGTTGTTGTTGTGCCTGTGCTGTGATATTTATTAATGATTACAATTTAGCGCTTCTTCTATTGGCCAGTTTATGTCAACAAAGCAGTCAACTTCAAGAAAGAAGCATAGTGATGCCACCCACATGCTTAACATAATCAAATATAGACGAAAATCAAATGACACTTAAATAAGAACTCATAATTAAAGTTAAATGTCATTTAATATTTGATCTGAATTGGCCCTTAATAGTATTAATAAGTATGAGTAGAGAGTGTGCGAGTGACTTATGTGCAAATTTCTCATTACTTTTACTGCTGTTATTATTATCGTTGTTGTTGTCGTTGTTGTACTAATTGTTGCTTTTGAGTTAAAACAACAGCTATTAAGAACAGATAATCTGTTAAGGGGTTGGCAACGTGAATTACGTGGTGACAATTAAAGCACTGTAGTGTTTGAAGATATAAAAAAGTGGTGGTGTTTTCAGGGATCTTTTTTGGGCTTACAGCAAAATAATTACATCAGACGCCTGTGTCATAGTCACGGTCTATTAATGTCATCTGCATTGGTTTACCGTTTTATTAGCAACCAATACCACTAGATTTCCTAAGTATTTATCGGTGCTCTGCTAGTTATTTAGTGACGTCATATGTGTAATATACACAGTGAAGCAATACAAAACTTATGATTCGCCTTCAACAGGAACTATCTTTGAATAAAGGGTCATTTTATTAATTTTCAATAAGTAAATATGATGTATTTTATAAAACTCAACTTGGTACAAACAACTTCAATAAATAAAAATAACTCCTTTTTCGAGAACAAAAAAAAAAAAAAACTTGTTTTCATAGAAAATATACAATACATTATTTTAAATATTGGTATTTTGTGTGGCCACAACTTGTAGTCGTTTTGTCATAAAATGTACTAAGTTTTTCGTAACATCGAGCGGTATATTTTCCCATATATAATGAGAAGCGGCCTCAACCTTTTCTTTTTTTTTACTATTTACCTGGCGCTCACGCAACTCGGTTATTGGGGTTGAGTTCAGGATTGTGGGAGTATGGGGGAGTACTGTTTTGACGTGATACAAGAACCATTTTTTAATATCTAACGCAGAATGTTTTGGATTGTTATTCTGCACAAGGCAATAATCAACGTTGAGCCAAAAATTTTATTTTAATTGCTAAGTAGTCCATTTTGTTCATTACTCCGTCGATAAAAATAAGATTATAGACGCCTCTTGTGCCCATTCCATTCCACCCCACGCCATAACGCTGCCTCTTCCATGCTTTAACGTCTTATTCAGATTTTTATTGTTCAGTGCTTGCGCCACATAAAACAACAAAATACCAAAACTATCAGACCAAAATAAATTTAATTTGGACTCATCTGTAAAAATTACAGTATCCCAAAAATCATTATCGCGGTGAATATAATATCTGGCATAGTGTAAACGTTTAGCAATATTTTTCATTGATAAATATGGCTTGGCCCTAAATGCCCCAAAGTCAAGCTAATGTAAAATATTTCGCCCAGTTTGAGGATGGACTTATGTAATGTCAGTTTCTTTCAACTCTTTGGCGATAACTACAGTTAAAGTTTTGGGATACTGCTTAATACATAGAGCAATTTTTCTTTCTGCCCGGGATTTGCAATTTTTTTGGACCCCCTACTACCACCAGGTTTTTCTATTTCACCGTTTTCTTTATTTTTTTTTTTTTTGTGCTTGGAAATTATATACCGTATCATAGTGTGTGGTTTTTTTGACAATTTCGCCTCTTATGCGAATGCTTTTGCTTTCTTGCCAATATTTAATTATCAAAACTTGCATATCTTTTGAAGTTCGTTTAGTTGTCATTTTTAACAAAAACAAATCTTTTACTAAAAATTCTGCACGATGTAATAAAATGGACCTACAATACTTATATTGATCCATTACGAACAGCAGAACTCTTGTGAAAAACACTTTTCTGAGCTTTGCCACAGAGCTCTTTTGAGAAGTTTTTTCCACAAATTATTATTGTCGGAAGAATGGCAAATTGCTTGCCTATGGAGGAGCACCCTTTGAAAGAACAAATACTCTTTTCCTATTAAATTCGGCTACACCGGTATTCAAAGTCACAGCATACGACTCATGCACAAAAATCCAACGCACTAACCAACTTACTTAATTAGTCATTACATGAATAAGATTAAAAAGATGTATAAGAAAAAATTTTAATGAATGAAGTTTTGAATAACTCTATATTATTATTTTTCTTTTTTAACAAGTCCATCGGCCGAGGGGGATCTACACCCTGATCCCCCTGACTACGCCACTGGTCCTCCATATTATTGAACTTCCCTGACAATGGCCTGGCGATCTCTTGCTATCCTTTAGAAGGAGAGCCCTACAAAATTTACGTTTTTGTAAAATTCACTCCCGCCTTTATCCAGGGTACCCATAAAAGGGCCAAATAAATTACCAAACCTCATTATTTTTTGCTACGTAACATTTTTCTTATCTATCTTTACTCCCTCAAAGAGGCTGCCCTACAAAATGAACTTAAATTCACCAGAAAATCTACAAATTACTCCATAAATGCTGAAGAATCGTCCCTAATGCGGTGAAATTTATGTCCAAGTCGCAATAATTTGTTTTCCTATACATTTTTCTGGAATATACCCCCAGCTGTTGTGTTAGCATGAGCTCGGTGCTGGAACTCTATGAAGACGAATGCCGAAGGGTTTCAACTAGCGCCAGTGAGCGAAAAACACAGACGACTGGCAAAATACTTTAAACACAGCCGAAATCATTTATAATATCCAAAAGAGTAGGCTCCTAACACCATGATTTAGCCTGTAATTTCTTTTTTTTTTCCTCCTATCATTACGTTACATTATTAATATCAAGCATTATAAATTTTTATACTTGTAATAATTTTTTTTCCCTTTCCACAATTGTTGTATTTTAATTTTGTAACATTTTCATAGTGTACTCGTTATACAAGTGTGTGTATTTGGATGCCTGTCTTCATTTATAGCATTTCATACATATTAAATGTACATTCTCGCGCAGTACGAGAGAACCTATAGAAACAACATAAATACACACTTCCTCCTCACACTCTCTCACTCCATCGTTGAATCTCACTCGAAATTCCACAATGTACTCTTAACCTCTACTCGTTGATACTCTACATTACAAATTATTCGCCGCTATCCGCTACTCGTCGTAATGATGTGCTTTTGCCTGCTTCATTTTCATTTTGGGGTTTCTCAATGGAGCATGCATTGATAGCATGAAAATAGAGGCTGTGTGTGAGAGAGCGAGAGGAGGGGAGAAGTAAGTCTATAATGCGTGTATTTGAGTGATTGATGGAGTGAGAGGTACAAGAGGTGAGCGAGGGATTTGTATTGTTATTTTCACTTACATTTCGTATAAGAGAATGTATTACATGCGGTTGATTGCTGGCTGCCGCTGTTGCTGCTTCTGCTTCTGCTATGTACTAGTTTAACTTCACTATGATGCGCGCAGATATTCACTTGTATACATATTATAATGTTCACTGTTGCTATTGTTAGTGTTGTTGTTGTTGTTGTTGTTGTTGTTGTTAAAATTATACATATCTTTTACTCATACTAATTGTGGTCGTTGTTATAGCTTGCTTGTTTGCTATTATTATTGCCATTGTGTTTAGTTGTTGTTGCTATTGGTCTCTTTGCTCTATAAGCACGTTATAAACATTCCAGCACTTGAGCATTGCTAGTGCGCTAGTATTTTGTTGGGGAAAAAGTATCGACCTTCTTACTGTTAAATGGTTTTGTGATCGAAATTAATCAATTTATTACTAAAATAGTGAAATTTTCCCAGTATTTTATTTATTTTTAATAATACATTTTAAGTAACCTCGTGCATGCTGTAGTTTTTGTCGAATACAGGCTTAGAAAATTTCAAACACCTTCAAAATTTCGATTAACCGTTAAAATCCCGTTATCGGATCACTCATATTAAAAAAAAAACATCTTTAAGAATTTCCTAATTTACCGTTAAAATCGCATTATGGGATTACTATCGTTATTTAACAATCAATAACAGTAATTTTCCAATTTTCCATAGCAACCCTTTTCTTCTCACGGAAAATTATCACAACTCCGACTATTTACAATCGATTCCAATAAATGGCGTAGAGTATTATTCGAAGTTTCATGTACATTTTATTTTTTTTTGATTGAAACGTTTTTACATTTCCTAATATTACATCTAGTTAACTATCAAGTAATTTTCTTTTGATAAAAATTCAATTTTCAAAATAATAACTACTAAGTAGATCAAACGGTTTGGTCCTCTTCAACCTTCTTGTTACGGTTGCTCCTTTGCGCTAAATGTAAATCGGTTGAAAAATGACAGTTACTGAGTGTTAAATGATCCAAGTGACCGTAAAAATGTTTTCTAATGATTAATCAAAAATTTGAGTTGGATTTTGAAACTTTTTAAAGATGTTTTTCTGTTGACCGCAGACCTATAATATGTGACTTGAAAATGTAAATGATGTTTATTTTTTTTTTTTGTGCGATTACAAATGTTTCTTCCAATGCTTTAAAACGGTTTAGTGCTGGTCGATATTAAATTTCTTATGGATTCTATAATTTTTAACATGCCTACCAGGGTTGTCCCTATCCAAGACACTTTTAGGGACCTATAACCTAAAACGACTTGAAGAATGTATCAGTTTAAACAAGAATAATATAATAATCATCCCGGGATTATTGACAGGGCACTGCAGGCTGAATTATCACCTAACGAAACTGGGAAACCTGCCTGAAACTGCAAAACATGTGTTGGGAACGTGCCCAGCACTTATGCACATAAGAAAGAAAAACTTCGAGGAATTTATAATACCGGAAAATCTGCTGCAATCCATTAGGGTAGGATCTATACTAAACTTTCTTATGGATGCTGGACTTAGAGAAATACTCTAGTCCATGATGGGGTGCACAATAGACCTAGGGTCGTAGTGCAATACAACCCCCTAATTTATAATAATAATATGCCGATCCTAAAGCATTTTTTTTTTAGTTTTTCATCGACTTTTTCGATAAAAAAGTCAATTAAAGCGATTTTGCTAAACGTCAAGTTTCTGCAAATTGAAAAAAAAAGGGTTAGGTGGTGACCTTAATTTTCTGAGCGATATTGTGATTGCCTGGTAGCTAGGTATTTATTTTCATTTTTCGATAATAGATCGACCAGAGCATTGAGTCCAAAAGTCAAGTTTCTGTAAATGGTTCAAAATTGGTTTATTGTCGATCTTGAGCTCCTGAGCGATTCCATATTATTAGGCGGATCTGAAAGGCAGAACATTGTGCATTGACAGCACCAAAAAATTTGAGTTCTGCAATTGTGGTATATTCGAGAAACGGGTTCGATAGTTTTTCTCCTCCAAACCAGATGTAATGTGTGTTCACTTGTTGTTGTTGCTGTTACATTTCTTCTTCTGCCTCATTGGTATTTTGATTTCGATAGTTTATGTGTGTGCGAATGTTGTGTTTGTATGTATTACTACACTGTGTGGTTATAAATACCGTACAATGTTGTAACAAAAATATGCGTAAATAAGCGACGTATCATTTGTGTATGTGCGAATGTGCGTATTTTTGCACTGTTTGCACATTTTATTTGCATTTTTTTATTTTGGAAATTTTACAAAATTCTTTTTGTTGTTGCATTCAGTATATTGTGTATGTATGTAAATTGGTTGGCTGCTTTCCCATATTTTTTTTTTTTTGGTAGACAGACAAGCTTTTAGCCTCTTATTACTATGGTTGTTGTTGTTGTGAATCACAAAATAATTAGTAATATGATTTACGACAATAATTTTGTTGGTTTTTTTTTTGTTGGCTTTTTTTGAGAGATTTTGCATTGCTAAGCATTAAAATTAGCTACAGTTGCTGTTGTTGTATTTCGAAAATTTATTATAAAGCAAACTAATTGGAAATGTGCAAATTGTCACCTAAATATTACAGATATTAAACAATTAATAACGTGAATTAAAAGTTTTCGAATATTAAAGTTTCTATTAAAATTAATTTCAAAATTCTTTTAAAACAATTTACTTGTAAAAATATAATGAAATGATGTAATTTGAAGCATTTAACGTAAATATTTCGAAATGTTTTTGATATTTGTATTCAATACTAAATAGTATTGAAAAATATTGAAAAACAGAGGTACTGTCCAAATATTAAAATATGATTGTATAGAGTGATTAATTTACTAGTATTTTTTCCAGTAGAGATTTTATGACAGCTGTCAAAATGTTAAAAGGTTTAAATGTACTTTCTCCAGTAAGGATTTTTAATCGATATGATTCGATACTCAAGTAAGACAGTCCCACTCCGACAGAAGGACTGAAGCACATGTTGGCTGGACCGTATGATTGGTTGAACCATACCGAACCTTGTATGACAAGAAACGGGTTAAAAAATAAAAATGAAATTCCCAGTTATATCTAATTACTGTAGTCAGTAATTAATTCTTTCTGGGACTGACTCTCGACCTGGATAATACTGTAAATAGAAAATAAAGTCGAAGCTAGATTATTTTATTCTGCATCTTCCTTTCGACAAGTACGATAAATAAAAAATAGATAGATAAAAAATAAAATACTTTTCTGGGCTGTCAATCAGACTGTCAGTGTCGACATGGGCTACCACCTAACTTAGGAGAAAGTAAACTATAAATCCAACTCACGACGAATTAATGTCAGCCATAGGCGCCCTATGTGTCGATACTCCCTCAACGATCGGATCCTCAACCAGACTGTCATTCGGGTGCACAAACAGAGATTTGATATGAACGGAATAATAACAATTACTGATTTTGGAGGAGGAAGGTAAATGGAAATCTAGACTAGAAATAGAACGTGGTTAGTGTAGCAGCTCTCACATATTAGGAGATTAAACATGTCTGAAACGCTCTTAAAAATCTAATTAAGATGATTTTGTGAAGTTCCATTTTGTGGAAACATTTTTCCTCTACAATTTTTGTGTAAACTCAATGGCCCATAGTTAGAGTCATTTTGACAACTCGTTTCTAATTTTATGATGATCCTAACATTGACTATAATTTCCTGATAATATGTTTTCATATTTCTACTGGGTTTTCCCGGAGTCTCAGACAGCACGTCACTTTTAAGAACTACGCTTGTGAAGTAATGAATTACTCTATCTAGGAACCAGCATTAATACTAGTAATGACGTCAGCCTGAAGATATTGCGAAGGATCACTCTTGCTAACGGGTGCTATTTTGGGCTAAGTAAGCAATTGAGAAGTCGAGTCCTCTTTCGAGAAACGAAAACCACACTCTACAAGTCTCTCATCATGCCCGTCCTTACATATGGCGCTGTTTTTCGAGAGAAATTCCCACGCAAGGTCTTTGGACCTATTTGCGTTGGTGGCGAGTATCGAATAAGGTACAACCATGAGCTTCATGAACTGTATGCCGACATCGACATAGTAAAGCGCATTGAAATTTAGCTGCTGAGCAGTCTAGGTCATGGCGAGCGAATGGAAGAACACACTCCGGCTAAGAAGGTGTTATATTCGGAACCCGCTGGTGGATGACGCAGAAGTGAAACTCCGAACCTAACTGGCGCCAGCTAGCGAAAGAAAGAGTTGCCTGGTGAATCGTGCTGCAATCGGCCTAAATCGATTTTCGGTTGTAATGGCCACATAAGTAAACAAATAAGACTGTAGCTGCCTCCAATATTCTTTGCTGCATAAACTCGGAGTAATTTTTTGTCGATTCTCGAACGGTGAAGTCTCTATGAATGTCACAAAGGCTGCAATTATCATTGGCTTCATGAAATTATTATCAAAATCAAAACAAATTAAAAGAAAAAGAAAATTGAGCCAGTGTTTAATTGGTAAACATGTTTAATTTTTATTTAAAGTGGAATTATTTCTTTACTTATTTATCTAAATACGAGTGCATATGTACCTACTTATAATGAAATCTTAATCATATTTATGTTGAGTGATTATCTATAGATTAAGGTGGATCAAATTGTATGTAGTAAAACTTCGATAATCTGACTCAGGGAAATATATAAAATTTTGATTATTTCAAATATATTTTTTCATGGAAGCAAAAATAAATGACAGATTTTGGACCCGTCATTATAAAGACATGTAAGGGAACCACATTATGAAATGAATATAGGTGGTAAGTACATTTGGAGGAAATGCTGATGAGAGAAAATGCATAGAGGTCGGCCATATATGATGCCCCTCTAAAGACTAATACTTTGTTTTGATTTTGCGTTCATTTTGTGAACTAGTCCTCCTAACGAATGGTGATAGAAATATTAGGGAAATATTGGTGAGGAAAAATTAATAACTATCATTTAAGGGGATTTTTGTGGATTTTCAGACATTTTTGTGATAACGTTGTATGGAAAAAATGTTGACGACGAAATATTAATGTAAGCCGGTCATACATATCACCACTCTAGGGGTGGTTCTTATGCAGCTATTGGAACATTTTTCGATTTCCACGTTCTTTTGCGTTCATTTTATATCCCTTTGGGATCCCTCTGAAGGAGGTGAGATGCTAAGAATCAATGAGGGGCGACTTCTGGGTCGATATTGGGTTATTTCTAAATATTTGAGGACGAAAATTTAATACGGACCCATCGTACATAAAGGCGCTTTAAGGGACGATTTCCGCAAAGCTATGAGGCTAATTGTCGATTTTCAGTCATATTTGCATTCATTTTGTACGTAAACTCCCTTAAAGGATGAAAATATGTGATAAGTATTTAGTCTAAGAAATATGAATAGTGATCGATCGTACACTTTACTATTTTAGCGGCAATTCCTCGACAGCTATTTGGGAATAGTTGTCAATTTTTATTAGTTTTTAAGTTAATTTTGTATGGAAGCCCCCTTAAGGTATGAGGGTAGGTAGTATGCTTAGAGAAAATATTGGAAATTAAAAATTAATTAGGTCTCGTCATGAATATCACCGCTCTAGGGGTCTCCCTAAGAGGTGGAGGTAGTGTCTAAGCATCTATAGAGGAAATGTCTGAGAAGAAACAATTTACCAAATTATATAACTCAACTAAGCCAAGCCATTTTAATATTTTACTCATCCATCGTAGTGTAGATATCTAAATAACTATAAAGAGATTTGCTAAAATCCTAATGAAATGAAATTGAAAATTCAACAAAAACAATAATAACAATAATATTTAAAAAAAAAAAAAAAACAAAATGCTTTAAAATGCTTCAAAATAATGATTTCTCAATGATTAAATATCGTCGTCGTCGTAGTCGCCGCCGCCGCCGCCGCTGCTGTCTCTGTCGTCATCGTATACAACAACAGCACATATTACACTGTCGAGACTCGTAAATATACATATAATCAGTGCTGTTGGCATTATTGCGCATTGTTGTTGTTGTTGTTGTTGCTGTTGTTGAATTTTCATATGCTTACTACAGACATACATATCGTGTATGTAAATCGTTTAACCACGACGACCCATAAACAATGTTTGTACGGCTATGTATGGCTCTGGGTATGTTTTGATATGCGAGCATGAATGAGTCTACAGATAAAGAGGGATATATGGATAAAACAACAACAACAACAATCAAGAAGACAACAACAACAAGAAGACAAGAACAACAACAAGAAAGAAGCAGTAGCAGCGTAGCACGAGTAGCAGAAATACAACGAACGATGCCAACGACAACGTTGACGATGACTATGAGACGGATGACGGCAACGCTATCGACGACAACGAGTAACATAAACGATCAGGAAAGGAATAAAGTGATACAATAATAACAGCAGCAACAACAAGAAGAACAACATCAAGAATTTACAAATCAAATAAACAACAACAACAAAATACATGTATGCACAAAATGAATGCATGCATACACAACAAAACAATAGAACGAATGAAATGAAACAAAAACGCCCCACTACACGTATATGTATATCGTATATGTGAACATAGTGCTCGTACTCAGCACAACAATAGGTGGTGGTAGCATACATAACCCATACCATCGACTGACTGAATGACGACAATGAAAGCAAACAAAAATAAATTGAAGAAAAAATTAAAAAGAGTATATCTAGTTGCAGTGAAATTGTTAAAATACAATGAATATGTATAAAGAAAACGAAAATCATGCAATAGCAACAACAACAATAAATTTATAAACGCTATTGATGATGAGCCAGTCAGTCGGCGACATAAGAAAAAGATCGAAATCATTAAAACAGAACACAAGCATAAGGTGAGTATTATGAAGAGCGTAAGAGGGAGAGCAAAAGAGAGAGCATACCAAATAATTATTTCACACTCACTTTTACAATAAAATATAATTAAATAAATGGTGTCAATGTGCCGAAATTACTCAACGCAGATTTTGACAAGTATGTATACCACATTTTCCATTGTTTTGGAATTATGGAATAAAATGATATTGAATTGTCACAATTTCCAAGGAACTAATTATAAGCAGTTGGCCTGGATTGACCAATTTACTGTGAGCGTCAAAAGAAAGTAAACACTCATATTATATTTTCTATTTCTTTTATTACTTAGTTAGCTTTGATTTACCAGAAAAAATAAGTATGCAGGATTCAGTGTAGTAATAACTCAAGCACAATCATCAGAAAATGTAAACTTAAAACACACGGCAACATTACAAAAATCCCTTCAAAGTAAAAATGTATCAATTTTTACGCGTCAAAAAAAAGTAAACAACGGCAACACTTTCCACACTTTCTTTTCTATTTCGGGGAAAAACCTAAAAAATGTTCTTTAATTTTTTTCGTTGAATGTTTTTCTGCTTATAATACGAGTTTTTAATTATTTTGTGTTCAATAAAAAGCATATCATAACCCTTAAACAAGCCATCTCACCATGGGAAAGCAAACGTCGGAAGGTACCAGAAAAATCATATTAGATTTGCGGCAGAAAGGGAAATCATTGCGTGAAATTGGAGAAATTGTGGGCAGGAACCATTGCACAATAAAAAAAATTCTGGATAAATACGCCACCCACCATTCCGTGCAAGATTTACCAAGAACCGGACGTCCAGAGTGCCTAACCGATGTCGCAATTAGGAACGTAGTCAAAGAAGTTAAAGCTAATCCTGAGTCAAGTGCGGTAAAATTAGCAGAAAATTTATCAAGTACCTTGGGAAAGTCAGTAAGTTCAAGTACGGTCAGAAGAGCGCTCCACAAAAATGGTCTACATGGTAGGATTCCCCGCAAGAAGCCGTACATATCTAAGGTCAATCAGAAGAAGCGTATAGATTTTGCAAAAAATTACGAAAATGTGCCACAAAGCTTTTGGGAAAACATTCTGTATACTGATGAAAGCAAATTTGAGATATTTGGAGTAAAAAAGCCGCCCAAAATATGGCGTTCCAAAAATGAGGCTTTCAAAGAGAATTGCGTCACCAACACCGTAAAGCATGGAGGAGGATCAGTCATGGTATGGGGTTGTATGGCGGCGACTGGCGTCGGTAATCTCGTTTTTATTGACTCCACTATGGACAGATTCGGTTACTTGGACATTCTAAAAAACAATATTGCTCCAAGTGTCGAGAAATTAGACCTCCCAGCAAACTGGATCTTCCAACAGGATAATGACCCAAAGCACACGTCCAAAGTTGTGAAGGAATGGCTTCTCTATAGGACCCCAAAAGTGCTTGATCACCCACCGCAGTCTCCGGATCTTAATCCGATAGAACATTTATGGGAGCATCTGGACAGGCAAATAAGAAAAAGGGTAATTTCATCCAAAGAAGACCTTAAGATGGCGATAAGGGAAGAATGGAGCCAAATTTCCCCAGATATTACCAAAAATCTTGTCGACTCAATGCCTAGACGGTTAATTGCAGTGCAGAAAGCCAAAGGAAAACAAACTAAATATTGAAATTAAAGAAATTTTGTTTTTGTAGTTTTTATATCATGACTTTCTATCACATGTTTACTTTTTTTTGACGCTTGAAATTCCGTCCTTTTTCAATTGAATTGAATTTTTGTTTTTTATGTGTACCTTATTTTTTCTATTTTTATAGATTTTAACTCTAATAATGTTACTTTTGAATTCCTTATATTTACTTTTTTGTTTGTGTTAGTTATTTCGTTGTAATAAAGCCTTTAATATGAAAAGCCAAGGTGTTTACTTTTTTTTGACGCTCACAGTATACCCTGCACACGTAGAGATGCATAAAAAGTGGACATGGTGAGCCCACTCTTCTTATATTCAGAAAATAAATTTTAGATTACAATCTAAATACAATTTAAAATAACATACATAATTCACTGGGTAAAAATATTAAGGTTGCCAATGTTGAGTGGATCGTAGTAGTGACTTTGAATGGAAACTACAATATAATGTGGGGGTGGGTAGCTCAATTCGTGCAGAATTATAAGGTCTAGTAAAAAGTAATCCATTGTTTTTGAATTAAATTGAAGGTTTTATTTAGCATAGTTAGAATGATCCGATTTAAGTCAAATATGCACTTAAAATCATGCCTGTCCTAACATATGGCGCTGAAGCCTGGACAATTTCCACCTCGGATAAGGAAATGCTCGGAGTTTTCGAGAGAAAAGTCCTACGCAAGTCCTACGATATTGACATAGTAAAGCGCATCAAAATCCAGCGGCTGCGCTGGCTAGGTCATGTCGAGCAAATGGAAGAACACGCTCCAGATAAGAATATGTTATATTCGCAACCCGCTGGAGGACGACACAGACGAGGAAGACCTAACAACCGGTGGAAAGACCAAGTACTGGAGAACCTGACGGCGCTTGGAATTTCGAACTGGCACCAGCTAGGGAAGAACAGAGATGGCTGGCGAAGCATGTTATATTCGGCCTAAATCGATATTCAGTTGTTATGGCCACATAAGTAAGTAAGTAAGTAATGCACTGTTTTGTTCGATAACTTGTTGCCATTTTGAAAGTAATTTCATAATGCCACTCTCATAGAAACCCTCATCCCTATTGGCGAAAAACTGGGACAGTCGATTTTCACAAGCTTCTCTTGAGACGAATTTTTCACCAGCAAAATCATTCGCCATAGACAGGAACAGGTAGTAATCACTTGGTGCTATGTCCGTACTATAAGGTAGATGCATAAGAGCCTCCCAACCAAGCTCCCGGAGCTCCTGACGATGTGTGTGGCCTGGCGTTGGCCTGATGGAACACAATTCCTCTCCTATTGGCCAAAGCTGGCAGCTTCTGCGCGGTTGCTTCCTTCAGACGGTCCAATTGTTGACAGTACATGTCCGAATTAAGAGCCTGGCAGTAGGGGAGCAGCTCATAGTAGAGGTGGCTCATAGTAGAGATGCATGGGTGCCCCGTGTGGCACCCATGCATCGAGCCTCTTTTTGTATCTAGCCTTATTGAAATAGTTCCAAACGGTTTTTTGTGCAATGTCTAGCTCCTGGGTAATAGAAACCGTGCTTGCATGACGGTCAGACTCGATGATTTTCATTATTTTATCGATATTTTCGACAATTGGCTGTGCATCTTTGACATCAAAATTACTAGAACGGAATCAACGAAACCAAAATTGCACATGATTGGCTGTTACAGCATCGGGACCATAAACACTGTACACATTTTCATCCGTCTGGCTTGCGTTTTCGCCTTTATCGAAGAAAAACTTTAAAATATGGCATATTTTCTCTTTACTGGTGTCCATCTTTGACGCGTGCTCAAACAATTCTGAGTCAAGCAATCACAAAACTGCCTGAAAAGTTTATTTGGTACGAAATCCTATCTTTCTAACGCCATCTAGCGTAACCCGATCGCACTAAAACCATCTATTGGAATAATGGATTTATTTTGACTACACCTGATATTTGTTCTTGGAATATATTAGTTATCACATATGATTGTCTTAGATGAAAGATTAAGTAAGTTATGGCGATTTGTATAGGACACAAAAGTGTCATGTTGTTAGCATATGCCAATGATGTTGACATAATCGGCATGAACACGCGTGCAGTAAATGCAGCATTCTCAGAGTTGGAAACAGAGTCGCGACGAATGGGTTTTACGGTGAAAGAGAGCAAGACGAAGTACCTAGTATCAACGAACAAAGAGTCCCAGCATATTGTACAGCACGTCACTGTTGATAACTACGCTTTTGAAGTACTGAAGAACTTTATCTATCTTGGAACCAGCATTCAGACCAGTAATGACGTCAGCCTAGATATATTGCGAATGATTACTCTTGCTAACAGGTGATATTTTGAGCTAAGTAAGCAATTGAGAAGTCGGGCCCTCTCTCGACAAACGAAAACCACACTCTAAAAGTCTCTCATCATCCCTGTTCTGACATATGGCGCCGAAGCTTCAACAATTTCCACCTCAGAGCGCATTAAAATTCAATAATAAATAAGCTCATGAAAGGCGCTAAAAAAATCTCCTTAATTATCCTATCGGTTGACGTTGAAGAATTTTACACCTACCGTAAACCATAAATCCACACCCTACCAAGTACTGACCATAAATCCACATCCTAGTCAGAGTATCTCCGTACCCATGGCAACTTATAAAATACTACTATATTCAGCCGACGATTTTTCAGAGCCCTATCCCTATCGAGGACGATAACCCACTGGATAAGGACAAAGGGATCAGACGTTTCAGGTGCATATTCATAAATCGAGGATCTTCATTCGTTTGCGGAAGCCATCTTATAAAAGGAGGAGTCCCTGTTATAAGCATCATTCATTATTTATTTATTTTTTTCATAGATTGATACTTTTTATGCGGCGGATACCAAGGCCAACGCACAAACTCGATGTGAGGTTTTTTCGTCGCTCAATTCAGCTGCCACCTAGCGAGTGTCAAAGCGACATAACAAGGCCACAAGGAAAGTATTCCATAAAAATGAAGCCAACTAAATGATGGCCATTGAGTTGAAAAAGTTCAATGGGAATTGCTCTAGCCTAGCCTAATATTAATAAATTGAGAAATTAATCAATCATAAGTTGTATGAAGGCGATTCACAGAGCTCACCGATACAGTAAGTATTGCTAGGTAATTCCTTGAACAAATCCTGGTATCCGTATACTTTAGATTAAAAGCAGAGGCGTCCAGTATCCGTATCCTATTTTAGAGGTCGAGTATTTCATACTAGGTACTCATTCACAGTTAGTCTCTGGAGAGAGGGAGGACACAGGGATATGGGCAGAATCTTGGTCCAACCTCTAATTAGGTAACTACAACCTAGTGGATTGGGGTGAATAGAATCAATCGGACTCAGCGTGAAGGCGTGAAGGAAGGAAATTTGGCTCAAACTCATCTTGTCTAACCACAGATCAGAGGTTTAAAGTGGTTATTAGCAAACGCTTTCCACGTGGAATTTCTGTTTACTGATTTTCCATATTACGGCTGGTATTATATGTATAAAATGCGGTGACTCCTTAAATCCGAAGCGAATTATTTATATTATAGATATTTTTCTGGGCATCTATGGTATTATTTGTTGATTTCCAGTTATTTTTAGATTAAATTTAAGGGAGAGCTCCCCTAAGGGGTGAAGATACAGAGTAGGGAGTAAGTATTTGGGAGGAATGTGATGGAAATTCAATTGCGATAGGACAGTATTTTCATGCAATATAAAGAGAGCGAATATGTTCCAGATGTATGTTAGAAGGAAAAAATTAATAGGGGCCGGTCATACATTTTACTAATCTTACTGCGATTCCTGGTTGCGATGAGGGTGAATTTTATAAAAAGCTTCCATTTTGTTGTGGAGCCATTGTAATGAGGGATCTGGTTTGTATTAAAGTCCCATAAGCATTAATGACCCTTTGGAGGTTGATCATACAATTTTAAGCGCTGTCCCAGCAAGCGATGGGAGGAAATATAATATAAAAGCCTAAATGTAATTGGAGACCCCCTAATGTTTAAAACAAGAGGGTTAATATTTTAATGAGGGTCGGTCATACATTTTGCTCTCATTGAGACGATTCCAGAGAACGAATTTCATAAAAATCTCCATTTTGCAGGGGTACCCTCACAAGAGTTGAAAATAGAAGATAAGTTCGTTCCAGGAAAATGTTAGAAGGAAAAAATTAATAGGGGTTGGTCTTACATTTCGCTCCTCTAGATGCGACTCCGTGGAGCAATAGGAGCGAATTTTGTAAAACCCTTAATTTTGCAGGGAAGTACTTAGGGTTGAAGCTAGAGGATAAGTATGCTCCAGGGAAACGTTACGAGAGAAAAATTAATAGAATTTGTTCATACATTTCACCTCTCTAGAGGCCACTCCTGAACAGCTATGGGTCTATTTCTCGATTTTCCGTCCATTTTTTTTAACATTAGTTTTTTTTTTTACAGAAATTTACAGAACAGAAATTACGAACGTTTAGTAAATATTGCCACCAGCGCATACAATAAGAACTAATAATTTTTTTTTATTTGTTTCCATTAGATTTAAAACAAAAATTTTATTTTTGCATATAAACTATTGGCATTTTTCTCTATTCAAACCTTCAAAACCTTCTTCAATGTAAACAATATTTTCCCCCCATCGGAATCTGTTTTCTTACATTCGTGTATACTATATAATATACATATTTTACAGCTAGTATAAGGTACTTACTGCTTTACTTATTGTCGAAGTATATTTATTCGTCGTGTATAACGTACTCATATGTGCTCGTACTATATCGCCGTTACCTTATTCACCACATCTCGCTAGAGCACACCATAGCACACCACCATCAAGCAACCAATCTGCCTCCTCATCGATGTTGTTGTTGGTGATTTCTTTTTATTTGTATGCATGTATGTACGTACTCGTACATATTACTCGTATTATATTCAACTTCTGTGTGTTTGCGCTTTGAAAATTTCGTGTCAAATCGAGTTTTTATGTTATTAAAAAATAACAAAAACACAAACAACAACAACACACCAAAGTAAAATAAAATAAAACGGTGAAGATGGAAAAAAACAAATACACAATGACAGCAGCAGCAGCAACAACAGAAACAACGATGGCATGTAGATATTATTTCGAGAAAAAATAATATCGCTTTTCATTTCGTTTAAGAAAAAATATTTTTATATTTATTTATTTACAAAAAATCTCTCAGAGTATCTCAACAATGATGTAATTTGCAACATAAAAACATCATAGACTCGAGTGTATTTAGTCTCCATGAAAACAATGGTTGCATGAGCCCTAACAGAGAATAGAAGCGAAATGCGAAATGCGAATGAGATAATGCTTTGATAAAGAGCACTCATATTAAACATTTCGATAAAAACAACTCCAATACGACGCGCTCATGAAGGCAAAGATATTAGACTCTTACATAGCGACACGTGTCGCTGGGGAAAAAGTCTCGCTAACTTTGCCTCTTGGCGACTATAGCTGTTAATGAAGGTGGCTGTCTCAGAGCGATGAAACCCAGGCGCAATATGTACAACAAATTTGTTGATGGTTCCAAAACGACAGAAAAAGTTGGCGCTGGGATATATTGTCCCGAATTAAGGATCATGCAATAGGTTGATCACTGAAGCATATCACGGGCGAATGCATTTGCCACTAGGAAAGCCGTTGAGCTCTCCTGCAGTGGAAATATTATAAACTCCACGGTCAATATTTGAACTTGACAGACAAGCAGCGATAAAAGCAATTACTGTATATATGTTGCACAACATCAAAATATGCCCAGAAGTCCAAGAAAGCAATGATGAGTTAACCTCAAACCGTGGGGCACAAAGGTATACAAGGAAACGGAGGAGAGGATGAAATTCCTGAGGATGAATTAATGCCTAACTAATGAAGGAAGACTATGGCTAGATGGAACAATTTAACCACCTACAAGTTTACAAAGTTCGTGGCAATTTGGTGCCCATGGGAGTCACATCCTATACCATCCACTTATCGTATATAGATCGGTATAAGTGAATGCCCCGAAAGTCGCAAATATCGCGTTAAACTGTGCGTAATGTGGATGTGTAGTTACACATGATATTCCACGTAATTATTGAGCGGATGATCTAATCAAAAATTGCGCAACTGATTTTGGAAGAATATAAAATGCTTTGCCATTCGTCTCTGTACATTGATCGCCAGTTACTTTATTCGATCCCCGCATGCAACTGAAACAATGGAATCAAATGAACTACATTCTCTCAGAAAGTCTAAACAACCTCTCATCTGATGTGAAAAGAACAGGCATGGTGAGAGACTCCAGACTGCTCAGGCTAGACAGAAGCGTTTTGAGCTTGGTACCGAGGATAATACTCGAACAACAAGATTCTAAATTTGATGCACCTATCTAAAAAGCATGGATATCGGATATAGCTAAAATCATGCTCCATTGGCCAACTATTGATCTTTGTACTGAAAACCTGATAGTACAATTTGCAGAGATTGAAGGCCATAGAACCTTCACCTGCTAAGGATTCCTCAGTACCAGAATCAGACTACTTGATTTCGTATCTAAGATTTGAAGTCTGTGCGGCTAGAATTCCACCAGATCTATGTTAGCTCTGGCAAGTACAGCTGCAGCATTAATTATATATCTACGTAATCAAACGACGATTACAGTAATATGGCCGTAGCTATAGCCAAACTTAAGATCATCTTAAATTTATAATCGACCGATTTTAAATTTAATATGACCTTAACTTTAACTATAACTACGAGTCATAGTCACGCACTATACAACATTTAAAATCGTTATTGCTATGTTTGGAAAAAATGCAACGAGTACCAAAGGTCAGAAGACTATACATATATTGGATACCACCACGAATGGGAATTTAGGGAAGGAAGACATTGTTCACGTAAATCGTTGTCCTTTTTTCATTTGCGGGGGTCATCAACAAAAGCGGTAGTCCTTATCCGAGGCATATTTGTTTTTTCATTGGAGGGAACACTTCTCCACGTTCCTAAATGGCGATGCTACGGACAATTCCGCCAGTGGAGGAGTTTGCCCGATAACCCCAATTACAGATAACGGTGTTGATATTCCACCACCCGACTATGATGAGGTTGAAACGGCCATTTTAAGGCTGAAGAACAACAAAGCTGCAGGTGCTGATGGCCTGCCTGCCGAGTTGTTTAAGACCGGAGGCGATGAGCTGCTCACCCGCATGCACCAGCTCATAAGCAGAATATGGTCGGATGAAAGCATGCCTAATTATTGGAGGCTCAGTGTTCTCTGTCCTGTACATAAAAAAGGAGACCCCACAATTTGCGCCAACTACCGTGGAATAAGTCTACTGAGCATCGCATACAAGGTTCTATCGAGCGTACTGTGTGAAAGGTTGAAGCCTATGCTCAGCAACCTGATTGGACCTTATCAGTGTGGCTTCAGACCTGGTAAATCCACCATCGACCAGATTTTCACACTGCGCCAAATCTTGGAGAAGACCCAATAAAAACAGATCGACACACACCACCTATTTGTTGATTATAAAGCCGCTTTCGATAGTCCGGTAAGGGATAACCTCTACGCAACAATGTCTGAGTTCGGTATTCCTGCAAAGCTCATTCGACTTTGTAGAATGACACTGCATAACTCCCGTTGTACAGTGAAAATTGGGAAGGACCTCTCCGCACCGTTTATTACCGAACGGGGTTTCAGACAAGGTGATTCGTTATCGTGCGACTTCTTCAATCTTATTATGGAGAAAATAATACGAGCTGCTGATCGACGACATAATGGCACTATCTTCAACATAAGTGTCATGCTGTTAGCGTATGCCGACGATATTGACATAATCGGCATGAACACGCGAGCAGTCAGTGCAGCATTCTCAGAGTTGGAAAGAGAGTCGCGTCGGATGGGTCTCACAGTGAACGAGGGCAAGACGAAGTATCTAGTGTCAACAAACAAAGAGTCCCGGCGTCTTGGACAGCACGTCACTGTTGACAACTACGCTTTTGAAGTAGTAAGGGACTTTGTCTATCTTGGAACCAGCATTAACAGCAGTAATGACGTCAGCTTGGAGATCATGCGTAGGATAACTCTTGCTAACAGGTGTTACTTTGGGCTGAGTAAGCAATTGAGAAGTAGAGCCCTCTCTCGAAGAACGAAAACTACACTCTACAAGTCTCTAATCATGCCTGTCCTAACATATGGCGCTGAATCCTGGACAATTTCCACCTCCGATGAGCGAATGCTTGGAGTTTTCGAGAGAAAAGTCCTACGCAAGATCTTTGGACCTATTTGCGTTGGTGGCGAGTACCGAATAAGGTACAACCATGAGCTGTACCAGCTGTATACCGATATTGACATAGTAAAGAGCATCAAAGCGCAGTGGCTGCGCTCGCTAGGTCATGTCGAGCGAATGGAAGAACACGCTCCAGCCAAGAAGGTGTTATATTCGGAACCCGCTGGAAGACGGCGCAGAAGAGGAAGACCAAACCTCCGGTGGAAAGACCAAGTACTGGAGAACCTGACGGCGCTTGGAATTTCTAACTGGCGCCAGCTAGCGAAGAACAGAGATGGCTGGCGAAGCATGTTATTTTCGGCCTAAATCGATATTCGGTTGTTATGGTCACATAAGAAGAAGAAGAAGAAGACATTGTTCACGACATATAACATTCTAAATCTCAGGCATAATTATCCAATTGGTATAGCGCTGGAAGAACATAAACATCTGTGGAACTGCTATAAAATCATATTTAAGATACTTTATGGGTGTCGTAGTTCTGTGGTTAGTGCGTTGGCCTTCTCTTCTGTAGGTCGTGGGTTCATTCACCGGCTTTCGAACAGTACCCACCTGCCGGCAAGAATTGGTAATTTTTCCGGCAGTAACAATTTGCCAAAAATGCATCTTAAAAGAGCTCTGTGACAAAACTAAGTTAAAGTGATGTCACAAGGGTTCTGTCGTTCGGAACCGGCTAATGTAAGTAGGTCCCTTCTAATGTTGTCCAAATTTAATACGCATAACAGTATGTGAAGAGAAGCTCGGTGGTATCACAATGAGCCTTTCTGGCCTAAGTGTGTCCTCTCAGAGAGAGGGCAGCCACATAACTTAACCTAACCTACATTATGACAACGACTCCAACCTGATTCTGTCTCTGAACAGAACAAAATGCAGGACAATGTTGGGCGCAATCACAAACACTGTCTCACAACATGCAATGCTCACATTGACTTATTGAACACGACAGATGCAGGAGATGTAAGGGAGGCCCGGGAGCATTTACCCTGTACCTATCCAGTAAAGCGCACTACTGGAGATTGTGGTGCAAAATCTTATCTTTTCAAAGTTACATCTCGCAACTAGGCCTAATCATTCTGGTATCACTAGAGGTCCATGAGAGTCTATGTATGACCCTCTTTTTGGAGGTCAACCAGTATTACCTGTTCGCTAGTCTTTCGTAAACGTAAAATATATCTGAGCTTTTACAGCTTAGACAGTTTTATTGAGCAATGTTCGGCTAATATAAAATAACTCACATAATACAAATTGAGCTTAAATTGGTTCGAAAAGTAGGGAATTGATAGCTAAGGTTGGCTTGTTTTACTATAGACTTCTGATAGTCTATATTAGCTCTTCAGAGAAGTGATCCCTATGGGACACCAAGTCTTCGTCTCCAAGAATAATTTTATGCAATTTTAGCAAATTCTGCTCACTACGCAACTGCTAGTAGTCTATAATGGAAGGAAGATAATTTTATTGCACTATTTTGTTATTCGCAATAAATAGGCGTTAAAAAAATGCGATACAATTTTTCACTCACATTTCTAAATGCGTAAAATCGTGCGAAAGCATGAGAAGTACTCGTTCTATAATCGTTGCTTTCCTTGCAAGTTACTATACGTTGCTTGCTTGACACGGTTAGTTTACTGGAAACACTGTCGTTTTGTCTGTCTAGCTTTCGTACTAAACAATCGTATGCTGAGCAATGTTGAATAACACGAGGGTTGATTGGTTGCTGTGTAGTATATAAGCATGAACAATATTTTTGCTGTACTGCTGCTACGTATTTAATCTTTATTAAATATTTAAATTATGCTGAATAATTAAGCGATTTACTTTCAAGTGCAACAAAATGAAATAGGTATGATGTGTACATAATCGACTCATCGGCTCATATGTATCCGCAACAATGTTTATATGCAAGCATGAGTGGATATAAACTTTTATGCGTGTAATATTATTACGAGTGTATTATTGTATTATTATTATTATTATTATTATAATTATAATTATAATTATTATAGAGCTGGTAATATGCTTTGATCTATATGCATATTATAGTTGCCGGTGGGCACAGCTTTGTTATTTTTATTTAAATTCATATTTGGAGTTGGCCGCCGCCCCGGTGTCGAGGAGGCTCCGTTCGAATACAGCCTAATATTCCCTCTGGCTTCAAAACTCTCATCTAATAGGCACGGAAACGCATAAAACCCTTGATTAGGGGGAGTCTTTATCGACACTCACGTCTAGATCCCCAGTGTGTCGACAATCGCAGCTATGAGACTGCGAATGTCGTAGAAGGGTTACCTCTTGCAGGGTGTGGCTGCGATCTAGATCTCGGCTTTGCCGGGCCCTGTGCCTCACCAAAGAATTCAGTATTACTGGTGGAGGTGGTAGCACTTAACCCCAAGTAGAAATATTGAAAGAATTTGGTTTTTCGTGCCAAATTTCGTACCAATATTGCACGTTTGCTTCATTAGAAATGAATTAATAATATTGTAATACTTAGAACGTTATGAAAACTTAACTTTTAACTAAAATGAGGAATGTCTAACTGGCACCTGCTTCAAAATATGCCTAATGAAAACTTTAAACGGTCTACTGTAACCCATGGAAATATGTTTGGATTATTCATCAAGAAAGAAAATAGTAAATTGAAAAAGCAACAATCACGAAGAGATCTTAAAGAAAAAAGGAATTCCTTCTCGTATTAGAGTTAAAAGTGCTATATTTAAGTATACCTATTAAGTCCTCTATTTTGATGGTCGGCCATTAGTTTTTGTAGGGGGAATCACGCAGTGGTCTAGTTACCTCTGTGCCGTAACTGCTAGGTTAATTGAAGTGCGACTATAACCTCCATGTGGTGGACATCGGTAACACGCTCCTCAGTTATTTCATGTCTCTGCTGAGGGTGTGTCTATTATGGTCTCGCTAGGAGAGAAAGCTCTACACAAACCACAATCCAAGGTGGAACAGCATTTACCAAGGTATGTATGGCTAGAGGGTATCTAGTCGCTAATATGCGAACTTAAGGCGCTCAGGCAAGGCCCCATTTTAACGCTACCGGAGCACTGGCATAGTGGACCGACTTTCCCCTTTGGTTGGTTGGTTGGTTGAAGTGGTGACTCATCCATGAGTCCAAATAGCGCTTGCGCACCGTTTTGTTACCACATCCTCGCTTCCAACTATTCGTTAGGTTGTTTGTGTGGGCAGCACGGTTAAATCCAGTTCGTGCTGTTTAAAAACCTTAGGAGGTTGCTGATGTTTACTTCCGCCAACTCCTCAATGCTGTTGAAGAGTGGTTTGCCAAGGGTGTTCATTCTCTGCTCTCAAAGGGCAGGGCATTTACAAAGGAAGTGGAAGACCGTTTCCTTTTCTTCCACTTGGTTACAACTGTGACAGAAATCGTTATGGGACATTCCCATTTTGGCCCCCTGTTCTCCGATGAGCCAGAAGCCAGTAACGACTGCCGTCAGTCTAGAGACGTCTTTACGGTTCCTGTTTATCAGTACCATTGATTGTTTATGATTGTATGTAGGCCACAGTGATCTACTAGTTTTACATTTCGTAAGACTTTTCCACCTACAATCCGCTATTTGTAGATAATTTGTGTTGATAGCTCTTTTAGCTACGCTCAGTGGTATGAACACTGGTTGTGCAAGACCCTCTTGCATGGCAGATTCGTTTCTTGCCAGTTCGTCGGCTTTTTCGTTTCCTTCCCGGAATCCGTTCGCTGAGTGTATTAAGACTCCTTCTACTTTGTTCCACTAGGAATGAGGATAAGACTGCTGAGTTCAAGGCCTGAATTGCAGCTTGGCTGTCCGATATTATAGCTATATTGAGCTTGAATCTGAAGTCTGCGATTAGTATCCTACAAGCTTCCCCGATTGCAAACACGCCTGGAATACACTAGACAAGTTGGGGAGGCACACAGACTTGTCCACTTGCAAACTCTCGGAATATATACCTACTCCTACTCCACAATCCATTTTGGAGCCATCCATGTAGATTGTGGTGTCGAAGCTGTGTAACAGACATCCCTTAGTCCAATCCTTCCTCGAAGGAAAAACTACTGTGAAGTTTCTATTGAAATTCATCTTCGGGATGATGTAGTCTGTCCTGTCAGACGTATATTGCGTTTCTCTTGTTAGTATGCATCCATGTCCGTAGGTTCTCTCCTTCCAGTGACCCGCTTCATTTAGCCTCACTGCGGTCATGGTTGCCGTTTTCTTGATGTATAGATCAATAAGGAGCATTTGTGTCAGAACTTTAAGAGCATCCCCGGGACACGACTTTATGGCTCCGACTACCGCTGCACATGCTGACCTTTGTATACTGCTATAATGGTGTAGGCCTTATCCAAGGCTTTCCACCAAACAACCGAGCCATACAATAAAATTGGACGTACAACCGCTTTGTACATCCATAAAGTAAGTTTTGGTTGGAGACCCCATTTCCTTCCAATTACTCTTTTGCAGGTATAGAGGGCAATGCAAGCCTTTTTTACCAGGTTTTCAGTATTTAACATTCAGCTAAGCTTGGAGTCCAAAATAATCCCCAAGTATTTAGCACTGAAAGAAAGAGTTAAGGTTTGATGATTAAGTTTAGGTTACTCAAATTTGGGTATTTTGATTCTATTGGTGAAAAGCATCAGTTCTGTTTTATCCGGATTCAACCTTAGGCCACACCTGATAGCCCAAGAGCTGAGCTCGTCTAACGCCCTTTGCGTGATCCCACTGATCGTGCTAGGGCACAGTCCTGCCACCATTAACACCACATCATCGGCATACGCCACCACTTTGACACCCCTCTATTCAGTTTTATTAGAATGTTGTTTATTGCGCATAGCCAAAGAAGAGGGGAAATCAACACAAATATTTTGTCTCTTAAAAACCTTCCGCATCAGCCCTGAAAATTGATTAATTAGTAATAAATTTAAAATTCTCTATTAAAATGTTATCGATATACAACTTCTGACAACTGATTGAATAATTGCTTTGTACTACATGCCAACACCAAGCAAAATTCGAATGACGTACAGTTAGGCATTGAGCACGAGTGCTCTTGTTTTCTTTTTCACCATGTGACTTCAATACATTTGAATGAAGAAATTTAATTAAGTCTATGTGAGTAATGTAGCAAAGAAAATAAGTTTTGACAAATGATACGATGTTCATCTCAAGTGTGCATGAGAGGAAAGTGATGGTGAAGTAACTGAAAGGATTAAGTAAAAGTGATCATTAACGATTTCATGGGTTAATGCTCAATGTAGAAACTTAACGTAACACAGATAAACTGTCACTTAATCATCTGTTTTACGCGTATCTGTGTATCTGATTACTTCAAACATAACTTAGCATAAAAGTCTAATGATTTTTGATTTCTAAACTAAGTTACGTTAAGTTTTTTTTTTATAATTGAGCCCCTCGAATGCAAATCTGATGTGTAGATATGATTTTTCAACTACTTATGATTAAAAAAATACGAATATACTGACATAAAGTAAAAAAAAAAAAATTTACACAAAAAAAAGTGAATTTATATTTTTCTTCTTACTACGTATTTATGTACATCGATATTTTTACTCATTCAAACATACATATGTACGAAACAGGTTTGTTAAACAGCAAAAATATATAAAAACAGTAAAAACACACGTACTGACAGCCACATCCATACATACAGACCATACATTTGTATACTTGTCCGAGTATGACTGACTCAGTATGGAAGATACTTGTATAAAAATACTCGTATGTATGCCGGAAGTTTAATGTTGTTATTGGTATGCCAGTTTTTGTTTCTGTTTTCATTGCTTCTAATACAATATTATTCTCTTAAGGTTTGAATACTTACGAAAAACAAAAACAAACCGAAAGATATTACAATATTAAAGTAAATCAAAAGTTAAAAGAAATTTTCTACATATTTTATATTAACCATCAAAACAACTTCTCTAAGGCTTCACTCTCGAGGACTTTACTCCCTCCACTGAACTTCATATTTTACGAACAAAATTCACAAGTCATATTCATATGGTCAATACCTGGGTTAAGAACGTGAAATTCGTACGCCAAAAATATGAAGAAAAACAATGACAAATAGAAGCATGCGATAATTAAGTATGTATATTTAAGCGAAACACTAGATAGTAAGTAATATAAAATATTTCGAATACGCCCATTCTCAAACTAGTATATTACGGTTTAAATCCCGGAGCCTTTCCCTGCCATGACAAAAACGAGAATCTGGTTACAGATGTCCAGAATGTACTGAGCTTATGGATAGAACACTTCGCCACGTTATTAAATGGCGACGCTTCGAATAATTCCGAAAGTGGAGAAGATCTCCCGAACTCACCAATCACGGATGATGGTGTAGATGTTCCATCGCCAGACCATGACGAGGTCAGAAAATCCATTTCACCAGCTCATAAGCAGAATAAGCCCAATGTTCAGTGTTCTATGTCCCATATATAGGAAAGGAGACCACAGAATTTGCGCCAAGCAATTGAGAAATCGAGCCCTCGCTCGAGAAATGAAAACCATACTCTAGAAGTCTCTCATCATGCCTGTCCTTACATATGGCTCCAGAGTTTGGACAATTTCCACCTCAGGTGAGACATTGCTTGGAGTTTTCGAGAGCAAAGTCCTACGCAGAATTTTTAGACCTATTTGCGTTGATAGTGAGTATCGAATAAGGTAGAACCATGAACTGTATAAGCTGTATGCTGACGCCGACATAATAAATCGCATTAAAATTTAGCGCTGCGCTTGCTAGGTCATGTTGAGCGAATGAAAGAATAGGCTCCAGCTAAGAAGGTGTTATATTTGGAACCCGCTGGTGGACGGAGCAGAAAGGCAGACCTAACCTCCGGTGGAAAGACCAAGTACTGGAGAACTTTACAGCGCTTGGTATTTCTAACTGGCGCCATCTAGCGAAGGAAAGAGTTGCCAGGCGAAGCATGCTTGATTCGGCGTAAATTGATTTTCGGTTGTAATGGTCACATAAGTAAGTATGTCATCTTGTTTAGTTTTGTTTATGTTTACAATAACTTGACGTTTAGTTGAAATTTCGCAATCACATTCCAGTAACTCATTAACAATAGTGGTATTTTTTTACTTCGCAACCCCACAAATCAGGTCGCTTATCATTTAAGCGAGTTCAATTGAAACGGCTTATATTAGCTAGCTCGATTATTGTGTATTGTTACTTTGCACGATTGACAAAATACTAAGGTTACGACCGCCTTTTACCTCTAATCGGTTCTAAGTGAATTTGACAGAATCAGCTGCGTATGTGACGTCACAGTGATCCAATGATTGCTTTATTCATTCATTATTACGCATTTTTTAGATTTCTCTTCTAAATCTGCTCACCATTTTGCCATTTTTCTTCCACCTGGTCCAATCTTAGGTCACAGCGCTCACAAATCCTCTCTGATAGGTGCAATCTTCTAATTCTATCTTTTGCAACTCGCAGAAAGCAGAATGCAGCGAATAATGAAGCTGAATAACTTCAAATTTAATGCACAAAGTGTAAAAACATACATTTGAAAACATGCTTTTGTATGGCAGGCAGGTGTGTCTTTAGCTGTTTATGCCAATTCACAAACGCATCCATCCATTGGTAAAAATAACATTACTAATTTACAGCAAAATATTATATTTCTTTTCTGAGAAATACCAATTTATATTTTTGAAAAAATTAGAGACTAGTTCAAGAAATTATTTTTCTAGCCCTACGCAAGCTTAGAAATCTATAGATTTTGAAGCCGAATTTTAGTCGTTTCTGCCTGTCTAATTCAGTCAAATTATTGTAATTAAACCTCGACACCAAGAGACGATGGCTTTCAAGCAGAATTGCTGAGGTTTATCACATCGAGTTGATGAAGAGAGAATAGTTTACTTCAATAAAGTGAAGTACGAGTATTCGCAGAGAGGGATTATTCATACTCGCATGAAAGATGACATTGATGATTGTTCATTCCCTTGTAACACACTTGTTATGCTTCTTTTTCTGCAGATTGTTTGTTACTTCATTACACTTCATTCACTACACTTCATTACACATTACATTACACAACAACAGAATTTATTCAGAATTCAGAACTTGTCACTTGCAAATTCTATTCGCTTGATTTTGGCATATTTGTCGAATGCATTTCTGGCGAGTCGCCGACAGTGATGCCAAAGTTTCTTATATTCGCCTGATTCTGACACAGTAGTCGAATTGAGCTTGGCGACTCGCTCTTCATAATACCATTTTGGGCAAGTCGCCAAAATATTCTGGCGAGTCGCGAATCATAATAGGCCTGATGATACATAGGTTACCTACGATTTTGACATTTAGCTCAATTTGGGAATACTTTATTGTATTACTTAAACCGTGACGTTGCACATTAGCAATGGCGTAGCAATCAATAGTATTTTGAAATTTCATTTTCACTGTCTCTGTGGATAGGAACCACTCTCATATTAGTTCGGTCATACTTGAAGTATTAAGGTACCTAAATATACCTATTTTATGAATATTAAAATTTAAAGCGAGTAAAATGAAACACTTATTTGCCAAGTTTTTCTAAATACATACAATAAGCTTAAAACTGACAACAATGCTACATACGAATATCAACTTGTTACTACCCCATCATTAAATACATTGTCGCGTGTGTAGTCGTGTATATATTGTAGATATTGGTAGAATTTTACTATATTGTTGTTATTTTACATCTAACATTGCAGTCATTTATTTTGCTCAGCACATAAACGGCTTTTGCAAACGAAATGAAATTATAATCGATGGAAAAGTGAGAGAGAGCGCGCGCGGGTCATAGAGAAGAGTGCTTGTGTGTGTGTGTTTGTCAGAGAGTGAGCATACTTTGAACATACAGTGAGAGAGGTGGAAATAACAGCCGTAGCAAATGAATAACAGTAGCAATGGTATATTTGTATGTATGAACATTGAAAACAGCTGATTTTGTTTAATTTTTTCTTTTTTTAACCGCGTGAGTGAAATGAGTACGGGGAGATGGATAATGTATATAGGATGGTGAAGCGAAAGGTATAAGGTATAGGCATGAAAAAGGAAATAAGAGGAGCATTGGTGATGACAAAGTATCGTGTACGTATGTCTGTCTACATGATTTTTGTTACACCAGTGTTGTTGTTGTTGTTGTAATAAAATTACATATTTATTCGATTGTTTTGGTTAATGTTTTTAAATTTCAAATGTAATTGCTTGCCGACAGTTGGATACCGTTTGAAAGAAAAATCTTATTACTATTGAAGTTGTGCTTCAGGCGGGAATTGAACCCACGATCTATAAATCATAAGGCCATCGTACTAACCCACTAAGCTGCGGCACCAAGCTGTGGAAACCAAAAATTCTCTTGATAAAAGCTATGAAGGAAAATGTGAACTCTAACCAAAGCGGAAGCGACCAAAGACGCCCAGATCACCCAGTCTGGAAAGTTTTGGTGTTAATTTTTTGGAATATGCTTGTAATTTTAGTACTTCATTATATTGTAATTTATTATATTCGAAGCCCTTAGGATGTAATATCGCTGTCTTTCAAGCGGAAATAACCACGACTGACAGCTGTGCCCATTTGAATCCAACGCATAACCATACTAAACCACACACAAATTTCACCAAATGGCATCATACCTGATGTTCGAGTGCCTTGACAAGTTAAATAAATTTTGGTCAAAACAATCAGATACGGATTCTGTGGGTCCCGGAATACGTTAAACTGGGAGGAAATGAGTTGATAGATAAGCTCACAGAAAAGAGCGGGGCAACATCCTTTATAGGTTCAGAACCCTTCTGCGGCCTATGTAAGGGAGTACCTAATCGAACTGTGGTCTATTTGTAGTTTCCTCTAAACCCAGTCCAGCAGTTTGACAGATTGTTCAAGGAATATCATCTCAAAAACATGTGTCTTTCCTCCACAGGTCTGAACAATCCCTTTCAGCCAACTGTCAACAGCAACTTCTACAGCTCTGCATGAGTAGTTATATGCTTGTGGTCCATATTAAGAAATTCGCGATACCTACCATCGTTATATGAAGGCCATGTCGCCCGAGACACTGTAGAGGAAGTTAGTGACTTACAATTTCGATTAACCTGCTGATAAATTCTTTACGATAAACAGTGGCTAGCTGAAAGAAAGGAAGGTATTAGTATATATTTGGTGCACACCGGATTTCTATTAGAAGAGGATTGAAAGATTGGAGGAGAGATGACATGTGCAATGGGCTCATTTCAAACATTTTTGTCAATTTGTGGTCATCCTATGCACATAACCATATAGATTATGAGTAAACGCATTGTCTTGTTATGACGGACTTGCAAATTGACAAAATCTTCTCTCACTAATTTCTTTTCTCTCATCAACTATTCATACCATACACTCATCTCATCCATCCAACAGTTGGGACTACTACAGTGGCCTGAGTGAACATGTATGTAGTTTCATCGGTCGGTGGCATCGCCTAAAGTCGTATACACACGATTATATCGCTATACACATGCATACGCGCTAGTACTCGTACATATGGTGTGTATGTGAGGATGTGTCTAAACATTTTCATATCCACCACACCACCATCGATGTGGATGATGATGAGGGTAAAAATAGCAACAACAAAAAATGTATGTGAGTGATATGCACGTTTTAGAAGATAATGCGTGCGTGCATTTATGTGAATGGTTTTTGTTTTTGTTGTAGCTGTGACAATTAAAAATTCATTTTTCTGCTGAACTATTTATGAGCATATGATTATTGAAAAATTATCATCTAGTTTCTTTTACATACCGAATACCTGTGTAAAAATTCTTTACTACTTTTGATTTTATAATGTTATGCTAGTTTTCTTTCAATTTGTTTGAATTTTATTGCGAAATATGTTTGTGTAGAAATAAAATAGGCAAAGTAGTTGAAAAAATACAGCAATTTAAGGTTATAGGCCTAGATAGGTCTAAATAGGCAGAGAAACGTGTGGCTTGAAGCTTCAACCTTCCTCTACTAACTGTCAAAATTTCATGGGATTTGGTTGACATTTAATGTTTATTGACATTCATTTTGCAAAACACGTGTTCGTTTGATGTTGAAATTTTAACATGAAATTTAACACACAGCACTCATTGTTCGTCAATTTTTGGTTCGGAATCAGGTCTGTGTGTTGAATCACCCGTCGTATTCACCAGATTTGGCACCGTGCGACTTCTTTTTGTTTCCAAAACTGATATTGATGTTGAAAGGATGCTTTTGTGATGACATTCAGACCATACAACGAGCTTCGACGAGGGCATTGGAGGCAATTCCGAAAAATGTGCTGGAACACGCGTTTGAATCACTATTATATCGATGTAACAAGTGTATTGTATCAGGAGGAGAATATTTTGAATAAATATACCGAAAAATTAGAAAATATCGTATTTTAATTGTGTTTTCTAGAGGCAGTCTTAATACATAGTTGTCGCACTGTGTATACATATTCCGTCAAGTTGCTCAGCCAAAAATCCATTGAATTCATACTTTCTCTTCCACACTATTTAAATAGTGTTTCCTTAAGCTTATTACCATAAAAACGAAATTAAGCTAGAAAAACTACAGGACACGAGTATCTGTTTTAGATCTGTTTAGGCAAAGATGGGTCGGATGGTGTAATATTCATTGCTGTAAAAAAGATGTGGAGTTTCAAGAAATGTTCATTACGAAGAAGTCTCCTCTTTAAGAGCATTGATTACTTAGAACATGTAACTAGCAATATATTTACAGTTCATTGATACAATATATGATTGACTTTTCGAAGTTCTCCCTAAAGGTTAGTTTCAATTTCACGTGAATCTACTGACAAATTCCTTTTGAAATGCATGGTGGAATTTCCGAGAATTTTCACTGCAAAAATTACTCTTTTTTTTCACTTGCAACATGTAACTAAAGCAATACCTACAAAATAAAACCTAGCCGGCCAAGAGTTGCACAATGTGCAGTTTGTCGTCGTGTTTTCACACCAACGATAACGATGGATGTGTAAGCACGATGTTAGGCTTTCGCTTTTCAGTTGCTGTTTAACTTTTGTCGAAGCAAGACTGTTGGGCATATTTTGAAAAAAAAATAGTGAACGCAAAAGTAAACGACAATATGTTGCGATGCTTCCTCACCATTTCGCAGTGCACAGTGCACAGTTTTTATAAAGCAACTCTAGAAGCACGTACTCCGTTTGACATACACACTATTGCAAATGGTTTAGTATTTCGTGTGGCCGGCATTGATATCAAATATAACGAAAAATTACAGTTCATTGAAATTTCATTGATAATGTGAATAAAAGGGGTAAAATATATACATTTATTAAAAACTTGTACAAAGTATATGCTCTGATATCGAATTTCTCTCACTTTTTTGAGATTGAAAAAAGTTGTCAGTGTCAAAATAACTCGTAATTTAAAAATACATCGGACTACCCTTTATTAGCATAGGTTGGGGCGGAAAAGCCATTTGTGATTACACAGAGCCACCCATTTATTATATTCATTTTGTAAGGAAGCCTTTCTAAGAAATAAAGATTGGAAGAGAGTGTGTCAAGAAAAACTATCGATTAAAAAATGAATGTCGTTGTGTCATATATTTTATCAATCAGGGGCACTCTGCGAGCAGTGAATGCGAAATATATAAAAACATAAATTTTAGGGAACCCCTATATACATATGTTCAGTAAAATGGTTAACTCTAAAGAGATTAATGGTGGTCGGTCATGCAATTTACCCATCTACTGGTACTCTGAAAGCAGTGGTAGCGAAATATATAAAATTATCGATTTTTAAGGGTGCCCTATAAGAGGTCATACATTTGACCCCTCTAAAGTGAGGCGATTATGTGTCTTTTATGAATGTCACAACTTTTATTATTATCATAAGTGCTTTTTGTTGAGGTTAGGAATAAAATGCGACCCAAGCGATACAATCCAATCACAAATTCGAATTCAACCACCCCAAATACATAGAGAAGTTCTTATTCAATTTCTGTGTGGCGATATAATTGAAGCGGTACCCATATTCCTTTCCAATTCCGTGTAGATGTCTTCGTATAGTTTCGTTAGTCAATAATTCTTTTAGACTTAATCTTGGTTCAGATTTTACTAGAGATTTTAGAGCGTCTTTATAAAATTTACCTGGTCGTTCACTTCAAGGTCGGTCTGCAAGGTCATTATCACCCGCACCAAACCTACTGAACCAACATTGACCTTTAACTACTTACTGATCTATTAATATCGCTGAATTTCTTTGCTCTTATCGTTGAATTAAGTCGCATATGAAATCGACGAAGAATGAAAGAATGAAATGTACATACACTCAGCAGAAAAAGTCTGCGTACAAGGTATAAAAAATAATACTTCGTTGAAGAAAAGATCTTAATACAAGTTTTATAAAGTCTAATATGTTTTTTATTCATTGAATAACGTTCAGTCTTCATTTTTATAAAGATTGGAAGTATGCTTCGGGTCATTATCTTGATGGAAATAATAGTCACAGCTCAGACCCAAATCCTCCGCGCTCTGCTTCAAATTTGCTTTTAAAACGTTTACGTACATATATTTGTCCATATTTGAATCAATAAACTCTATTCGTCCCACGCCGTTGCTTGCCATGCATCCCCATATCATAGCGCCACCACCACCATGCTTCACCGTCGGTACCAAATTCTTCTTATCGAGTGCTATGCCTTTTTTTTCTCCATACAATCTTACGTCCCTTGATTCCAAAAACGCAAAACTTGTTTAAGTGCTCCTTGGCGAAAACAATGCGCTTTTGTCTATTAATCAATGATATGTACGGCTTTCTACGTGCTATTCGACCATGATAACCAGATTAATTTAAGATTTTTCGGATTGTATCAGCGCAGATAACCTTCTTAAACTTTTCTTTTACGTTCTGAGCAATTTTGAGTACTGAAAAACCTGGATTTTGCTGGACGTACTGTAAAACGTTGCGGATTTCTCGACTTGTTAGTATTGAGGGACGTCCAGATCGTGGGTGAGAAACAAAAACACCAGTGGATTGGAAATTTTTTACCACTCTTTGAATGGAAGAATGTGTTCTTCCAACAGTTCGGCCAATTTTGCAATACGTTTTCCCTTCTTTAAACAGTATGACAATTTCATTTCCCTTTCCGCAGGGCTTATTTCTTTTCTTTTCAACTGTATTGATTATATTAGATGTGAAAAGCGATTAAATAACTGCAAATCCTTTTAAATCAATAACGTGTGTGAAAATTAATACGTAAAAAGCTCTCATATAACTTTTATATCCAACTATCATGGGGGGAATCTCCTTTTTACTACCTGTACGCAGACTTTTTCTGTGCTGCTAACTTAGTTATAAATGTAAATTTATCGATAAATATAGTGCCACCAGATTTATAATAATTTAAATGCTATGAGGTTGTTCAGAAGACTTATAATCAAGTCGAAAATGTAATTGGAACCACAAATTTTACATACAAAATGTACTTTCGAGCGTTCTGATGTTACATTTTGGGTTGTACGCAGACTTTTTCTGCTAAGTGTATGTATATGATTCTCGGAAGGTATGAATGCCGTTATATTATTACATTAAAAGTGTGCAGTTCTAATATAATATTTAGTATGGTACAGGTTGCCCAATATGTGCATTCTCTTCACAGGTCGGGACAGACGAAAGGCGACCAACATCTTCCTTTATGCACTCATTTCTAACATTGTTTTAAATTTGAATCTAAATAAAAAAATACATTTCTTTTCATACTTGGTTGATTTCAAGTCTGTCGGGTACAAGCATATTAGCCTTCAATAATTTACTTGTTTCGCACACATATCATATAAATATGCATACACATTTCATACAAATACAATAAATATAATACATACTTGTGCGCTATATGCATGCTCGTCAACACCAATGACAGCAACATATAGTAATAATAAAAACAACAAAGAAAAGAAACTAGCGAAAAATCGCCATCGAACACACAAAACAAATGGAATTTCCGATTTTACAAACGCCATAGCACCGTCGCCAGCATACACAGAGATAGAAAAAGAGAGATACTGTTAGTGAGAGAGCATCACTAAATGAAAAGAGCAGAGAATAGAGAGAAAGAGAGCACAGACAGAGACTGAAAACATAATGCGCGTGGAAAATATTATACAGAGATGAGCATGGTTTTTTTTGTTTGTTTGCAACCATCGCTGAAGAACAAAAGAAAAAACCCAAACACCTCTGTCTTTCCTTTGCATACACATATTGTTTATAAGTACATACATACATGTACTCAACACATACACTCTCTTTTCCTCTCTGCCAGCTTTACTACCTGATTGTAGGTAACTACATACCTTTGGAAACGTAACAGAAAACATTTGTAGTCGTCGATCAAACGATAACTTTACTATTTATGTGTGTGATGTGTATTGTATATATTTCATTGTTATTGTTGTTGTTGTTTTATTAGATTTGTTTTTCTTGCATTTTTGGTCTTTTGTGTAAGCGTCTCTCTATATTCATTTGATTTTAATTGAATTGCATGTGCACGTACGTGCCTGCCTTTATCTGCTGAAGTTCAAAATTCAATTCAATCGATTGCAGAGTTGTTATTATTTTGTATTTGTTGAAGAGGCAGCATATTAAGATGAAGAATTAGTTAAAAATACAATTTATTATATCAATTATGGGGTGTGTGTAAAGTAATTTAAGAGTCATTTCGGACGCTCAAGTGGTGCGAGTTGAATATCTCAAAAGACAAATTCATTGCTGCTATTATAGATTAGACAATAATCGTGAGATATTTTATCATTACTTTACGTAGGTGAAATTGTCTTGCTTGAATGGATTGACTTTTTTTTTCTTATATTAACTAAATCGGAGCATTGGTTTTCGAGGAGAAAAATAAATACGAAAATTAATAATTTGCAGCACCCTCTTACTACAACGAACATTGACCTTATATTCAGGCATTATTGGAACGAACCTATTGGTCCATTCTTACGTGCCATTGCGTTCTTGCTCCTTTTGCCATCTGGAAGTCTTGTAGCTATGATATTTTTTTTTTCATGTGATTCTGCACACTTTTCTAAGGGGAAGCTTTGCTTAAAGCCATCCTTCGTCTATGTAGAGGGAATGCCACGAATGAAAACACAGAAAATTTCAAACATTTTAGTAATGGTGATATGAAAACTTTACTTTTTTTACGTAAAATATTCGTTTATTTCAATAACAAAATCAATGGTTACATAAATCGAAGTTTCTAGTAAGAGGCCGATAGAATCGGCAACCTTTTGAAGCCCATCTTCGATCGACTGCAATAAGTGTGGTATTCAATGATGAGGACACTGTACCTGTTTAGCAACATGGTGATGAATATTTTACGAAGATAGATTTGGCATTTTGACATTAAATTTCGATTCAAATGCTCCTCATGTTATTTGTAGCGGTCGCCAGTGATTGTTTCTTTCCTTATAACCATCCGTGTGGAATCATAACTCGGTACAAAAACCCTACTTCTTTTTTTATTTTTGGAGCAAAATTTTACATATAGTTGGTCTTCTGTCAATGTGTCTTTCTTTCAATTCAAAAGTAGTCAACTTTTGTGCAAATGGCTAGAAATGGTTGAAAGAGTGAACGCTTTTAATGCTTTTGTTAATTACGATCTTCGTCCAGTAATGCGTGCAATTCCACAATGTTTTTCGCTAGCTGCCGCCAGATAACAATTCCAAACGCTGAACGGTTATCCAGTACTTGGTCTTTCCACCGAATGTTAGATCATCCTCTCCTGTGTCATTCTCGAACAGGTTGCGAATAACCACTTCTTGTCTGGAGCGTATTCTTCAATTTGCTCGGCATGATCTAGCTAGCTCTGCCGCTGGATTTTAATGCATTTTCCTATATTCGTTAGTTAGCATTAAATAGTAAATATAGGTCCAAAGATCTTACGTAGGACTTTATCTCAAGTGGAAATTTTCCAGGCTTCAGCGTCCTATGTAAAGACAGGCATTATTAGAAACTTGGTTTTCGTTCTTCGTGAGTGGATTCGACTTCTTAATTGCTTACTTAGCCGAAAGCAGATCCTATTTGGCGATCATCACTATCACACTAACATCATTATTGGTGTTGCCTAAGGAGACGATAACTTACTTATTTGGCCACTAGAATCGATATCTGTATGGTGTGTAATGCTAAATCTATAGATCTCTTCACTAGAGGCACTTGATATTCTCGAGTGCTGATTTGTTCTCCAGTAGTCATAGGTGCTATGTGGCGTACAATAATAATTTCATTGATAATGAATACTTTACGCAAAAAGTCGTGCAAATTGTACATAAATTTTTCTTTCAGGTTATATACATTTTATTGAATCTTCCAAAAAATGATAATGTCTAGTCTGAGCTTTGACTGCCTGTTCAAAAGCCAGTTTAACTAGTTTATTTTGAATTTTATCCGAGTAACTTTTGCACTTATATGCTTTGCCCAAGTTACATAAAGATGTCGAAACACTACATTGGCATTGTAATAGCCTAGACAGACGGCAGCCTAATTCCGGATTACCGGCGCACTTAATCTGAATATAATAATAACCTGACAGACGGCAGTATTGCGGATTAACTAAACAGCTGATTGCTGTTTTATTAGGTTTGTCCACTTACATTACTATCACTATCAATTTCTGTCATCTATCACTCTCGATATGAGAAAATCTACAAGAAGTACGTGAACTGAAAACTATCAGAAACTTGTAATTTGACATTCAACATACGTAATTGACAGCTGGATTTATTTGTTCGCCAAGACTTTTCATGTTGAAAACTGTTAACAATTGTTGAAAGTTTTTTGTTAGCGAACACACCTAATATTTTGTAAAATGGATGGAGAAAAATTCACAATAGACAATTTTCAGCAGTGTTGCCATCGCAAATTGCCCTAATCCTCTTTTATTTTGAGAATTAACTCATAGATTTTATGCGGATTAGCTGCAGTTAATGCCCGAGTTAATTCGAATTAACTCGGTAATCCGGAATTAGGCTGCCGTCTGTCTAGGCTATAAGACGTATCCGCTTTTTGCCCACAGTGAGCAATCGTGACAGGCCCCATGACGGCACATTTTTCATACTTAGCTCATCATGTAAAATATTGTAACAAGTATCGATAGTTGATTACTCATCACTATTGTGACTGACACTATTGGCAGCATCGAAACGAATGTCAACAAAAAGAAATGAGCGATAACCAGAACAAGCCAACGAGAAAGGAAGAGAAGAATCTCGATAAAGGAAGATTCTAGGGTGTTGCCAACAGAGTATAAATAGAGCCAGTGTTGAGAATTGACAATCAATCGAATTCCGAACGTGAATGCGCAAACATCTAACAGAGGCAAAAGTTGCTAGTACATTAAAGTGTTATTGTAAATAGTTGATTATAAACAGAGTTGATTGTAAATAGAGTTTATTAAATAAATTGTTGCTGTATATAGTTGTATAAAATAAGTGTTGCAGTTATCATTAACAGAATCCAGTGATCGAACAAGGTAATTCAAATAGAATTAAACGTTCACAGAATAAAAACGTAACAATTGGTGTCAGAAGTGGGATTCTGTAAAGATGGTGAAAATTGACCAACTAAAAGTGGACCAGCTTAAAAAGCTGTTGGTAGAGATGAATCTATCGTCATCAGGTGCAAAGGCAGAACTGCTGGTGAGGCTGAGGCAAGCTATGGAGGCTAAGGGAATTAATGTAGAAGAACATGAGTTCTTTGAGGAAGACGATATACATGCAGTTGTGCACGCCGAGGAAGAGAGCAAGGTAGATTCGAGTGGTCAACTCATGGAATTTATGAAATCCATGATGCAACAGCAGCAGCAGCAACTGCAAGGAATTAATGCGAAGTTACAAGAACATTCGGCTGAATTGCGTATGGAAATTCAAGAAGGTTCGGCTCGACAAGAACACGTCATCGAAAATCTACAAAAAGGAATTGAGATTAGATTTCAGGAAATTTCCGGAACCATTAATGAAAAAGTCATGGATCTCAAGGAACATGTAGATGACTTGGAAGATAAGTTCGAGAAATTACAGCACGATCTCAACCAACTAAAAATAAATGGACCAGCCACATCAGTGATTAGAGATTCAAGTACAATCAAATTAAAGCCACCAACATTTGACGGAAGCACGCCATTCAACATCTTCAAGCTTCAATTCGAGACAACAGCTTCGAAGAATCAATGGGATGACAGCGACAAGACTGCTGCTTTAATAGTCGCATTAAAAGGTAATGCTTCCGAAGTGTTACAGATGATTCCAGAGAAAGATCGGGGTAGCTACCAATCACTGATGGACACACTCCAGCGAAAATATGGAAATGAATACAAGAGTCAATTACATCGAGTGGAATTGAGATCGCGAGTGCAACGGAGTAATGAGAGCCTTCAGGAATTCGCTTCCGATATTGAGCGCTTATGTCATCTAGCGTTCTCCGGTAATTCGGAACAGTTCGTCGAAAAAATAAAAATAGAGGCATTCATAGATGGCATACGTGATGGAGAGACAAAGCGTGCCCTAGTCATGTCACCCAGGAATACTTATGCCGAAACAGTCAGTAGTGCCTTGACATTTGAAGCCGCCAGTTTGATGTGTAGACCAATGCCACGGGTACGCCAACTAGAAACAGAAACAGCAGATCTGGTTGAAGCAGTGTGTCAGGCAGTTAAGTCAGTAGTGCAGCCTGAAGCAAGAGCAGGTCGACGCGAAACCAAATTTAATGGTAAGTGCTTCATTTGCGACAAACGAGGGCATATAGCTCGGGATTGCAATCAATCGAGTATGAAGCCTAAAGGAAGAACAAGGAATCAACACAAAAATAAATTTACCGGTAAGTGCTTCATATGCCATCGAAGAGGACACATGGCGCGTAATTGTCGGCTACGACGCAAGCAACAAAGATCGAATTCACCAGGACAACGAAAGGAAGATCGTGATGTCATTCATCGTGGTAAAGCTGTTACTCCATATCATCGTACTTGCACCGTAGATAGTAAACATTGTTCTCGGGTAGGAAGCCAGAATCACATTGTTAACCTACGACTTACGAATGTATTATCGGAAGAGTCATGGACAACCGAACGAGTTCAAGAAGATCAACGGAACGACCCAGATCTCGCAAAGATTATGGAATACAAGGAGCAGGGCATACGTCCAGATTGGCAAGAAATGGCTAATGAGAGTCCAATAGCAAAGGCATACTGGGCGCAGTGGCAAAGCCTGCACTTACGAGACGGATGTTTATTCCGAACATGGGAAAGTGAAGATGGAAAAATCACTTATGATCTGCTAGTGGTACCCAAGGCAAGAATAAATGAAGTGATAGCTGAGTATCACAATGTCTCCAGTGGAGGGCATTTGGGAATCACCAAAACCGTCGAGAAAATAAAGAAACGATTTTATTGGGTTGGATGTCATGACCATGTCGCTGATTGGATTCGGAAGTGTAAGCAATGTGCAATGGCCAAAGGTCCCACTAAGAAAAGTCGAGGTAAGATGCACCAATACACCGTGGGTGCTCCATTTGAGCGAATTGCTATGGACATAGCTGGGCCATTTCCAATAAGCAACGCAGGAAACAAGTATGTTCTGGTGGTTATAGATTACTTCAGTAAATGGCCTGAAGTATACCCCATTCCAAATCAGGAAGCTAGTACAGTTGCGGATGTATTCGTCAACCAATGGGTTACTCGTTTTGGTGTACCGATGGAGTTACACTCAGACCAAGGTCGAAATTTCGAATCAGTTGTATTCCAAGAGATATGCCGTATGCTGGGTATATACAAAACTCGTACAACACCTTTGCATCCACAATCTGATGGCATGGTAGAACGATTTAACCGTACCTTGGAGGAATATTTGAGAAAAGTCGTAGATAAATATCAAAGAGACTGGGATGTACATATACCAATGTTCCTCATGGCATATCGATCCGCACAACATGATACGACGGCTACTACACCGGCAATGGCAATTTTTGGAAACGAGTTAAGACTGCCAGCTGATTTAAAATTTGGAGTTGTAACACCAACGAGATCAACCGAAGGAAATTATACTAGCGAAAAGCGGGAACAGTTGGATGAAGTACATCAGTTCATCAGAGAGCGGTCGCAGATGATAAGCGATAAGATGAAGGCCAGGTATGACTTGAAAGCAAATTCAAAAGGGTTCTATGAAGGAGAGCTTGTAATGCTTCATAATCCACAACGAAAGAAAGGCCTGTCCCCTAAACTACAGACTCATTGGGAAGGACCATATGAGATTATAGCAAAGATAAATGACGTAGTATATCGTATTCAACGTGCCTGGAATAAAAGAGCAAAGTTTAAAGTAGTGCACTTAGAGCGACTTGCGCCATATCGAGGGGAAGTATAAAAACTTGTTCGGGACGAACAAGGTTAAGAGGAGGGCAGTGTAACAAGTATCGATAGTTGATTACTCATCACTATTGTGACTGACACTATTGGCAGCATCGAAACGAATGTCAACAAAAAGAAATGAGCGATAACCAGAACAAGCCAACGAGAAAGGAAGAGAAGAATCTCGATAAAGGAAGATTCTAGGGTGTTGCCAACAGAGTATAAATAGAGCCAGTGTTGAGAATTGACAATCAATCGAATTCCGAACGTGAATGCGCAAACATCTAACAGAGGCAAAAGTTGCTAGTACATTAAAGTGTTATTGTAAATAGTTGATTATAAACAGAGTTGATTGTAAATAGAGTTTATTAAATAAATTGTTGCTGTATATAGTTGTATAAAATAAGTGTTGCAGTTATCATTAACAGAATCCAGTGATCGAACAAGGTAATTCAAATAGAATTAAACGTTCACAGAATAAAAACGTAACAATATTGACTGCCGTTATGTGCGACACTCCCACGACCTCTGCTGCTGCGCGCATTTCAGTTTGGCAATCAGTGAAACTTACTTCGACGATTACTTCCGAACGAATTCCTCGGTAACCAATTAGAATAGATCATGCAAAAAAGTAGTCCACAGATTTTTTAATTAATTTATTCTTTTCATTTCACACAATACAAATCATTTAATTGAATAAATCACAAATATTTGGAGCATTATAATCTATCGCATTCACTCGCTGTCATTATGTATTAACAATTAACACGTATTATGTGTGATAAAGATGATGATTATGATGATGATGATCATCATCATCATCATCACTTAATGAACAGCAAGTAGCGATATATTGTCACGCACTCAATGCTCACCGAATTAAAAAACAAATCGAAGCATTTAACGAGTGATGACGACGCACAACAAAAGCAAAATAGAAAACAAAAAAAAAAAAAAACAGAAAACAAACCCATAATAAATAAGTTATCGTCATTATTCAATATTCAAACATGTAAAACAACAACCATGCTTATTGCGAGAGACACACGCCACTGAAAAAAAGCCACAAAAAACATCAAATAATTCTCAAAATAGCCAAGAGCCATACTCAAGCATAGTGTACAGAAGCAAATAACAGAAAACCGTATCAAGCAAATGTACATATAAGTTCTCACTCAAGCAGACAGATGTTTAATTGAGAAAGAGTACAAGCATAAATGAGAGGAGATATGGGAGATTCTTGTTGTTGAATAATGATGAGAAAATTTGTGTATGTATATATATGGAATTACCTCACCAAGTATGTGTGTGTGTGTGTGTGTGAGTATGTTTGAGTGCGCATCCAACTTCCTCCAAGTTTTTTGTTCACTCTATGTTGTATATAAGTATTGGCAACCCACTCTCCTCTGTCAATGACTGTTGAATTTATCGCAACAATCACGTCACACATTTTTCAAACGAAGCAGAAAATTTTTGTTGTATTCATGTAGCTGATGTTGTTGTTGTTGTTGTTTTGCTATTGTTACTACTGCTACTACTTGTTGTTGGACGTATGTTTGTATGTATATCTTGTCGACTTATTATTTTGTTTTTGTTATAATCATCGTCATGTCGATAAAGTGAAATTTTTATTGTCAGCCAGTTTTTTAATTTCGTTTTTTTTTTTGCTTCTTATTTCATTCGTTTTATTATTATTTAAACAATTTTTTTGTTATTCTTTATGGTAGGTTTCATTTTTTTTTTTTCAATTAAAAGTTATATAGATACAAACTGTTGTATCCCGTTATCATGCTTGACAAACATTTTTCGTCGTGCCATATTTTGAAACGAACTTTTATTTTTTTGCATCCGGTAAAATTGTTTTTTCTTCTACTTCAATTTTGTTTTTTTTTTCTGATTTGCTACCAGTCTTCGTGCTCTCTTTGAAGAGCATTGCAAGAACATGACCAAGAAGAATACGAAAATTAGTTTATACTAGGTAAGTAAGAGTGGAAGTTGAGGTGTCGACTCACGTTTCTTGCCAAAAACTTTAATGAAGCGAAATAAACATATGGTCGCTGGGTCATCAGTATTATTCTTCTGAGGAATAAGCCGATAGATATTTTGTTAAGGGCTGTTTACTAATGCTGCATAAAAACCAGAAAAAACATTCAGCATGAGATTAAACTAGGTATAACTTTTGCCAGCAGTTTCCATTTTTTTTACGGATCCTTACTTATTTTCAGTTTGTTGGACGCTCTCTACTAGATGATTAAAATTTTAACAGAAAAATCATATTCAGGACCAGGAAACCTACAAACGGCAATTACCGTTACCATAATATGGACATAATATCGGCATTGAAATTCAGGTACTGCGCTGACCCCGTCCTATTGAGAGAATGAATACCGTAGACGAGGCAGAGTGAATGCCTACAGGTATGATTAATTTCTGGAGAGTGGGACAGCGTTTGGATTTGGAACATGTTTTGAAATCAGCGTTGTGTCCTCAGCAGGTCAATACGCTAACTTATGATAAAGAGTTCAGCGACTGTGCTGGATCGGTAGCTGGTTGGGTGAAGGGAAAAGCCGACCTAGTTAACACGAGTCGATGGTTAAAATCAACTTTAGTTCATTTGGAACAAAAACGACTAATGAAATATTCTTCCAAGGTTGAGAATCGTTTCCAGTGGCGTAGCCAGGATTTTAGCGAGGGGGAGTTTAGATGAAAAAGACGTATAAGAAAAGAATTTTAGTTAATGATTTTTAATAATCTATGTATATATGTCCATGTATGTCCATGTATGTCCATTCTAATACTGTCCAAAATTTAAGACGCACAACAGTAATGGAAGAAAAAGCTCGGACAATGAGCCCTTTGGGGCTTTAAGTGCCACATATTTTTTTTTTTATGTATATATTATTTTTCTTTTTTAACAAGTCCATCGGCCAAGGGGGGACGGGAATCTATCACCCTGTCTCTATTCCCTCCTAGCTACGCCACTGATCTTTTCTATATTAAGCCAAATACGGTCGCTTAAGGATGACTCTCCAAAATTTGCAGATCACAGATGACTATCATAAATCATCAATTTTTCTACCACATTTCTTTTTCTTTCTTTGGGAAAATTTGTGACATTTCGCAGAATGAAACCAAAAGTAGATAAGCAAAAAATACCATCTATAAATAAGCGAAAATTATGAAGAATGAAATATTTCCAAAAATTGCAATTTTTTTTGCTCAGTATGCCGTACTTAAGTGCGACCTCGAAATATATACCTACAACTCATGCGACGATACAAATATTCTTTAACTTATTTGTTATCTTTTATCCGAAACGAATCAGGTAAGCGCTACAGAAAACAATAAAATATATCGCGGTCTTAGTTAGGTCACCATGACAAAATACTATCATCATATTTTGCTCGTAACTATTTTGTATTTTATCTACTAACGCACATGCTTACAATCTTTATCTATTATATTCAAGTATCTCAACATTTTAGGTACCAGTTTTATCATCATAATTTCTTTCTTTGTGTTACTGTACTCCAGTGTTTGAGAAAATGATCAATTTATCATCGGCACGCGTTTTAAATAGCAATACATAAACATTTGCTTATGAAATAATATTTGCTTAAGAAAATGTCTGTTGTCCAGGTACCTCGCTAAAATTAGGAAATTCCCGAATACAACAAAACAATGGTATACAATACAATCGCTTAGCAAAATGTTCTTATATGAATTCACGTCATCTTTTTTACAATGATGATAGCTGGTAAACTGATACTTCCCATAAAGCCATGATGTGGTTTGATGAATTTGATGAAATCGGAAGGCTCTAACAAGACGCATTCAGTCTTTCGCTTCATTGAGTCCATTTGCGTCTCGGTGAGATTATGCTAAAGAATATTTGCTGATGATTCCAGGTTCAATAAACGTGCAGATATTCGGATCTTCATGCAATGTAATGATTCTTGTTATTATTGATATTAGTCAGAAAATGTTAAAGGTCGATACACTTTCCAATATTTACACCATATTAGAAAACCTCCGAAAAATACAATTTGCCAATCTCTGCCAAATGTATTTTCGTCTCGGCAATGACCAGAAGTAGAATTGAAAAACAAAAAAAAAAACTCTCCCCGGTATGTTATCGTGGTAAAACCCACGATTCTTAAGTAAGTCTAGCCGTGTTACCTTCAGTTTCTTATCAAACCGGTCCGATAATTCACTGCAGTACTGCACCGTGACTATTGTCTCTTTATGCAAAAAGAATGATCAATTACCAAAAAATCCTGCCCAATTACTTTTCCTGCCAATGTAACTGTCTTTGCCTCCATCAGAGCAGATTTATCACGGATATCACGATAGTTTTGGGTCTCTGGCGTATAATAATGAATTGAGGTTTCATCAACGGCGACAAATCGACTCAATTGTGCTCAATTCTTAGTCATATCCGTAAGCAATCGCGACATCCATCGGATGACATTATTCTCAGACTTCAATTATCTTGTAAATTATGGATTGACATTGCCCATGCCTCTACTGATTTTAATGATTTTTAGTTGGAAGATCAACTAGAATCAGGTCTTGGTAATTTTCAACGATTTCCTCGGTACGTCTGCAGAGCATCTTGACTGGATTGTTTCTCATCAATAGCAAATCGAGAGAATGCAAAAGCTTCAGAAGCAAAATATATGCGAAAAATAGTGAGACGTAATAAGTATACACCAATACAGCACATACTGTGATGCCCTTAAGGAGGGGGTAAGGGAAAAGCAGATTCGGAAAATCGATTTTTTTTTTGATTTTCCAAGACAACGAGATTGCTGCCGGGAACATACTTTATGGACCTGGGATCGATAATTCAGTGTCAGTCGCAAAAAAAATATTTTTTCTCACTTTTTTCTTCAATTTTTCGAAGTCCGTGATCACGATCCTGCAAAATCTACTCGACCGATTCTTTTCAAACTCGAAACGTACTTTCTTGGTATAAAATGCCTCCCCCTCCCGTTATTTACATTTTTCTATTTTCATATTAAAGTAGTTTGTCACCTAAAAAATAGCGGAAAATTTAACGCGAAATTTAACAACATTTTTGATTTCAGATAATTCTACGCCGAGTTATCGTCTTCACCGAACAACGTATTTTTCAAAAGACGTTTTGGGAAATGCTCTGTCACCAGCTTATTTTTCAATATTCAATTACGAAAATTAAACTAAATATTCTCTAGATAATGCTTTATAATTAAAAAGAAGTTTGAATAAATTTGCTTAAGCTGTATCTCCGTAAAAAATCAGAGAATAAAGTGTTTTTTATTTGAAATTATCCCTTACTCCCCCCTTAAATGATTGAATGTGCGGCAAAGATTGAACCTCAGCGCGCTTCTGTTAGTATACCAGACTACTATTGGTGAAATGCCAGGCTACATAGCGGAGACGGTCCTGTATGTTGGAAAATTACAGTCATATGGGTTAAGGAGCGCAATCGATTTAAGCCTACAAAATATAATATGTTAGACGAAGATATCAGACAACAAGAAATATAACTCATTTAAATGAAAATGTATATAATTTGTGAGGAAAAAGTTTAGATAGTTTAGATGATATTGTAAATCAATCATTGTAAATACAAGCAACCAAATTATTACTAAATAAATAAATAATACTATTACTACTATAGGTTTGCTTAATTCATTACCTGAAAATCACACCGTATTTAGTAATATATTATATACATACATATCGGGTATTTGATAAAATGTGATTATGATCTAACAGTAAATTTCTTAGAATATCTTTCCGACAATACACAGCACACTCCAGACAAACACACACACACACACACACACACATTTTCTGCCATACTAATTTAATATGGAATAGCAATCAAGGAGAGAATTGAGAGCACATTTTAAATATGAGAGAGAGAGACAGTACGTGACGCGTGTGTGTGCTTTTGAGAAATAAAGAGAATAAGAAAGCGCATGAAATCATCAAAGAAGAGAGTTTTATTAAAAAATATATGCCATTTATGGAGTACACAATTGGTTGACTGAACCTCTCTTCCCCGCCAACTCAATCAACAGTTTAGATTAGAAATAAAAAGAACAACAACAACAAAGTACATAATTTATTTTTGCACTGAGAGAGCATTTATTGTTGACGTAAATTCATAAATACGACGAGTATTTTGTGTAATGTAGTAGTAGGTATGAATTTTAATTAAATAGAGTAGATGAACAATAAATGAGCAAAAACAAAATATTGTAAGAAAAAGATGGCGATAATAGTTATTATTATGAAAATTGTAGCACTTCGTTCAAAAGTACAATCTGCAATTAAATTTAAATATGTATATATTATTAATTTATTAAGTAGTGAATGAGGAAAAATTATTATAATCACTCAAATTTAAGAAGGAGAAAGAAGAAGATGCAATAATAGTGCTGCTTAAGTGATGAAGTATTACAAAAAAGCTTTATCTTAAAAAACGCCAAAGAAATAAAAAGAGAATTGATAATAAATTCACACTTGGGAGAAGAAATAAATACAAATACGTGGGGTGGTTGATGCCAATCAGTGTTAGCTAAGCAAACATTTTTTTTTTTTTAGAAAATTTCGATTCATGGCTCAACATACAGTGGCTCCCAGCTTATTTCGTACAGTGACAGTTTAAAAATTGCTGCAGTCGTAATTCCTAATATAGCAAAAATTTGAACAAAATATAAATGCCATTTTTGAAAGGAAGGTTTGTTTTTTATTTTCCAAAATTTACTTTTTCAAAATTTTAGTGTTTGACACTATAAAAAAATAAAATAAGAAAAAAATAGGAAAATTCATGTCACAGCTTATTTCGTACAGTCTCTTTAAGTTCAAACTAAAAACAAAGTAAGTTGATTTTAATATTTAGTTGACATCCCTTAGCGTTAATGACAGCCTGGAGTCTACTTGGCATTGAATCCACCAATTTTTGAGTGATGTCTGGTGTGATTTTTTTCCATTCCTCCATCAGTACCTTCTTTAGGTCTTGCTTATTAGAAATCTTGTGTGTTCTTATTTTATTGTCCAAAATAGACTAAAGATTTTCAATCACATTCATGTCAGGTGACTGTGGTGGTGGAGACATCAAGTGTGAGCAGTTCAAATAAGCCAAGATTGCACAATCCCAGATTTATGTTTTGGGTCATTATCTTGGTAATACCGAAATTCTTCCCGCAAACCCAGTTTGTCTGCACTTTGAAGTAAATTGTTTTTCAGAATCTCGAGGTACTTCATTTTGTCCATTGTTCCCTCAATAAAAACCAATTCACCTACTCCGGCTGCTGACATACAGGCCCAAACCATCACGCTACCGCCACCATGCTTCACTGTGGGCTTAAGGTTCTCCTTGTTTAGCTCGGTATTCGCTTTACGCCAAACATATGACATTCCGTCCGAGCCAAAAATATTAAACTTAGACTCATCCGCTAAAATAACGGTATTCCAGAACGCAGGAGTATTAATAATATGCTCTTTGGCGAAGTCAAGTCGGCGTTGTATATTCATTTTCGAAATGAATGGTTTCTTTCGGGCTACTCGACCGTTCAAGTCATGATTGCGCAGCACACGTCGGACAGTTTCAGCACTGGATGATTTTCCTATTTCACGCTGAACCTCTGCAGCCAACTTCGGAGCGGATAACTTTGGATTTTTCTTAATTTTTCGTACAATATAACGCTCGTCTGAAGCGTTGAAAATCTTATTAGGTGCTTCTCTGCCCTTGTTCTCCAACCGATTTTCGCGAACGAAGCGTTGAATGATGTATTGGACAGTTGAGGCACTTAAATTTGTCATTTCAGCAATTTTTCGCACACTCTGACCTTTCCTAAAATGGTTAATTACCAGTTTACGCTGTTCCATCATTGTACGACGACCCATAACGCTAAATGTTTAATTTACAGCACTTTAACTATTTAAAATAATAATAATAAAAATTGTTATAATAGTTAAAAAGGTCCAAAAACTCATACAATTCAAAAAAACTTTGTAACTGCGCGGCAGAATGAAACTTACTTACATTGAAGTTTGTGTACGAAATAAGATGTGAGCTGAAAATCAGCTGATCAATAGTTTTTCTCTCTTGCATGACAAAAAGAACAATTTTTGGGGTTCCCCGTTTTCTTATTAGGTTTACTAAACACATACATAGACATCTACATTCAAAACTTATTGATAAGTTTTTTAGTTTCGATGTTACAGCCATGTACATAAAAATATATACACTGTACGAAATAAGCTGTGAGCCACTGTATGTGATAGAGCAACAAATGCATATGCGAGTACAGATGTTATAATTTTGTTAGTGCTGCTATTATGCCAGTTATTGTATTATGCTATTAATTATTTATAAATCCATTTGATGATAATGGAATGAACTGGAATGAGCTATATTGCTACCTATGCTGTATATATTGAGGTGGGTCAGCATTCTTAACCTGCCTAAGAACCGTAATTAGCGCGATGAAATGTATGATCACCTTGCATTCCAAATCTTTTCTCCAAATATACTTATTCGATATCTTCCCCTCTTAATGGAACGTCCATATAAAATTTACACAAAACCTTCTCAAAATAAACAAATAACTTCATAGTTGCGCACGAAACGCACACGAAACGCACACGAAAGCGGTGAAATATACGTTCGACCCCATTAACTTTTGTTCCCCCATATAGAATTCAAATGTACTTAGCTTCCATATAAAAATCTCCTAAAAATAGACAAATACCCCCATAACTGCCCATAAATCGCCCCTAGAGTGATGAAACATATGATTTACCTCCATTAATTTTTACTCCCCACCATTTCTTCCAAATATATTTAATCCTTATTTTTACGGATTAAGGGAGCTCCCACTAAAATGTGCTTCCAACATACTGAGTCCTTATCTTCACTTTCTATGCGGGTTTCTAAAAATCAAATTAATAGTAGAATTGAAATTTGGAATTTCTTTTTGCTTTCTTGGGAAAAATGTTTGAAATTATACAATACAAATTTTGTTTTTCTTTGAGCTTGGTTCCCAAATAATTTCTTTATACAATTTGATTTTCCTTAATATAATGAAAATATCGTAGTTACGATATACAGTGGCTCCCAGCTTATTTCGTACAGTGACAGTTTAAAAATTGCTGCAGTCGTAATTCCTAATATAGCAAAAATTTGAACAAAATATAAATGCCATTTTTGAAAGGAAGGTTTGTTTTTTATTTTCCAAAATTTACTTTTTCAAAATTTTAGTTTTTGACACTATAAAAAAATAAAATAAGAAAAAAATAGGAAAATTCATGTCACAGCTTATTTCGTACAGTCTCTTTAAGTTCAAACTAAAAACAAAGTAAGTTGATTTTAATATTTAGTATGACATCCCTTAGCGTTAATGACAGCCTGGAGTCTACTTGGCATTGAATCCACCAATTTTTGAGTGATGTCTGGTGTGATTTTTTTCCATTCCTCCATCAGTACCTTCTTTAGGTCTTGCTTATTAGAAATCTTGTGTGTTCTTATTTTATTGTCCAAAATAGACTAAAGATTTTCAATCACATTCATGTCAGGTGACTGTAGTGGTGGAGACATCAAGTGTGAGCAGTTCAAATAAGCCAAGATTGCACAATCCCAGATTTATGTTTTGGGTCATTATCTTGGTAATACCGAAATTCTTCCCGCAAACCCAGTTTGTCTGCACTTTGAAGTAAATTGTTTTTCAGAATCTCGAGGTACTTCATTTTGTCCATTGTTCCCTCAATAAAAACCAATTCACCTACTCCGGCTGCTGACATACAGGCCTAAACCATCACGCTACCGCCACCATGCTTCACTGTGGGCTTAAGGTTCTCCTTGTTTAGCTCGGTATTCGCTTTACGCCAAACATATGACATTCCGTCCGAGCCAAAAATATTAAACTTAGACTCATCCGCGAAAATAACGGTATTCCAGAACGCAGGAGTATTAATAATATGCTCTTTGGCGAAGTCAAGTCGGCGTTGTATATTCATTTTCGAAATGAATGGTTTCTTTCGGGCTACTCGACCGTTCAAGTCATGATTGCGCAGCACACGTCGGACAGTTTCAGCACTGGATGATTTTCCTATTTCACGCTGAACCTCTGCAGCCAACTTCGGAGCGGATAACTTTGGATTTTTCTTAATTTTTCGTACAATATAACGCTCGTCTGAAGCGTTGAAAATCTTATTAGGTGCTTCTCTGCCCTTGTTCTCCAACCGATTTTCGCGAACGAAGCGTTGAATGATGTATTGGACAGTTGAGGCACTTAAATTTGTCATTTCAGCAATTTTTCGCACACTCTGACCTTTCCTAAAATGGTTAATTACCAGTTTACGCTGTTCCATCGTTGTACGATGACCCATAAAGCTAAATGTTTAATTTACAGCACTTTAACTATTTAAAATAATAATAATAAAAATTGTTATAATAGTTAAAAAGGTCCAAAAACTCATACAATTCAAAAAAACTTTGTAACTGCGCGGCAGAATGAAACTTACTTACATTGAAGTTTGTGTACGAAATAAGATGTGAGCTGAAAATCAGCTGATCAATAGTTTTTCTCTCTTGCATAACAAAAAGAAAAATTTTTGGGGTTCCCCGTTTTCTTATTAGGTTTATTAAACACATACACAGACGTCTACATTCAAAACTTATCGATAAGTTTTTTAGTTTCGATGTTACAGCCATGTACATAAAAATATATACACTGTACGAAATAAGCTGTGAGCCACTGTAGTTTACCCTTTTAATTCAATACGCTTGATCTGACGATATTTAGACCTTTCCATGTTTTTATTTCACTAAATGTGACCACACAATTTGCGCCAACTACCGTGGCATAAGTCTCTTGAGCATCGCATACAAGGTCTTATCGTGCATATTGTGTGAAAGATTGAAGCCTATGCTCAGCAACCTGATTGGACCTTATCAGTGTGGCTTCAGACCGAATAAATCTACCATCGATCAAATGTTTACATTACGCCAAATCTTGGAAAAAGACTAGAAAAAAAAAAAGCGGCTGTCGACAGTCCGATAAGGGATTTCCTCTATACAACTATGTCTGAATTAGGTATACCTGCAAAACTCATTCGACTTTGCAGAATGACACTGCTTAACTCTCGTTGTGCAGTGAAAATTGCGAAGGACCTCTCCGCACCGTTTAATAACGAACGGGGTTTCAGACAAGGTGATTTGTTATCATGCGACTTCTTCAATCTCATTATGGAGAAAATAATACGAGCTGCAGATTTGCGACATAATGGCACTATCTTCAACAAAAGTGTCATGCTGCTGGCGTATGTCGACGGTATTGACATAATCGGTGTCAACTCGCGAGCAGTCAGTGCAGCATTCTCTGAATTGGAACGAGCGTCACGTCGAATGGGTCTTACGGTGAATGAGGGCAAGACGAAGTATCTAGGGTCAACAAACAAAGAGTCCCGGCGTCTTGGACAGCACGTCACTGTTGACAACTACGCTTTTGAAGTAGTAAGGCACTTTGTCTATCTTGGAACCAGCATTAACAGCAGTAATGACGTCAGCCTGGAGATATTGCGAAGGATCACTCTTGCAAACAGGTGCTACTTTGTCGCCCCATGGAGGAGCCCCATTAATAATGAAGACGCCATCACATAGTAAGCAGAGCAAGTTACCTGACTACCCCTCATTAACAAATAAAGGTGTCATCACATAGCGCTCAGAACAAATACGTGACAGCCAGTGAGTTGACTTGCGATGAGTTCAACAAGGATTGCGCTAGCCCCACCCGGTTGAGGCAGTTAGACACGTTACCTTGCGAAAAAACCACCAGACCTCTTAATAGGTTACTTGACTTAAGAGGTGTTCTCAAAAATACTTTAGAAAGTGCATCAAGGTCATCTAAAATAAGAAAACTATGTAGAGAACAAATAAAAACAACTCCTATAAAATTAACTGCGCATCAATCGCTCGCTTTTTTACTGGAGCAAAACTTTACAAAAGAGCAGTATTGCGATATTTATCCCCACTATAATAATTTTGCAGCTGCTAAATCGAAATGTAGACCTGCGGATATTGTAGTTAATGAAACTTTTGCAAATGTCCCTTTGCATACACTTCTCACGCACACTGCACATAGAATTATGAAAATGGAGACAGAAGTTATAGAATTCATAATAAATAAAGAAAAATATTCCAAATTAGAAACCGAACTAAATTATGCTTCTGACAGCAGCTCTGGACATACCTAGTATAAACAGGGCTGTCAGGATGCGAGTTGTTCACAAACTTCCGACTCATCAGTTTTGGCCACAACAATTATGCTTTTGAGATGTTTAGTATCAACTGGAAGCATAAATATAAATTCGATTATGTCACCCTTCGAAATTTGAATATACGAATGAGACAGAGGAAGCTTTTACAAAAAAACATTAAGAAACGCTTTGGTTTTATGAGGTTTAATGGCTTGCCGAGGATTAATTTCACATTAACAATTAATTTCTGTTGTTAAAATATTATATTTGGGTGCTTAAAAATTCGGTGTACCGGGTACGTGACATTCTTGGTTGCAGGGTGTTCTTGCATTTGCTCGATATGGCCGAGTTAGCAACTGTCGCTCAACGATGTCAATATCAACATATAACTCGTGGCTGTATATTGCCGACAACGCAAATTGGTCCAAAAATCTTGCAAAGAATTTTTCTTACGAAAATAAAGTGTCGAAGCTTCTGCTCCATAATTAAGAGGGAGGACTCAACTTTGTCCAAAATAGCACCTGCCTCCAAATTTCACATTTAAACTATAATAAATTTATTTCGAAATTTTGACAGTGCTACCGATTTTAATTTTATCATTTTTTTTTTCTTTTTGCTTCTGCTTAAATGTACTTAACCTGAACGGTTCAATTAACAATGCCACACTTGAACTTACAATTAGTGTAACAAGAAAGAAAAAAAAAAAACACAAACAACAAGAACAACAATAACAGTACTATCAGATAATAATAAAACAGAATTCGCTCTCTTTTTGCCTTTTTCGCTCTCATTCTCATTGTGTTTTGCTCAATTTTAGATATACTTGGTAGTCGCGTTAAATATAATGTAATTAACAGGCTTCACAATGTTATTTTACTTCTTTTTCTATTATACTCGTACATATTACATCTCTATAGATATTGATGTTATACTTTTATTGTAATATTTACCGCAGTCGTTTTTGTTTTATCTTTGTAAAATCATATCCATATGTTTGCATCAAGAGTTTCAATTCGTATGTTCTCTTTAAGGTTTCACTTCCGATTGTCTAAGTTCTCTTGTTCTCTGACGCACAAATTCAAAGGTGCTCTCTCTTTGCATACATTTTCTGTCATCATCATCATTCTAGTCGCATCGACCATGTATTCCCCTTTGCACCGTGTGTCGCGTGCGTATACATTTCCATACATGTATAAGCGAGAAACCGCTGTTACACTGCTACCGACTGACGGTTGTTTCTTCATCATCCATACAACAGCGAACACAATACGATTCGCTGCCGTCGCTGCTACTTCAGTTGCTTTGCTACAATCAAACGAGCTAAACGAGTAGTTTGGTAGTCGCTCGTTGGTTTAGTTCGTTTTGAACGTGAGAACTGTGTGGACGTGTTGCTCGGTAATCTCGTTATTATAACAAACACTTATTATTCGTTGAAGCCGCCGTCACCGTCGTTGCGTAAAGTAATAAATTCATCACAAACAGCAACCAGTGTAGGGAAGAAATAAATATACGATATACACGCGTATTACATATTTTTGTATGAACATACATAATAATAAAGAGATACAAATTCTCGTCACCGTCGTCGTCATTATTATTTGTAGTTACTAATAATAAAAAAAATATAAAATACAAAACAATTAAGAAATTTGTATTTAAGTTAATTTCAAATAATTAATCGTGTGTGTTTTCATCATATTGTTTTCGTGCAAAAATAAACATATAAAAAATTGTTTTTTTTTACAATTAATATAGTAAAATATATTACAGATATTTTCAAAAGGGCATGTGTACAAATTTAAATAACGGTAATTATTATATTATCAATTTGTTCTTAATATTTTCTGATTAAAAAATAACAAAAGGCAAAATTTACAAGTGCAGTGTGTGCGAACATGCAATCAAAGAATTATAAATTATGATTAACTTTTAAATAAATCAATAAATAAAATTGTAATTATTCAAAAGTCCTGGATTATTTTGAATTATTACAATTTATTTATTTATTTAGAATTAAACATTTTTCATAATTTTTATAATCAATAAGCAAGAAAGTAATTTTTTTGATTGACGATATGATTTTGACGTTTGAAAAACATTGAAAAATATAAAAAAAAATTGACAGCGTAATTTAGAAAAAGAGAGTCAAAGAATAAATGCAAAATTTATGAACTAATTATTTCCAAAGATTTTTAACATTTAGAAAAATTAATAAAGTTAAACAATACAAAATTTATATAATAAAAAGTGTTAATATTAAATAAATTTTTGGTTTAATCAATAATTTTCTGTAGAGAGTGCAAGATCAATAACTGATGTGTGTGCTAAATTTGAATTTGTTAAATTAACTGATTTCGAATGGCAAAAATTTTGTGACAAAACTTTTTTAAACTTTGTGTCGAACCATTTTCTGAAAGTTTATTGTAGAAAAATAAAATATGTACTTAAAAAACTTGGAATTTAAAAAATTTGTAATTTGCTCATAATTCTTCTAATTTCTCAAAAGAACTGTCAAGAAATGCGTTAAATCGCTTTTCGAGAATAAATAAAATTATCGCGAAAATAGCTTAGAACATATTTCTAAATTTTTGATTTTCGTAAAATATAGAAATGAAAAAATTTAGGAATTATTTTAATAACTCTGTGTTGTCTCTAAAAGCGAACAGGTCTCGAAAACTTCTAGTTTATATTTCAATAACAAAAAAAAAATCTCAGCAAATGCGTGGAAATCACTTTTCAAAAATACAAAGAAGCATCGATGCAAATTTTAAAAATTCCTTTTTACTAATTTGCCAATTTTCGCCAAAGTTTATGAGGTTATAAAAAGGTGGTTCACCGAAAATTCCCACGAAAAATTTGGAAGATTTCGAGTTTTCTAGTTTTTGCTTATAATAATACCCTAATTAAAAAGAAATAATAATTATAATCAACTAAAGCATTAAAATTCATGAAAACATTTATTTTAAGGGCGTAATTCATATGTTTAATACTAAATGAAAATTAAAGTATATATTAAAAGAATAATAAGTACAAATTTTATAACAGATTTTTTTTTTATTTATGCGATTATTAATTAAGCACTCGACACTACGACAAATTATATTAAATGAAAATTCTTAAGGCAATGAGAAATTGATTGAAAATCAAAATATGATTATGAAAAAATTCCTCGATATCAAATTTTGAAAAGTTTTTTTAGAAAGAATAAAAGTTTCTAAAATTTTTTTAATATTGAATACACAATAAACATTTTAAGTAATGGGAAAAAAAAGCTAATTACGGAAATAATTTGAACAATTTGATTAAGAAATCACATATTTATTTAAATCAATTTTGAACAAAATTGATTAATCACCTAAATTAAAATTACTAAATAAGAATTTTTTTTTTTTATGAAATAAAAATAATTCACTATTTTGATTTAGAAAAAGTTTGATTCAAAATTAAAGCTTTACAACCTAGAAAAGATCATTTAATTCTGACGTGTGGCTACGAAACGTAGTCGTTGAAGAATTTTAAAATGAAGTAATTGTTAATCAGTACAGAAAACTTTGTGAACGCCTTTATATTTCCAGTATTCCCAAAAAAATGGGCAAATAATTCTCTAGATAGAGTAACTTCAACTTAAAACTTACATAATCTATCAAAGGGGCAGAAAAAACATCCCTGTTGAGTCAAGTCTGGCTGCTATCCTATTGAAAAATAAGACATACTTTTCTGAAGTTAATTTGATGTCAGACGCACTTGAAAAAAGTCGTTGTGATAAATATGTTTCTTGTAGTGCAGGCTTGACGCCTATAAATACATTTTATGAAATTCGTGGTTTGTGATTATCAGGTATCATTCAACAATTAGTCCGAATGTAATCATAAATCAAGTTTGTTGAATACTTAAGACTTAAAAGTTCAACACATTGGTTTGGAAGTTGTTTCACTTAGTGTTTCAACGGTGTTTATGCCCTGTCCTGGTCCTGGAGGACCATGAAGTGAATATGATCGGTCATGAGCATGGTTCATGACCGATGTATTGAAGTAAGGAGCCTGTTTTGGATAATAGATAATGTGATAATGATCTTTGGATCGTTAAACCATTATCAAGGATTATTTTTGCACAAGTTGCAATTGCATAAATCATAGGAGACAGGAAAAAATATAAAGCACTTTAATATATGTAAACCATAAACTAAATCAAAAAAAAAAAAAAAAAAAAATTGTAATATAATAAACAAATATGTGAAAATGTTTTCTAATATTTTTCTCTCTCTCTCTCTCTCTGTCTCTTTCACTTTCTTCCCCTTTCTCCATAGAAAACAGCTGATTTTAGGTGAGATTTAGTTGTGAAATAAAAAAAGAAAAACAACAACAACAACAATTACTACAGAAAGCAACAGCAACAAAAGCATATAAAGTTGCCATTGAGTAAAATATCAAAATCAACAGCAACGTTTAGGAGAAGAAGAAGAAGAAGAAGAAACAAAAAGACAAGCATAAGAAAACTAAACATTTTGATGTGTGCATTCAAAAGTGTAATAAATATTTATTAGTTTTTTTTTTTTTGTTGTATTTGGTGAGCGAACAAATCGGAAAAGAAACAAAAAGCAACAGCGATAAGTGAACGCCAAAAATAATAAAAACAACAACAACAACAAGAAGAGCAATAAGAACTGCAATAAAAATATTAAATAAAGTGCAAAGAAAAATAAGAAACAATAACAACAAACATTGTAGAAGCAGAGCAACCAGCTAAATACAAAAAAAAGAAAAAGTGACAAAGTGATGTATAAAAAAAAAAACTAAACAACAGCAACAACAATAATAAATAAACTAATCAAACAACAACAAAAACAAAAACAACACAAGCAGCATCTCTGCGCCTAATAGCAACAATCGCGCGCACACACTCACGCGCCCATATACAACATATTTAAGTGGAAATAAATTGTGGTTTACCTTGTGCTTGCTTGTTGGTTGGCTTTACACAACAAAAACAACAACAACTAGAAACAATCGAGTGTTTATACAAAAAAAGAAAAAACAACAAAAAACAAAGCGAGAAGAATTGAGTGACGACAAAGAGTAAGCGAGCAAACCAGCACGTACGCACACTACTCATATACACAAACAAGACACAAGAGTCTACTCATTTGTACTCGCACTGACAAATTAATTTACTCACGAGTTTTGTTTAATATTGAAACAGAGATAGATCAAAAACAATCATCAATTAAAATAAGAATAGCCAGCAAGAATAAATCAAATTAAGTAATACAAGCAGAACCAGCCCGGTGAAAGGGCTGATCAAATATAATAATAATTTCTTCAGCCGTTGTAAGGATAAAGTGCCACACACACACACAAAGAACACAAGCAGGTGGTATTGGAGAATCCAAAGAGAATTACAGCAATTATGAAGTGAAGTAAAACAAATAAATAATTTATACAAAAGCAAAACGAAGGACAATCAAACCAAATTCTCTTAAGTACTTTTCAAGTCGCTGCTCTTAAATTACATTACTCTTTATTTGGCATACTCACAATCGGGCTCGCGCAAAGTGTATTCCAAGAACGGTTAATCCCCCAACGTGCATATATTTAGTAAATGACGTGTTTGTAGTAAATATTTTCAATCAGTATAGAACAAAAAAATCCCCAAACAAACGTCACGCACTACATATACGTCACATAAAGAACAAAACACGAAGCAAAAAGCCGACGCCATTAAATAACAGTTCAATTTGTTGTAAGTAAACCACAATGTAAAAACAAAGAAAGAAGCAAGTGAGAGCGGAGAATATAGAGAGCGAGCGACATATTGTAAAATACAATTGAGTAACAACAAAGTAAAGTGGGAGAGAAAAAGAAATATTTGCAAGAAATACGCAAAGCGGAAGAAGAAGAAGAAGACGAAGAGGAAATAGAAAAAGAATAAAAACAGGTACGCGTGCACACACAAACACAAACATACACTACCATAGAAAGATGACCTTGCCAACAACAACAAATACCGCTACAGCCACAGCGCACAGCACAAACGCCACAAATGGTTGTGCTGCTGACGTTAGCGGCGGAATGGTCGGTGTAGATGCAAAACATGTTGACACCGGTGGACTCATTGATGAATGCGCTAATATTGGTATTGGCATTGATGGTGGCGATAGTTTTGTTAAGAGTCTCATCGGTGGTTGTCTAGGTGATGATGACGATGATGATGATGATGATGATGATGTAGAAAATGCTGCATGTGGAGGAACATCACAAATGGCCATGGGAAGACCATCAGCATTATCAGTTGGAGCAGTTGCAGCAGCACCATCAGCAGCAGCCAGAAATCTACACATGGATGATTCCGATATGTTTGGACCACCACGTGTCGGCTATCATCATCATCGCTCCCGTGTACCAATGATAACACCAAAATTGCGACTACGAGAAGAACGCAAACGTATCTTACAGCTTTGCGCACGTAAATTGGAACGCATTAAGGACTCGGAGGCGAATTTGTGCCGCAGTGTTTGCATTAATAACACATATTGTCGTTTAACAGATGAAGTACGTCGTGAGAAACAATCACGTTATTTGGCTAATTTACCAAAGTAAGTACATGTTCTTCTTTTATGATTTTTGTTCAAATTATATACGTATTTATTATGTTTATTGTATAAATTTTTATGATTTGTGTTTTTCATCGCAAAAGATAGAAAGAAATTTCATGTGAATTTTTAGCAAGTTTTAGCTATCATTTGTTTGTTGTTTTCATTATAATCTTTGTATTTTGTTATCATTCTCGGAAGTTCTATATACCTAATGAATACTTTTTCTCGTCATTTGCGTTGTTTTTTTCTATGTAAACAAGTGGGTAGTTCATAATATAAACTCAACGCCACAACCCCCAACCCACCCCATCATTATTTGTTCTTTGTTGATTCTTGCAATTTTTTTCTTGCAATCTTATTTGCTTTCAGTTTAATAAAAGATCTCTGATTTTGGGGTATGGGAGAAGTTCTTGTTATTTATCTCTTTGCTTGAGATTTTATAGATTCTTTGCATGTATTTTTTGGTCGTTATCAATATTCTATGAATTTTCATTCTACGTGCAATAGATATTTTTTTTCTAGCAACGACCAAATTTTTTTCACATGCTTGGGTTGTGGCTCACTAGAGGCCCATTTCATACCGCAATTGATACGGAGTTTTAGATGAGACGTAGTAAATTTGGCAATGGGTACTTTGTTGAGATCGTTTTGAAAGTGGTCTGCCTTGTGAAATCAAGATGGGGATATATTAACACTGCAATGTTGTACTTCCCGTATTAGTTTGTACACGCTTTCTATATTATTATGTATTATATGAATTGTTATTTAATTTTATTATAATTTAAATACTAAGTCGGATAGTTTATGTTAAGAATTTATGCAATTTTCGTCCTAATCACTAGACAATACTGGAAAATTATATTATTATATTATAATTATTTATGCAATTTCCGTCCTAATCACTAGACAATACTGGAAAATTATATTATTATGCTAAATTATATTATTATATTATAATTATTTATGTTATTTCCGTCCTAACCACTAGACAATACTGGAAAATTATACATGGAAACTTATAGCAATGCTACATTATCTCTATTTATTCTAATCACTAGAAAATACGGCATAATTATTCAAGGAAATTTATATATTCTTTACGTTCTTTACGACTGTAATCAAATTTACATCATTTTTCAATCGTTAGTCAAAGCTTACAATACAAAAATAAGAACTTCCTGAAGTTTTCCTCACAATCCACTTGTTATGCGAATATTTTGGTGTGATTGGAAAGGATCGTATTTTAATGGTGAAACTCTTTTGACAGCACTGTCTGTAGAAATGCCATTTATGCCAATGCCAATTGGCCATATGAAGGAAGGAGAATGAAAATAAACCTCCAATAACAGGCAGCGAAGATATAAGCATAAAGTAATGAATGCGCAGAGTGGAAAATAAAAATTTCAGAAAGAAAAAGTCAAACGAAAAACATGATAATACTAATATACAGTATGCCATTGTTACAATCATATTTTTATGTACAATTGCAAGCTGCACTTGCTTGCCACCACTCTGGCATTATACTCTAGTACTAGTCCAATGTTTGCTACTGCTTGCAACTTGTGCTTCTGCTGCTGCTCACACTATTTATTTTTATTTTTGTCTCTACAAATACGAATGCAAACTTGGTTTTCCTTCGACTGTTGTTGGATTGGTGGCATGACTAGCTCGCACATATTTAATTGCAAACAATGCACGAACGTACCTATTTATGTACTCGTACGTATGCATACTTACACAAATCTTGTGCACTATTTTGTGTGCCGCTTTGAAGAAGAGTGTATGACAGCAGCGACATCGACAATGACAGCAAGCGTGTAATAAATAAAAATAGCAAACTCGCCTTATATGTAAAATGCAAATGGAAATAAGTACATTGAAAAGCAGAGAAGCATAATCAAATGTATGAAAGGGTTAAATAAAACCTGCGTATTTCATAATGCAGCCCAATTGATGGCAGATAGTAATGTCAAATAAGTTTGGCCTTTCAAAATTGTCCCGAGTGCTGGCTAGTTCTTCCGTAATTCAATAAGCTGCACCAGACAAATCAGTGCTTTCGATTTGGCAATGAATTTCCATACAACCTATTCCGAACTTCAAGTGAGGCGTAGTATACTGCTAACTGGCCTCGATCCAGTGCATGTTGAGACATTTTGCAGCGTGCCAGTACTCAGGTGATTGCATATAGAACACTTGAGGGGAAAACAAAACTATAGTCATTAATGTAGACAACGAAAAATCTTACCCTATGCGTAGTTGCGCGTATCTATGACTATTTGTGCCACTTATGCATTGTTAAGCGCTATGCAACCGCATAAAATGACGCCAAACACATTCACTACCACATCAGCGGCGAGAACAATAAAATTTTGAATAGAAAGAATTGAAAATAAATGGAAATGTTTCACAACAAATACACCAACAAGAACAATAGCCAAATGAAATGTGTAAGAAAAAGTGATTTAGGGGAAAGACGAGGATAGTAAAAGTCGGGGAAAATGCAACCAATTCAAATTATTAGTATTTAGTCAAAGAAAAAGCTTGGAAAGTAAGGCAAAACAAAAAGAAAATGTGAAATGCAAAAAACCAAGCACAACCCAAACAGATACGAAATTCAAAACAATAACAAGTCATATTACAGCAATTTCTATTACAACACAAACAACAACAACAATAGCATATCGTACATGCTTATTTATTAACTCATTCACTCACTCGCTCATTTATTCACTTTTGCACTTCTTCATAGTCTCCTATAAATACATTTCCAGTATACTCGTATGTAACTAAACGACGACGACGACGACGACGACGACCAAACGACTTTCGTCACTACACTACATACAGTATCCATTCACTGCGACCATCTAATCGACTAACCGAACGACCGACCAACCGACCCCGGCAATCAAACCAGCGCCCGACCATCACCAACATCAAGCTCAGTGGCGACGATACAAACAACAGCAACAACAACAACTACAATGGCAACAATGAATATATTGCACGTCTTTTGCATTGAAGATATGCTTTTGAGCAGTTTTATTGTTGTTGTGTAGTCTGTGTTAATAGTGGCTAAGTAGCATAGAGAAGCAGCGCATAACAAATAAAGAAATGAAACAACAAAAACAACAGCGGCAGCAACAGCAGCAAGCAAGAACCATAAATTCAGGCCAAGCTCATATGCCCGCTTCATCCATAGAGTCATAGTAATAAGTAATATGATTTGCTAATGTAGTGTAGTTTGTATATGTGACCGAGCGTGTTATATGTTAATCCATAAACAAATGCTTAAACAAGATGAAAAATCAACAACAACAACAACAACAATAACAAATGAATGAAGAAAAGCAATAATAAAGAAAGAAGCATAAGTGAAATAAATCATAACAATCAACATCAGCAGAAACAACAACAACAATAGAAATCATAACCAACATAGGTGATATTTAGGGGAATAACACGCCGCTACTTGCTTAAATAAATTAGAACGAGAGCACATACCCACATACATGAAGAGTTGCCAAATGGGCTAAATTACCAAGCTAGAAAAATTCGATTTATTTCCACATCAAGAGGTTTCCATTTAACGTGTGTGAGCTTTAAAATGTCACGAGATATGGCATAAATATTTGAAAATACGTTAATACCATTATGTTTAAGCAATGACATCATTCAATTGACCTTCTTGGGACTTTATTCTACTGGAATCAATACGAGTGTTTCAATTTTGCATAACTCTCTTGAATAAGCCGCGCTGGTGGGTTTCACCCATGTATAACATTTCGCCACTTTCATTACAAAAGACGTTGAAATTGCGTTTCACTAAAATCCACCTCAGTCAGTGAGTTTTTCTGAATGCAAAAACTGTATGCGGAACCCTCTCAGATTTTTGACAAAATTTATTAGTTATGCGTCATTATCAATTAGATGACCAAATCCCGTTCTCAAGGACCGATATCGGTATCCTACTGCTGTGCGTCAAAACCTTAGTTTGGTTTAACGATAATAATATAACAGTACAAATCCCAGAGAGAGAGAGAGAGAAAGAAAGGGCGAGACATATAAAATGGAATCTACTTCATAAGGATGTATGAGCAAAATGCTTCTATAAAAGTGTCCTTTAACCGATTCCAATGACAAATGACGAGTATACGAGTGTATATATGGCAAGTACAAAAAAAAAATGACTGGCTGGCAGAGTTGCATTTTCATTTTACATGCAATTATTTAACTATTCGTTTTTTTTTTTTTTTAACTGACCAAACCACATAATGAAAAAGGAAAAAACAAAGCAAAGCAAAAACAAAATGGGAAAAAGAAAGAAGCGTTACTGATGCGTTTTCCATTTTTCCATTTACATAATAATTTGACTTTACAAAATACATACAAATGTGTTTTTACACTTTACTTTGGTTTTCGTTTTTGAAGCAAAATACTAACCCGTTTGGCATGTTAATGATAATCATGACATGAAGTCATCAATGAGCCAATAAGTAGAGAGAGAGAGAGAAAAAAGGGTGTACTCACTCGTACATTATATGAATGAGCAACATCTGAGATATGAGGTAAACTTGTATATAAACACAACATAAATGAAAAATCAGGAAGTTGTGGAGTATGAAAATAAGGAAATAGATACCAAATGAATGGATGCACTGATACAAGTGAAAATAATTGGTGGACGATAACGATGTTGTGCACTAAGATGAATTGTGTATTAGATTTGAAAAGGTGTGTTCTAACAATCTTATCATTAATGTAATCAATATTTGTATGGATGTCATAACACAATGCTTAGTAGTGCGTTGGCCTTCTGCAATCAAGTGCCGAGAAATGAAAGCGTGTCCCAGCGCGACCAAATGAGAAGGATAGTGGTTCACCTGTCAGCAAGTTATTGGCAATTCTAACGACAGTTTGAGGGTTGAACATAAAAAGGCTGGTAAACAAGCTCTGATGAACGAATTCAAAAGCAAGTAATGGACAATGAAAAAGCCTTCACAAAAAACTAAACAAAAGCTCTGCTGAAAGACTTATTTTATAATTAATATTATGAAAAAGATGTGATAGAAAGTGAGTGACATCACCAGAAGTAATTGGCAAGTTTTTCGATGGTACTAAATTTTTAGAAAAACTGTGACAAAACGCGAAAAACGTGATGTTACAAGGGCGCTGTCATTAAAATTATTGCAATTATTGTTGTTGATGTTTGTCTCTAAGTCCTTTTTTTGACATTCCTGTTTCAAAACATAAATTTAACATAAGTACATATTAATAGTAAGAAAATGTTCATAAATGTTGCGGTATTGTAGTGGCAGAAGAAAATGAATTAACCTTTGGTCATAAATAACGGTAATATTGTACACTTTGTTTGTATTATTTATAGGAATAATGTTTGTTTGAAGAGAAAACCTGTTTATTGCTATCTGGTGTGGTCATTTTGTTTCATATGGCTATAATTAATTTATTATAATTATTTGGAATTTTTGCAAACAACTATATATTAGTTGTTTATATATTCTCCTATAGCTTTAGTACTGTTTTATGTGAATCTACTAATTTTACTGTCAATATCATATTCCAATATATAAAAATGTTGCTTGCCCGTCTAGTAGCCTGCTCATATGTTGTGACCTTATCAAAACCAAATGTGTGAATCCATGCTTTTGTAGAAATGAATCTTAATAACTCTTCGAGTATATTTCTGGAACATTTTACATTTTTCTCTTGATTGCAAGAACTTTCGATAACTGAGGACTAAATCCTCTTACAGGGGTAAACTCTGAAGTTGTTTGTAGTACAGTAACTTGTAAATTGCATCGAACTCGATTGATTTGATTTCATCATCCGAAGTGTCAAGCGGGCAGAGCCGCGGGGATATATTGAATAGTTTTATATATATGCACTCATATTATGAGCTTTTGGGTTTCTTCGTAAAATATTTTCTCCATATTTACTACATTATTGGTTTATATTTTCTATATCGTATCTTTCTTAAATTTAATTGCTTTTTTTTTAGCTTTGAATTTTTGTCGCTTTTTGTTTGTTTGCTGTTGTTAATTTTTCAACAACATTTTTTCAACCATTCATAATTATTGTCGTCGTTGTCATCATCATTATGATCATCACACTGTTGATAGTCTTCCAATGATAATGTGCAAGCATGTTTTTTGACAAGCAAGCAAGTAAACAAGCAATACGTATTAACCGTTATGATATGCTTACATTTTACATATACACACTTGCTGCATATGCAATAGTATTTGTGTGTCACTTTGTTTTGTTTTTGTTGCATACGTATAATAATGAAAAAGAGCACCGCCACCGTTGATGAAGTTAAAAAGCAACACGAACATTTCTCTCTCATTTGATTTGTATGTCATGCTGCTGTCGTTAATGTTAATATTATTATTGTTGTTGTTAGTTTACTTGCTAGCTACCTTGCCTTTGTCGTGCTGTTACTTTTGTTGCAAATTTTTTGCTACTCTTATTATTATTATTATTATTGTTGTTGTTGTTGTTGGATTTTATGTTGAGGTCAGTGCACACACATTATAATGTTAATGATTATGCTGTTGTTGAGTCGTTACAAACGAAACAGATAGGAAGGCAGGAAGGAAAACGCAAAATGTGCACTGTTTATTTCTAGATTTTCTTTTTATCGCATATCCATAATATCAAAGGTTGACTAGAGATTGGTTTCTCTTTGGGAAAAATGCTATAAAGCAAACACCAAACAATATTTTTCCAAGCTTTTGTATTCTATTAAAAAAATAAAGGATTCCCCAACTAGCTTGGCCATAAGTTCCATCCAGTCAAATAAAAGTGTACTAAGGCCCCTAAATCATTACTATATTTTCTGCATCGAACGCCAATCTTTAATGATAGCCCCCATTAAAAATACATAGTCATCGAGTAGCATTTCCATACGATACTAAAACATTTAATTCCATTTAAATAAGATACTGAGCTTCTGTCACTTTTTTGAGTGCGAAGAAATGTGTCGGCCGATGACTGATATTATTCAGCAATAAAATTTTGTGAAATTATTTTAAATTCCACTATTTTAACATACAAATTGTATATGTCGCCATAAATGCAGTGAATATGATGAAAAAAATCTCAATAATAATAAAGAAGAAAATATAATTACAACAATAACAACTCTTTAACATACTCTTCTCATACTCCTCATTACGTGGAAGAAGCCTACAAATAATAATAACAACAACAACAACAACAACGGCAACAGCGAGCAAACAAGCAACCCAATAAACTATTAAAGCAGAAAAATATTCGTATTACACGGCCACTTTACTATTCAAACAACTATGGAAACAATAATAATACTAATAATAATAATAACAATATACCACTACACTCTACTACGACTACTACTGCTATTGCTACGCCAAGACATGAGATTACAACACTGTATGTAGTGATGGTGATAGTGATAGAGGGAGGATGTGCTGTGGAATAAATATTACATACGTTCAACTACCTTATCACACTCACCTCACACACACACGCTCTCTCTCTCTCTCTCTTGCTCTCTCTTTGTCTCTCAATAGTATACAATATATAGAATAGTAAGTTGTAAAACAACAAAAACAGCAACATTAATTACATTGTAATGGCACACACGCACGTAAACGTTCACTCCCTCCCTCACACACTCATGCACTGCCCAATGGGAAAAATTACAGCAATGATATGAGAAACAATAATCAACATTTCTCTGAAATATTCCTACCTCTTTAATGAATTTTAGCGATGTGTTGTCATAGTCAAAGAGGTGTTATATGTTATATCAAAAAAAAAAAAAAGAGAAAATGCTTGAATTATTTATTTGTATTTTACCAGGTAACTGTGTTTACCATTTCGCTTGTCAAAAGATACAAGCTTTCATAAAAGAATTTCTCAATTTCTCCACAAGGTCCAAAAACCGAACGAGGCAACTACATCAAATAACATATACACACTCCAACAAGACCAACAACAACAACAACAACAACAACCATAATGATTGTAATATAAATACAATAAACTCATCTCGTCACTTCACTTTACATTGTACACGTGTGCAAAAATAGTATAAAAAAAAAAGTAAATAACAAAACTAATATTTGACACATACATACATGCGAAACACAATATATGTACGTCATACCTAACTACCACCTACTCACTTGCATGCACTCACAATTATACTCATTTGTACTTACTCTCTTTTGTTTGCTCTGGTTTTTTGTATGCATTTATTTAAAGGGTGTTAAATCATAATTGTGAGAAATAGAATAAAACAACAATTTTTGACTTTGCTTCACTGGATATTTTTATATATTTCAATATGATTATTAGCATGAGAGCACCGCAGTGACTAATCTCACGATCACGCAGTTTAGGTATTTAATTTTCATCCCGTTACTCGGTTATCTGGGGTCGTTTATTTATTTTATTTTTGCTTTTGTTTTTGTCAATATGTGTTTTTCTAACTACCCGTGATTTCAAAGTTATCTAGAGTAGCTGACCTTTTCACATTGGTGCTTAATAGAGCGCACCAAGGGATAAAGCTCGGATCATAATGGCATCCGAAGAGTTTTTTGTGTATTCACTCCAACTGCGACAATTTTGAATTTGAATTGAAGTTTATACAAAATTAGCCTGTTGGTCAAACAATTTTTTGCAGTTAAAAACTAGAGAGCATGCATATTTTACTGTAGGATAAATGTAAATATTTTTCTTAATATAAATGACACTTGCCAGATTTTATGGATTTTTTGACATTTAATCTCTATTGAAAATTATAACACCTTAAAATTTACATCTGCCTGTCTCTCCAACTAGAAATTTGCCTCATATTTTTTACGCGCGCAACTACAACTCGCGCGTTCGACCACAATTGACATTTGTACTTATCATCGACATTATCGTATATCCAACAACAATTCTCAAGAGTAGAGAGTGAGTGCAAAAAATAATTGAGTATGTAATTGTATTGTTGAAGTGAGTGTGTTATGTCTAGTTAAAAATTGTGTTGTAATGTGCGGTTGAAGTGGGAGAGAGAAATAATGCGTATGCATAGCAATTGCATCTCTGTACACACTATTCGGATTAGTATAGAAGTATGTACATACATATATTATGATAACGGCATCAAATAGGTAGTACTCTTTTTCATTGTAATGCCTGTTTAATTAGAGAAACTTGCGAAGAAGAAGAAGAAGAAGAAGAAACAGATTATGGGAAATACGCATGTATGTACCTTTGCATGTAATATGTAACAATATCATAATTTAAGCACATTACAAGTACGTGTGGTGTTTTGGATGATGATTATTAGTAGTAGTAGTGTTGGATAGCGGAAATAAATTGTAGTGGGTTGATACGGTAACGTTAACAGTTTTCATTTGTAATATGTCAAGCATGTTGCAATATTGTCGCCACGCAACTCGTATTCAATCCGCATGATTTTCCTTTTGTTTTTTGACATTTTGTAGTGGCAGTAAGAAGTTTGATGGAAGGAACATTTAATTTGTTGAATGAAAATGTTATTTTGTTTTATGCAAGAATAAGCATCACTCGCAGTTTTAATGTAATGAAAGTGAAAATTATTGAATCAAATAGATTAGAAGTCAATCAATAGCTTTCATCAAAAAAGACTGATAGTTAAAAAAGCGAAAATATGACGTTCAAGCCTGGTCAAAAATATATTGTTTGTGCGTTCTCATAGCTGCTGTGATTACATAACCTTTGTCTTTATCTCTTTCTGTCGCCATATTGAGTATCTTTTTTTTTTTTTTTTTTAGCATTGTACGCAAGTTTTTCCTTACATCAGGCGTAATTCTGAATTTTAGTCTCAATTCAAATGAAATGCCCTTAATAAATACACTGCGGCGACTCTGCTCTCCAAATAAGGAGCTCGCTTAGGGCGTTGCCAGATATTCCACCTAATTAAGCGCAAAAAAAAATAGAATGGAAGTCATAGGAGACCTAATTATTCTCATATAATATGAACATGAGCAACGGAAAAAATGGCATCATTAAAAAAATCTTTTCATAAGTATGGCAACACATTGGCTGTCACACAATTACCATCTCACCACCTTCACTATCATAATAAACGATATATCATCACCACAATAAATATAACAATGTGTAATCATTTCATGGAGATTGCAAAATATATACACTCATACACTTGTACAGACAGGCAGACAACGGATGATGAAAATGCGCAAAAATCATATAATAAGTACATATGTGTGTTACGAGAGTAATATGTGTATATTTGAACATAACGTACGCAGCAACGCAAGGAAATGATTACAAAATACGACGACATATAGCAGTAATAAAAATGGGAGAATTTAGTTACAAATGTGTGTAGTATGAGGTGACGAGACTGTAGTTGCGGGGGGTTGGAGTAGATAATGCGAATGACATATTTGTGGAGGGTAATGAATGACCGTTGATTTATTTTATTATACCGTATAATATTCAGATGAAGTTTATACATATGTATGTATGTGTGATATTACGTGATGAGAATGAAGGGGATTGATAATAATGATTATGAAAGCGTAGGAAGAAGGAACTCATTCAAGTCAAAGGGCAATTGTAATTGTATTTGTTCAAAGTTTGTAAATGTGATTTTTTTTATAGTCGATTTTAATTCTCATGTAGTTCATGAAGTTACAATTATACATACATATATTAAGTTATGGAAATATCTCCAGAATGATATTGCCGTATAATATACAAAATATTAAATTATAAAAAGTATAAAGAAAAAAACTATAAAAACAAAACAGGCATTCAAAATGTACCTACTATGTAGGTCATTCCGAAAATAATGAAACAGCAGACGCGCATTAGTTGTAGCAACAATGATTTCTTTAGCTGATTTCATTGTGCTGTGAAATTTTTTTAAACATTCTCTTTCTTTCTCTCTATCTGTCCCTATCTGCCTCTATAAAGCACTATGCACACTTGCTGAAAACATTTAAAAATTATTTCTACATATTGTTTTTCAATTAATTCCATTTTTTTTTACACTTGAACTTATTTGTCGCACTCACATGTGCAGACACGATGTAGCAGTGTATTGCAATGCACATCAAGAAATCAAGTGGCCGTCTTTTAATGCCACTAATGCTACGGTGCGTTTCGTTTCGCTTCGTTTGTTTGCCTATCTAAGCATGTCATCGGATGCGTTATTAACGCATTAAACGATATACATATGTATGTACTCGTCGTACGTATAAACATACAAGAAGAAGGCGGCGGTGAACATATATTGTGAAACAGAAAAACATAATATTCCAAAGCGATTTCAAAAAAAAAAAAAGAAAATCACATACACAAGAATGCCATGAAGAAAAACGGAGAGTGAAAGAGGAGCATAAAGAAGAAGAAGAAAAGCGAAAGTATTAAAAGTGGCGCAGTGCAATTGCTTTTACATACGCGTACATAAATATAATGCTAATAAAGCGTAATATGACATGCATGAGAAGCGTCGCCTCACCCCTTAGCCAGCTAATCGCACACACACACACACACACCACTATGTATATGAATATAATTATATATGACGGACGGTAGCTAAATGCTATGAAAATAACAAATATTAACTATGCAGCGCAACAAATAATACGGCAAGTAAACTAACTGGTGAAGAAGAAATGGTTTTCACTTGCTCATGTGTTCATCAGCTTCCTCACGGTCGTTTCCTCAATCTCTCTTTCAACCTATCGGGGCTTTGTAGTTTTTCTTTTTCGATTTCGCTATTAATTTGGAAATTGCTAACAATTGTGTACAAATGTAAAATATATAGAAAATGATTACAAATTAAAGTTTTTGGGCAATAATTACAAATTGAACTTTATTTTCATAGCCTTAAGTGGATAGCATCATATATTTTCATCATACATAGCGGCATTAGTAGAGTGATAGCCCAATTGATGTCAACACCTATAAATGTCAGAATATTGTTGTAAACCATCATTATGGATATTTATGCTTGCTCATATTAATGCCAAAGCTATACAAAATATTCAAATGTATAGACAAAAAACTACCGATGATTTTTTTGTCAAGTATGGCTCTCAGGAGAGAAATATCGATTTCACTCTACAACTTTGTTTATTACTTTACTCTTACACTATGCATTCATAAATGCGCCACGCGCTCCCTTTGATCGTTCCATTAAACCAACATGTGTAGTATATGCGGTATGTGCTAACATACTTAAAAAACAGAGACCTCCCATTAACGGTTTAAAAGCAAAAGCACACAGCACAAGTTGAAAGCATAAATATGAAAGAATAAGAAGAAGAGTTATTTTACATTTGTGTCTGTACTCAGCATATGTATACCCAGTGTGAAATCGAACTGCACGCTCATTTGAAAATATTGCTGCTGTGTTATTGAAAGTGTTAAAGAGGATCCAAATTGATTGAATCCGCGGCGCGCACAGCAGTTTGTTGGACTGTTCTACGACATATCATAAGGATTTCATTTTTTTTTTTTGCTTGGTGGATGAAACAATGCGAATGATCAAGTGATTGTCGAAAGACCATTACAAGTTCACCAAGCCACTCTATGGTGTACAATTTGGTCAAGAGGTGTCATTGGACATTACTTGTTCGAAAACACCGAAAGCGCACTCACATCACCATCAATTCTCACCGCTATACCCAAATTCAGTATTACCCAGTATGTGTCGAAAAGTGATCAAAATAAGAAGTCTCGTGTGGAACATTGGCATAATATTGTAATCCACACATAATGGCAAAGTTCCAACAATGTATTGAAATAAAAGTTTTTGATCGAAATCTCAATTAGTATCGTAATATGTTATGTAATCATGAATTAGAAGAGTTTTACATTTTCCACTGGGTTCATCAACTTTGTATTCACTCTCGCCATAGTTGATGAAGTAGCAGCTAATATCGTTACCATTACTCTCTCTCTATAGTGGATATGCGACGACTAAACATTTTGTTGTTGTAATTGCTACTCTAACGAGTGTGTGGCTGCGTTAAAAGACATCACACAAGTAAAGTAGAAAATATTGCAGAAGGTAATACTATAAAAGAAAAAAAAAAAACACATCCAGCATAAAGAAAATGTCTCAAATGGCGAAGACTACTTTTACTATACTTTTTGCTAGAATGTTATTAAACTCACAAAGAAACTAAATATGGATTTCATTTCTGTAATCATTACTTGTTGTTATTATTATTATGACGTTCTTCTTTGCATATTTGCTTTACATATACTCGTATCTACATTTTTACATATTATTACGTTGGCTACGTGCTTTGCGCAATTTTTATGCGTACAAATGCGCTAAATGCACATTGAGATATTTAGAAAATATGTAGATGAACGTGTTCAAAATGAAAAGAATGCTTTTTTGTTATTGTTCAGCTTAAGTCTATAAGAATTTTTTTGAGATAAACATACATAATCTTTACTTTAAATAATATTTTGATGAAAATAAATTGACAGTTTATATGTGGTAAATTTTTAGCAGGCATTATAACCTCTCATCTGACTTTTTTATGTGTGTCACTTACATATAGAAAGAAAAAGAATGCACTACTATTGTAATTTCAAGAGTCACAGGAGCAAAAGCCAATTTATCACTTGTATTTCATTTGTAACATCAACCCAGTGATTTTTGTAATGTTATATGCAAATGTACAAAAGTCAGTATGATGTCATTTGTTTCTTCCACGTCATAAATTTTTGTTCTTTTTCTTAAATTTCAATTATTTTACTCATCAATTTAATTCTTATTTGTTTTTTTTGCCTTTGTTTCTATCTATCTAGCTGCTCTAATATAGCATATTGTACATGCATTATACTGTCTGAAAAATCAATTAAACCGTCATGCTGTTGTTCGCTCTGTGATATAATAAATAAACCATACTATATAGCAGCATATGGCATAATTTCATGTGTAAAATGCCACTGTTTGCGTTCGCTCTACGTAAACACATATGCATTGTTGACACCTAAATACACTCGAATATACTTGTATGTCTCTACAATTATCATTATAGTGTAGAGTAGTTAGCCCTTTATTAAAGTTGTTGTATATTTCTCTCTCTCTCTGTCTCTCTCTCTCTGTTTGACGCTCGTTATTTTGCTGTCGTAAATTGTTATTGTGTAAGTTCTGTGCTGTTGTTTGACACTTGCGTACGTACTTACGTACGTAGATATCTTGCTTGTTGTCACCTCAACGAAATGACAGCAGCAGCAACAATACAACGCAACGCAATTATACGACTAAGCAATCAATTACGAATGGAATAAATACATAACACAAAAAGCAACAAAAACTCTCTCTCTCTCTCTCTCTCTCTCTCGCTCTCTGTGTCTCTCCATAACATCAATATTAAAATGATGAAATAAAAGAATACATGCTCGTAAAGTATATCGAGGATCTTAGAAATTAGTTGGGGAAAATCACAATTAAAAGCTTAAACAAAGGCAAATGAATGAAATTCAATTTAAAATCATTTATCAATATGTAAATAGCACAAAGTCAGCATCAAACATGCACATCAATATGCAAACATCTAACTGCTCCATCAAACCTTAACTTACCACTCAACTCAACTCGTACGCAAAGCAAAACGAACGAATGAACAATGACGAACATATGTAACGATAAGTTGTGAACTCAATACATACGAGTCACTACTGCTATTGTACACATATCTCCATGGTCTCCTTAACATCGACGTGTGGTGGTACAACATAATAGCATTGCTGAATTGAATATGCACATACAATGTATTAACACACATACACATGTGTACTCCAGTACATTCAGAAAGTCCAAAAGCGCATAACAAAAATCCAACAACAGCATTAATGACAATAGTACCAACAACAACATTGAAAATAATCGCAACAACAATGGAAATAAAATTGAACAAATGAAAAGTAAAAAGCAAAAAAATAATAATAATAATAATAAACAACAAAAATGATTTGAGTAGTTGCAGAAACTACTGCACACATTACATGGGGAAGGGGATTCGGGACGGTGGAGGGAAGAGCAAAAAAATAAGCAAAATAAATCATTAAGAAATTAGTTTCGGTAATAGCGACACTTGGATAATTTACGCCATGAATGAAATTCACTATGCGCGCATAGTCTGAAAATATACATTCGAAGTCATACTTTTGTAGGGCGGCAGGTAGACGTGGTTTCCATTCGTTCGATTACGCCTATTCTCAAGCTTCCACTTCGATGTTCGAAATGAGTCTCATATGCTGAATTTTGGGTCAATAGTTTCATATTTACCAGTGAAAGGTCTGAAAACATATATTCGAAGTCAGACTTTTGTATGTGCGGACGTAGTGTCTTGATGCTATGGACGTACCCCACTCGAACCTTCAGCGCATTCTTAAAATTGAATCTTACATACTGAGTTTAGGTTCCATGGCTTTGTATTCACAAAAGAACAGGCAGAAAATATGAATTTCAAGTCATACTTATGAAAGTATGACAGATAGAAGTGGTTTTCATTTACGTCAATTTTTGAGCCAGTCAAATTTTAGCGTAACAGCTTGCAACAATGTCAAAAAAGTCCATCATACTTTGGTATGGAATTTATCCGGTTCCTCGGTAAAAAAAACAGCATCATTCTATATGACAAATTTCAGCTAGGTAGCTCTTTTTTTTTTTTTTTGACATATACGAAAAGTCGAGTTCGCAAACGCACATGGCGGATGAATAATAATTATACTTTTCTATAACTTTCACAACTAAAAAAAAAAAGCATTTCACGAGCTCAGAGAACAGAATGGAACAAATACCTACCTTGTACCATTTCCGGCGATTCTTTTAAGTGGTTACTAACATCATTTCAAAATGAATATACCGTCGACCTTGAATGCAGGGTATAAAATAAAATAACATTAAGACATAAGGTACAATGCAAGTATGTGTGCTTGTGTGCATGGCGTGTGTTCAATCACAACTTTACAGATGGTACGAAATAACACAGAGAGAGAGAGAGAGGGTAAAAATATTACGATTGATAGAGAAGCAACAAAGCAAATCATTTGCTCTGCTCTCATTGAATTTTATGGTTTCGGCGAGTATAATAATGCGGAATACAATTTGTTTGTGTGTATAAAAATTAAAGCATATAAACTTGAGAAAAAACAACAACAAGAGCAATAAGAAAAATACATAATTGAGCTGACTCTTGTATTTAGTTGCGAAGGCGCTGCTACTGCTGGCAATGCCTCATTTTTGCATGTGTGATGCTGCTGCCTGCCTGCCTGCCTGCCTCTTTCTTATATTTTTTAATTGTTGCTCATTCACAATGGACACATATTTGCACAAACAAACACGTTGTTCGTTCATGTTGATGCAAATGCAATGAACCGTGAACCAAATGTGATGAAAATAAAAATGGAGTAAAAATACGAAACAATAACAACAAAATGACAAATGAAATGAAATAAATGCTGATATGAACACGGGGGGTTTGGACGGGGAATCTCAAGTCAGCAAGTTTGATTATTATGTGGAGCACAATCAAATAATAGATAAACGGATAAATGAATAGTTTGTGTGACAATTTATTGACTTGTTGTATGTTATGTTTGATGCACAATTGATTGACTTGTATGTTACTCGTAATGAGTGGGTGTGTTCACTACCCTCTAGCGTACGTAAGGTGAAAATTGCAAGTGGAAGAGAGTAAAAAAAAAAAAGTGAAATTTTTAACAATCACAGCAGTAATAATAAAAACTATTCAATTTATGCCAATATTTTTTATTATTGTTTGTTTGTTATTAGCGTTGTTTTGAGTAAAAGTCATTCATTGTAACACGACAACATGTTTTGTAAATAAGTATTTATTGTCGAATGAATAAAAAAAAAAAGAACACACAACGCAAAATAAATTACAAAATACGCAATTACAAATATGTATGAAAAATAAAAACAAAGTCGAAAAGAGAATAACATTATGACATGAGAGAGGGCGGACTTTTACACAAATGACGATTGGTAAAACGATTTTAGTAGCGTCTAAATACGCGTGTGTGTCATATTTAAGTAGAGATTGGATAATAATGGCAATGATTTAATACTACATCTTTCGAGTACATAATTTAGTAGTATGTAGGTACATAAGTACTATTTTAAAAATAATAATTTGTGCAAATGGAATTTAATTTCATGCTTTAATGCCATCTTAAGGGCCGATGATGTGTTTTTTTTTTTTATAGAAATTGATTAGTTAAAATCCATCGGCACTAGGGATCTTGCTCTTCATAAGAAATATAAGAAATGCAAATTAATTGCTTCAAAGTCGGGACTTGTTAAAAAATAATGCGTAGTAAGCTTCTCTAATGGGGTTTCTTGTTCTTTGTTAATTTCTTACTATTTCGCCTCATATTAACACCTTGTAACCGAGATTACATACACAATTAAACGATAAAAGTATAAATGGGAGCACCTTGAACTATCAAAATGAAAAAAAAAAAAAGAAAACATTACTTCCCCACCCTTCATTGTCGCAATAAAAAAAAAAAAAAATGACCTAACAAAAGCATGCGAAGCAAATAAATATTTATTGTAAGTAGATACCTGATAATGTGTGTAACGTGTGTCCTAATTTTCATTTAAATATTTATGCGTGCACCTACATACTCGTACATATGTATGTACATTCCTACCTACATACAGCAAGCATTACAGCACAAACAACAAGTACTCGTAATAATAACAGTATGTATATGAACAAGTACTTATTGTATTTCTATAATGTACTAGTAGTACTCTACTGGTAATGACGATGAGAAGGCAACACGTACATACTACATAGTACATATTATATGATCAAGAACAGTTGTGTTGTATAAGAGTGAGAAGCAGAGCAGTAACAATAAGAAAAATTGTGCATTTATGCGAAATCATATCAGATAAGAGACTTGATGCTATGCATTTGATGGCTTTCTTTTTATATGTATAAAATATAATCTGTTATTTGTCACTACTCTGAGCTGAATTTGTATGTCGCCAAATTCAATGTCGTCAGCATACATACGTGTCATTGACAGTTGCGAGTAAAAACTTTGGCTACGCTTCTCTTTCAGTATTGTTGAATCAGTTTAATTCTAATTGAATTTGTGGGAATATATTAGTAATAGCTGAGCTGCTTATCCGAAAACCATTTCCAAAGAACTTTTATGGTAAATTTTTACGGTTTACCGAAGCAAACCACTTGCAAAATCAGTTTTTGATGTTTATCTTTGCTAAAAAAAAAAAAAAAGAGGTTGAAATCTTTGTCGATTGCAATTGCCAATTCATCTGGTAGTAACAATTTGCCATGGAAAAGCTTCTAAAAGAATTCTGGGACAAAACTCAAAAAAAAAAAAAGTGATATCGCAAGAGTTCTGCCGTTCGGAAACGGCTAAAATAAGTAGGTACTCTTCTAATACTGTCCAAAAATTTAACACGCATCACAGTAATGGAAGAGAAGCTTGGCCAAAGTGTCCTTCGGGGCTTATAAGTGCCACATATGTATGTGTACAAGGTTTCTGCCGTTCAGTGCCGTGCTGCAACCAGGTCATGAAAGTGCTCAAGAACCTTAAAATTGTAGCGTTTGCTTTTTTTTTATATACTAGGGTGAACTCTGCTTTTTAATTGCCCTAAAATAACACTTGTTGACAAGCCTTATGCTCTGAACATGGTCTCTTATTACTTGTTTTATGCTGATTCCAAGGTCAGCAAAGTGCCCAATACTCTTAAAATTATGTACGAGTATAATCCCCATTTACCGTTAGGCTCATTCATCGTAGCTCACTCTCTAGTTTTGAGAATGCTTAACATATCAGAAGAAGAAGAAGCTATAATAATTTTTGATAAACCACCTTTTCGGTGTAAATTTGAAATTTCATTAAGCAAACAAACATTTCAATTTAACCATGTAACGTACATAGTACTTCTCTAACGGTGTTTAAATTTTCTTTTCGTTTTCCTTTTCTTTCTTATTTTTTTATTATTGTTTTTATGTTTTAATGTTTTTTGACCGTAACACAATTGTTGGATATGAGCATATTTTTATGATTGTTATTAAAAAGATATACTATCAACACCAACAACAACAACAACAGCATCTCTCTTCATCTCTCAATTTCTCACTATATAACACACAAACATGCCTGCTTATTTACATACATACAGGTAGTCAGTCTTTGTTGTATGGAAAAACTTTACGTTATGTATTTCCTTTTTATGTTTCTCACCGTACGTCGCCCATCACCCTTTTGCATTTACGATGGTATCATGACTAGCCATCACCCTTCAATAAACGACATTAGTTCGTATACGATGCCTCTTCTTCTTCTTCTTCTTCTTTCGACTAAAACTACCCAATTGGAAAAAGTTTTGTTTTTTGCCATGTTAATCAAGAATGAATATTATGTTGCCATTTTCACATGCTCGGTAATCGAAGAGGTAATATGTAAATACTATTCTGTGCAAGTGTAATTCGTACCTGATTCAACACTGTTCAAACACTGCTTTTATGCAATAAAACAATTTATTAATCAATACTTGTATTTACAACCACTTTTTCAATGCAGGTACTTTAATTTAATTGGCGATTCCATTGTTCAAAATGCGCTCGCTGTTGTTCGAATGTTTTTGATCCAAACTGTGAATGTGTTTTTGAAAAGTGGCAACGCTGTTTTTGTGGTTTTTCTTGAATTTGTTTCTTTGCATATTCTAATGCAAAAAATTTCCATGTTGCTTTTGGTAAACATGCATTATCGACTTTCGCACTGGGTACTTGTACCCAATACAATATACACATACACACATTATATGGTAAGTTTTACATCTCCATATCACGAAATCTGTGTAGTCTTTGCGAGCTCTTCGTTTTAGGTTTACTCTATGTGTGTTTAAATTTTTTTTTTTTATTGTGCAATACAATTCTTGCTTCATTCGTTTGAATTTGCTTAGTTGTTGTTGTTTCATATATATTCCTCTTTGCCAACTGACATTCGTTACATTTCGTTTATTGTTGTTGTTGTTGTTGTTCATACAATATATAAATTTTCGCAATACATATTCTCTTCTCTTGCACCTCTAATGCACGACAACGACTTGTAGTAGATTTGTCGGTTTTCTCTTCTTCTTCTTCTTCTGTTGAACTCTATTACATACAACGCTACTGTTGTTTCATCCTCATCGTCGTCGTCATCGTCATTGTTGATGTTGTTGTTATGTATCTCTATTTATGGGAAAAGCGTACCTATGCATTCTCACTGATTGTTTGTAGGAATGTAATTCTAGCTGACTGAGGCTTACTGGTATGTCGGCTAGCTAGCAATGTACCTATAAACATGCATAAAATCGCCACAATTCATGTCATGTTGTAATATGTTGTGCTATGCTTATGCCTTGATAGTTATCCAGCAATAACGTTACTACCGCAACATCAGACAAGTGCACTACGCTATGGAAAAGTTATAATGCAGAGAGAGAGAGAGAGAGAGAGTAAGGTGTAGGGTTTGTTAGAATTTATATGTTTTACAAACGAACCATTGCCATTGGATTGAATTAAAGTTGAATCATTGTTGTTGTTTTCATGTCGAAATTTTAGCATAAATACTATACCCCCTCGTACGACCTTTTGTATTTGATTATTGATGAAAAGAAAGAAGCAGCATTATACCCCCGTTGATTGTACATTCGTGCGATGTATGGTGGGTGTTGAATTGGTTCGTGTCTGTGCTTTCAATATATGAAATTGTAATTCAATCTTTGTACGGTGTATGGTGGTTCAACAAAATTTGTGACAATCAATCATTTATCAATATGGTGCCGTTATGACTCTTATTCATATTGGGAGAAAGTGTTTTTCATTTAATTATTTCATTTTTGGTTTTTCCTAATATTATTCAGGGCCGTTTTCACAGTAGCAAATTAACCCATAGAATAGAGTTAACTAATAGTTTTGCCATTGAAAACGAAAATGGCCCTTAGTGTTTAAAATATGACATAAATGTGAAATTAATGATGATTTTATGAATAAACTACTCATACATATATTATATGATACTTAACAAATTGTATATTTTTCATCTTATTCAATTTCAGGTCTGAGATTGCACCGGAAACTGCACATGAGAATATATTCAATCCATATAATAATAATTGCAATATTGAGGGTTCATCATCAAACCAACATCATCAACAATTATCAAATAAATTATCTTCCACTGTATCACATTACCAACAACAACAGCAACAGCATGATTCCGCCATTAATGTCAATAATAGTAATTCCTCGTCATTGCGTTCCTCCATGTCCAATATGGATTATCAACTACAACAACAGCAGCAGCAGCATCAACAGCAATCGAATAGGCACTCACAGTCGCATATCAACTCGTGCTCCTCCAATATTGCAGCAGCCATCAGTACAATCTCAACTAATGCCACCAATAGTTTGTCAGCACCATCATTATCATCATCATCATCTGCCAGCTCATCCTTATCATATTCGTCATCGTCGTCGTCGTCGTCGTCGTTATATTCGTCCTGCTCCTCCGCCTCCGCCTCCTCCTCCTCGTCCTCGTCAATGCAGACAACGTCCGCCACCTTCAGCACCAACACTCATCAGAATAATTATACCTCATCATCGGCATCAGCAGCAGTAACAACGACATTATCCAGCACATCGCGTAAACGTCATCTGTCCAGTAACAATCTTGATAAAGATTTGGAAATACTCGATCGTGAGCTGAATGCTATCAATGCACCAATGCCACTAATCGATCCAGAAATAACACAAGGTGCCGAGCAATTGGAGAAGGCAATGATTTCGTCACGTAAACGGTTGCGTAGCGAAGAAGAAAGTGATCGTTTAGTACGTGAGGCGCTCTCACAATTCTATATACCACAACAACGTTTAATTTCGGCCATTGAAGATTGTCCAATTGATGTGGTTGGCGGTGTTAGCTATATTGGCTGTGGTGTCATGCAAAGCAATAATAGTTTCATGTACATGAGCAATGGTATAAGCAGCAGTGGTTTCGGTGCTGTAGTCGGTGGTAGTGGTTATGGTGGTTTTGGTATTGGCGGTGCAGCTGTTGTAGGCGGCGTTGGCAGCAGTGTTGCTGGCAGCGGTGGCATGGCCAGCAAACGTATGAAATTGATGAATGGTGGTTGTGGTAGTAGTGGCGCCAGTGCTTATGGTGTCTCGCAAGATTTGGTCGATTTAGATTTCGATATCAACAATCATCAAACACAAAAGGAATTTGAAGTAATTATGGATGCACTGCGTTTGGGTACACCAAGCCCAACACCAAGTATGGGTAGTGATTCGTGCGGTCAAGCGGCCATGATGAGCGAATCGGTGTCGGCAAGTGTTTATCACAATTTAGTTGTTACATCATTGGAGACATGAAAGTATCAGTAAAATGTTTGTAACACTCATACTCACACAGACGCACAGAAATTGGGAGCAACGATTTTATGATTGGCGGGGGAATAATTAATAAAAAAATTTTATTGCAATTGAATAATACAATTTGTGTACATACAAATGTGTACTCGTACATACATACATACAATTTACATAGCATATAAAGAAAGGAAAATTTAGATTTACAACATGAAAACATTTTTATTTGATTTCATGATTTTTATTCGGGCATAGAATTTTAAGTAAAAAATTTTTAAATGTCTGTATTATATTTAGCAAAATATTTTTTAAGTCATTCATTTGTGTTAGCTATTTGATAAACAAAGGAAAACAATGATTATCTAATATAGAATATTTTTATGCACATACATATATGATGCATACATGAGAAAATTAAGCAAATACAAGCAAACATATTGTATAATTATGATAATTATTAAGAAGAATTTACTTATATACATTTTTTACATGGAACAATATATATATGTATATATATATATATATCGATATATTGATGATATACATACATACATACATACAATGCAATTTAAGCAAACTTTTCTATTTGAATTTTTTGTTTGTTTTTGTTTAAATTGTTTTGTTTTTCTATTTACATATTGTATTTTTTTATTTTATTTTATTTTTTTTTTGTAAGAAAACTCTTAAAATCAAAGAATATTTATAGTCAGAATGGAAAACAAGAATATAATACAGTCGGGTTAGACTACGGAAAAATTTGAGGAAAAAAATTGTTTGTAAAAGAAAATCATATCAAATAATTTCATTTATAAAAAACGTTTGCAGAATATTATTTGCGCAAATATGTGTTTGACTCGAATTTGTGCAGTCTAATCGTAGCTTTACAATATTGTTTGTGGATACATGCACACACACACACACACACACACACAATATTTACATTCTCTGGTTACACATGATTAGCTATCGTGAAAAAAAAAGAAAGAATGAATAAGAAGAGAACATAGCATACATCCAATATGTTCACTATATTTTGTTTTGTTTTGTTTTGTTCATATCTTTATGATTGCCTTTTTTTTTTTTTTTGTTTTACGTACATAATTTGTTTTTTGTTCATTTCTAAAATTAATAATTATAATTATAATAATTATAGATAATATTCAATGACGAATCTTAACGTTTTGTTACTTACATACATACTTGCAATATGTTCCACTCACAACAAAGAATTAAAGTAGAAGGGGCGGGCGAGGGTTTAGGGTGAGTAATCGCAAATATGTTTGTATGTATAAAGCAAATTTGCCAACTAAAAGTCTTGTTCCACAAAACAAATTATTATGAAAACTACATTCTACTATTTACTTAAGATTTATATATGTAAGGTACATATTTATATTGAAAGAATTGAATTTGCAATAGTTACACACACATACGTACGTACCGAAGAAATACACACGTACAATAGATTATGTAATATGGCAGTTTCCTAGTCATCAATCAGAATAATATGTACATTTTTTCAATACATACCGACAGAAGCACACACTCACACACAATGTTTCCGGTTCACACTTCTATGGCTGGGAGTGAGAGATAGAGACAGAGCATATGAACCAACGGAACTTTGCACGACACTGTAAAGGCTCAAACGCATAATAAGCATTTCTTGCAACAACAACAAATTCAGGCAAAAAAAAAAACAATAATTAATAAAAAAAAATACCACAATAATTTTTATTACAATGAGAGAAGGAAATCATTATTAAGTACTCCCATACCTCGCTATACGGCCATACTTTACATGATATTTGGATAGACTTTTTTTTTTTTTTTACTTTTTCGGTTTACGCTCCAAATTTGGCAATGTCGTAATTTTTTTTTTTTATTGAAATATATTTTAAATCTACTTGAATTCCTTACAATTTGCAATTTGCAATTTGCAATAATGTTGAGAAAGTGACAAAGAATGTTTCAATATTATTATAAATATTTAAAAAAACTCATTCAATCTTAATTTATTCCACGAATTGTTGTTCTTTTCGATAAAAAAAACAGTTTGCTCTTTAAATTTGTAGCAAAATTACTACTTTTTCCTTAATCCCAAATTGTTCTATAAAACAATTGCACTGACTTCAATTGGGTTTGTATGGATTTGTCTCAAAATAATTGATTCTTTTCATTTTACGGCCGTATAGCGAGGTATATGTGTAGTATAAATTTAACGTACTGCTGCATGATTTCTGATAATTATGATGTGAAATATCAGAATTTTACAGTAGGTCTGATTTAAAGCTGCTGCGTGAAAACGGAAATTGTACAAAAACACAAACTAAATGATTGAATTAAAATATTTTGGAGTTAGCTAAACTAAAATAAAGTATAAAGTTTCTTTCTAATCGAAGAACATTTCATTTAAATGAAGGTTTTTCAATTCAAATCGCTATTAAACTTATTGTTGAAACACGCAGCAGACTCACAACTCGATTTACACAAAATGTTGCCTTTAAAATTTGCATTTTTGTGTTGCATTCAATATCGAATCACAAAATGTTGCTCCATAATTGAACTTCAGATGCTTTGAGCCAACTAATATGTATTTGCGCCTTTATACACAAGCATAAAATAGTACACCAATTATATGTTATTCATTTTCTTCATCTACATCATCATATACACTGTATATTATAAACCAAATCAAGAATAATATATGTATGTGCATACTTACATAGATAATCTTCAAATTGTAATTTTAAAAAAGAAAAGAAAATGGTTTCTTTTTGTGAACACCTTACAAAAAAAACATTGTCAATCATAGCTGTGCAAAAGAAATTATATAAAGGTACTGGCATAATACTGGTAATGCGGCAATTATGTTGTGCTTGATTTTGTATTTTGTGAGGCGATAATGTTGGAGAAGAAGAGGGGAAAAAAGAAAGCAGTATTTCATTTTTGCTCTTACTATTACTGTATTTTTGTATTACTACTAAGTGTGCGTATAATTTGCAATGTGTACATATGCAATCAGGGTTGATTGAGAATAAACAAACAATAACTTGGTTTTTTTTTTTTTTTTATAATGTGCGCCTCTTTAATTTCGGATTTATATGCATAAAGTGCAATTAGAAATATATGAAAGAAAATATATAATTAACAAGTCGAAAATATGTACAATTATTTTTGTTGCCACCAATAAATTTTTATCATCACCACACCACCACCAGCACCAATTAAAGCCTCAAAAACAACAAAAATCAAATGCTAAAAATGTATATTTTTGTTGCAAATGTTCATTTCAAATACAATAAATAAATAAATATATATATATATATAATAAATTATGGAGAAGAAAAAACTCAAACACGACAAACAAATAAACAAAAAAAATTATGTAGTTAAAGAAATGAAAAATCCAACATTATTGAGAATTTGTTTACTTCAAAGTATGGCTGTGATAGTACGTACATATTTATAACAAATAACAATATATATATAAGTTAATATTTTTTGAAATGTCAAATTCAAGAAATCAATAAATCAAAACAAACAACTATCTTATCTATATAATAAAAGCTAAAATTGCATAAATGTAATTATACAAAACAAATAAAAAATAAAAAATAAGAACAAAAAAAAAAAACAAGAAATAATTTTGAATAAGAACAATACGTATTAAGGGTGTATGCGAGTTCGCCTAAATTTTAGGATCTAAATTGATATGACACTGGAGTATTACACCACTGCTTCGAAATTTCTTAAATGGAGAAATCAACAAAAAAACAAAAAAAAAAAATACATTATATGGCTTCTCTTTTTCTTAACTTTTTTTTTACTATTTATTTTATTCTGTTTCAAAACGAAAAATTCGAAAATTCGCTAATCGAACTTCGCTGTCCTGTGGTAGTAATACAGTTTCAGTTTCTTCACGTCTAGTATTTAGGTATGAAAAGGTTGCTTCAAAATTTCCTAAATTGTTTCTATGCACTGCATAGAAACTCGCAATTTAGACACCACCAATTCAGGCCAACTCGCACACACCCTACGTATTGAATGCAAAAAAAAAAAAAAAACGAAAAATTTATTACAAAAAGAAAAACAAAAAAAAATTATGAAAAAGTAAGAAATTACTTGTAATTAAATAAGAAATAATTTTACAAATACATTATATACGTATAGCATACTAAATATAAAGGCGCATAGTCATAGTCGACTTTAAATAGCGTACTGTCACTTTTTGACTTATTTATCGTATAGAAATCTGTCAAAAATGTCAATATCATTTTTAAAGTCGATTTTATTTGGACTCTATGATTACGCGGTAACAAAGTAATTAAGTTGAAAAGGAAAAACGTAAAAATATTGTATAAAAAATGTTAAAAGCAAAAAGAAACAAAATGTAAAATTATTGTTCAGACATAAATACAATATATTTTCATTAGGGTATTTCCTTCTAATACTGTCGAAAATTTAACACGCACAATAGTAATGGAAGAGAAGCTCGGCCAATGAGCCCTTCGGGGCTTTAAGTGCCACATATATATATATATATATATATATATATATATATATATATATATATATATATATATTTCCTTAAGTGCGAGAGCTTGCGAAACTCGAAAATCTCGACATATTCCGAGGCGAATCGGCAGTTTTGACAGTTTGGGCGAGTTTTACTTTAGAAAATCAGTATTGTAATTTTGTGGAAACGTAAACATTTTAACAAAATAACAGAAATCTTCAGACGTTTGCGATTTTGCGTATTTTTCATAGAATTTTCGAGGTTTTTGAGTTTTTTGACGCATTTTCTTTCGACTTTGTAGGAATCACCCACATAGAACATATGCAATTAATTTAAGTTGTTTTTAATTTTGTTTTCAATTTTTATATAATGTTTTTGTTAATTTCAGTAAAATATTGATTATATTTGAAAAATTTATGAATTACAAAAAGAAAAATTTGCCTTAATTTTGATTAAAAACAAAAAACAAAATTTTAATTTTTTATTTTCTATATTTGTATGTATGTACATATGCGTTGAGCAATGTTTTCATTAAAATTTTTAATTCAAAATATTTTGTTATAAAAAAAAAAAGAAAAACAAATTTTTAAAATAATAAAAAAAAAAAAAGGAGAAATGCTATTACATCTAGTATATAGTCATTTTTTATATATTATAATTACTTTATTATAATGCTATTATGCTAATGACAATTAATATTAAAACTATTACATATACATATGTACTTATGTACATATGTGCTTATATTTAATTTTAAATGATGAAGACACACACACACACAAAGTATATATAATATATAATTATATATGTGAACTATTAAAACTATTGCTTAATTATGTATTATTACAACAAAAACAACAATTATCCAAATACTATATAAAACAAAACTGATGTTTTAAGTCATAAATAAAAGTATTGCATATTTGAAAAAAAAAAAAAAACGAAATTGTTTTCATTTCATTTGGCATATATTTATATAATATGAAGATCAATTTTGATATGCGAATGCAGATTTTATTAGAAAATGCATAAGTGTAAAAATATTGTGAGTGCGATGAAGGCAAATGGCGAGTAAACTGAGATCAAAGGTAAAAAAAACTGAGAGTGAAATCAAGAAATAACTCCACAGCTAGCTGCCTTAAAGCCGCCTCTAGGCTAGGATGAAATGTATGTCCAACGCCCCATTTTTTCCTGGTGTGCCTTCTGCGTGCCAATGGGTGCATCTACAGAGGAAGTGGTAAAGAGTGTCCTCCTCTTCCTCGTTGGGCGGTAAACCAAGCCTGGTAGTATGCCTACCCACAATTACATCTACATTACTGATAGTTTTCCTACACATTTTCAATTATTAACCCCAACATTTCCCCAAAATATGCTTTAGGGGCTCTTACCATTTTTTAGAGGACAAATAACACCATAGTTGCCAAGGCATCACCGCTAGTGTAGTGTAAAATATATGATTATTCTTATTAAAGGGTTGTGTTGCACTGGACTTAGGACTTAGAGTAGGTCTCTAAGTCCAGCATCTATAAGGAAGTTTAATATAGATCCTACCTTGTTGGATTTCAACAGATTTTCAGGTATTAAAAGTTCCCCGTTTCATCTGAAAAGATTCCCAAGTTCGTTAGGTGATAATTCAATCTACAGTATCCTCTGAGTATTCCCGAAATGATTGTTGGATTATTTTTTATTTAGTTTAATACAATCCTCAAATCATTTTAAATTGATGGTCCATTAAAAGTAAATTGGAATGAGACAAAGCTGGTAGGTTTTGCCTGTATGAAAATGTATGATTGACTCCTATTAATTCACCAACTCACCAACATTTTGTCCTAACATACTTATCCGTTATCTTCACCGCTGAGAGAAGCTCCCCTACATATGAAATCACCCCCTAAAATAAACAATGGACTTCTATTAATTTTTCCTCAGCAATATTTTCACCGAATATTCTTACCTGCTATCTCCTTTAAGACCCTTTAAGACAGCTCTCCTTCAAAATGAACCTGAAAAACACCCCAAAAGCAACAAGTAGCATCAGAAATGACATATAACGATGTAAAATGTACGACCAAACCTCATTGAAAATTCCTCCTCAATATTTCTTCCATACATACGTATCCGTTATCTTCACATTTTAAACTGAAGCTCCATGCCAGGTTTTTCAGGCGTTGCTGCTTGGGGCAATCTCAATCCTGAAAGATGATTTAGTGCAATTGTATGGAAGTTGCTCCACAACCAAAGACCGAAAAGCCTGAAAGTTGCAAAATTTCGAACTTGTTTCAGGTTTTCAGGTGTCGTCTGACAGTTAACTCATTCGAACATTAATACTGGTGAATATGATTATGGTAATGGTGTAATCGAAATCACTAACCATACTTTAGGTTAATTTTACACAAATTTCAAACAATAAAACAAAACGAAACATTTTATTATGTGAAAATTAATATGAAAAAAGTGTATAAAAGTACTGAATCAGTTAAAATTAAATGTTAAAAGAAGTATCAGTTTTATCGAACTAGTACATATCTCATTTGTCGAAAATCTCATCCCTACACATTAAGTCATATTCCGAAAGCTAGAACGCCTTAAAAACCCTGGTAGGGTTTCCTCCGACCATCTTCATTTTTTAGGCCAGCTCACTTACAAAATGGACAAAAAACACCTGATAACCAAAAATCACATCAGCCCTAGTAGTGTGGAATGTATGTGGGACCCCCGTTAATTTTTCCTCTCCAAAATTTTGACATCCCCTTATGACATCTCCCCTACAAAATTTACCTAAAAACACTTAAAAGGCTGCAAATAATCCCATAGATGCACAGCAATCACATTTAACGCTGTAAAATATATGACAAAGTTTATATCTTTCTAAAATCGACTCCCCACCGAGATATATTAGTATTTCGAAGAATAAAATAAATATACCATTTGCACATGCGTTAACAACAACTACAACAACAGCGGAAAACACGAATGACGCTGAAAAACTTGTTCGCGTTCGTTACGTATTGACAATTACGGTTATTGTATGTGACTACAAGAATATTCGTTAAATGAAAATAAATACAGTAAACCCCAATGTAGTACATTAAACATCTTTAAAATATATATATTTTTTTTTTAATATAGAAAATGTAAAAATAATTTTATTTTGACTATAATACGCTTTTCTTTAGGATAAAATAACCCGCATTTAAATTAAATGTTAAAAAATTATGAGTTCTTAGTAGTCAAAACATATGCAAAAATCTATTTTTTAGACTTCTCGTATGAACAACTTGTAAGAATATGAAAATTGATCTATCGGGCCTTAAAAGCATTTGCTTCCATTACTTACATACATATGTCTTCAATATGCTCAGACCGAAGTTTGAAAGAAAAATTAATTTGATAAGAAAATAATATAAAATCCGGAAAATCGCTTGATGTATAAATGTCATATTGGTGGACAAAATATGCAATTCCATGAGTTTTGTTCTAATCTAATAATAGTAAGACGATATTGTCGTCAAATTTATTTCTAAACAAAATTATTTTTTTCCTGAACATTAGAATAAAGATTTTTTGGTCGAATTTGTGAAGACAATAAGAGGTTTGTTCGAATATAATTTTTTCCATTACATTTTTAGCCAAATTGTTAAATCGATTTCGTTTGAAATCGATGAAATGCAAAACATGCTCTCAGATGAAACTGATTACTTAAGCTAAATGTCATACGCAATTGAAGTGAAAGATACTTAACAGCAGGTTTTACTGTAACATTGACATTGAACCAGTTTATTAGTTATGAAGCTATTATAAGTCGTGTTATCGGTATTGTTATACCCTGCATAATGCAATATGCATGGTATATTCATTTCGGTCAGATGTTTGTGTCCACTTGAAGGAATCTCCGGAGATATAGACATGGATATATATTCGTGATCAGCGTCGATTAAATTTTCGATTTAACGATGTCCGTCCGTCCGTCCGTCCGTCCGTCTGTCTGTCACCTGGCTGGTTCGCACGATAACTTGAGTAAATATTGAGCTATTTCGATGAAATTCGGCATAAGTAATCTATGATCCAAGGGTACGGAGGGGATTGATATTGGGCATGATCGGTCAATAACCACGCCCACACCAAGCATTCAAAGCGACTAACCTCGAAATTTTCAAAATCTTTAACTTGCTATAACTCACACAATATACCACTTGGGACAACAATATTTTGCACATAGAGTTATATTATACTACTATATAACCTCACCAAAAGTGGATGAGCCACGCCTACTTTCTAGCGAAGCTCCCATACAAAGTGTCTGTACTTCTTTTAAATTGAAACTGCTGTAACTTCTACAATCTTCTGTCTAGAATAACCATAATTGACACTTAGATTAACACGGTAGTCAGAAATAATATGGCAGAAAATCAATATGCCACTCCCACTCCTTTTTGGGTCTCCCATACAAAGTTGCGGAAATTAAAAAAAATGTTACCGGTTATAACTTGCAAACTATTCAGCGTAGAATAACGAGATTTAAGGTGTGGATTAGTATTGTACGAGCAACTAGGCTTACAGAAAATGGGCGCACCACGCCCAGTGTTTATCGTAGCCCCCATACAAATTTTAAATTGAAACAGCTGTAACTTCAGCAATCTTCTGTCTAGAATAACCATAATTGACACTTAAATTAATATCGTAGTCGGCAAAAATCTGGCAGAAAATCAGTGTGCCACGCCCACTCCTTCATGGGTCTCCCATACAAAGTCGAGTGAATTAAACTAAAATGTTAAGCTCCATAGCTTACAAACCATTTAGCCTAGGACAACGAGACTTAGGGTATGGATTAGTATTGTACGAGCAACTAGGCTCACAGAAAATGGGCGCACCATGCCCAGTGTTTATCGTAGCCCCCATACAAATTTTAAATTGAAACAGCTGTAACTTCGGCAATCTTCTGTCTACAATAACCATAATTGACACTTAAATTAATATCGTAGTCGGAAATAATCTGGCGAAAAATCAGCGTACCACGCCCACTTCTTATTGGGGCTCCCATACAAAGTTGAGGAAATTAAACAAAAATGTTAACCACCATAACTTAGAAACTATTCAACGTAGGACACCAAATTTAAGGTGTGGATTAACATTGAAAAATTAATTGGATTTACTAGAAAGTGGTAAGCCACGCCCACTTTTTATATAGCTCTCATACTAAGCCTCGGAATTATCTTAAAATCCTTTTACTTCGTCAAAGTCAACCATATTTCGGGTGTAAATTAGTAGTATATGCAAAAATTGTTTCTCGAAAAGTGGAAATAAAAGAAAAGTTGGATATTCGAGTAAACTTTTTATATATAAATCTACATATGCAGGGTATAGTTTGGTCGGCCCCAGCCGACTGTAAGGAGATTTTTTTATTCTAGTTTTGTATTGCCATTGTTTACTATTAAGACTGTTGATGTTTGAATTAATGCAAATGCCAAAATCATATTCTTACTTTTTTGTCTATTTGTTTTTTTTTTATTACTTCTATGAATTACTTACATACACTTATCATTTTATCCAATAGAATAATTCAATTAAATTGCTGTTATTGTTGTTCTGTCATTACTCTTTAAATATGCACCCGATTATTGTAATTTGTCACGCAAAAAATACCATCAAACTTATACATAAATATGAATTTACTTCCTGAAATAATAAATAAGTAAATAAATATTAACGTCACTATTACAATTATAATTACCATCATCATCATGATTAGCTTCTTTTTCGTAGTATCACGAGGGAGTTATTTTTAATTTTTTCTGCATAATCACCATTAATTTCAATCCTGCTTAAAGCAATTCTCAAAATCACGTTTTTGTAGCTTGTTAAGTTCTACGTGATGGACGTGAAATCGATCCGTGGTGCCAACATCGACTCGGATCACTACCTTGTTGCAGCTAAGGTGCGCACACGCTTATGTGTCGCAAATAACAAGAGAAGTCCCACACAGAGAAAGCTCGACGTCAGTAAGCTGCGATCACCAGAGACAGCAGATGCATTTTCCACTCGACTATCGGATCTGCTTATGCAGAACACTCCCCCACTTGATGATACATGCGCACGGTGGACACATATATCCCACTCCATGACTACTGCTGCCGAGGAGGTAATCGGTTACTACCGGCCTCTGAGGAATGAGTGGTATGATCAGGAGTGTCGCGACGCTACCGCAGAGAAAGACGCCGCCTACAGAAAAACCCTGCGTGCAGGCGTAACGCGAGCTGTTAAGGAGCGGTATAGAGAGAAAAGGAGTGCAGAGAGACGTCTTTTCAGGCGCAAGAAGAGGGAGTTGGAAAGACGCGAGTATGAGGAGATAGAGATGTGTACCGACAAGAATGAGACTCGAAAATTCTTTGAAAAGATCAAGCGCCTGAGTGGAGGTTTAAATCCCGGAGCCTCTTCTTGTCGTGATGGAAATGGGAATCTGGTTACGGATGTCCAGAGTGTACTGAGCCTATGGAGGGAACACTTCTCCACGTTACTGAATGGCGATGCTACGAACAATTCCGCCAGTGGAGGAGAATGCCCGATAACCCCAATTACAGATGATGGTGTTGATGTTCCACCACCCGACTATGACGAGGTTGAAACGGCCATTTTAAGGCTGAAGAACAACAAAGCTGCAGGTGCTCATGGCCTGCCTGCCGAGTTGTTTAAGACCGGAGGCGATGAGCTGCTCACCCGCATGCACCAGCTCATAAGCAGAATATGGTCGGATGAAAGCATGCCTGATGATTGGAGGCTCAGTGTTCTCTGTCCTGTACATAAAAAAGGAGACCCCACAATTTGCCCCAACTACCGTGGAATAAGTCTCCTGAGCATCGCGTACAAGGTTCTATCGAGCATACTGTATGAAAGGTTGAAGCCTATGCTCAGCAACCTGATTGGACCTTATCAGTGTGGCTTCAGACCTGGTAAATCCACCATCGACCAGATTTTCACACTGCGCCAAATCCTGGAGAAGACACAAGAAAAACATATCGACACACACCACCTATTTGTTGATTATAAAGCCGCTTTCGACAGTCCGGTATGGGATTACCGCTACGCAACAATGTCTGAGTTCGGTATTCCTGCAAAGCTCATTTGACTTTGTAGAATGACACTGCATAACTCCCGTTGTGCAGTGAAAATTGGGAAGGACCTCTCCGCACCGTTTAATACCGAACGGGGTTTCAGACAAGGTGATTCATTATCGTGCGACTTCTTCAATCTTATTATGGAGAAAATAATGCAAGCTGCTGATCTACGACATAATGGCACTATCTTCAACAAAAGTGTCATGCTGTTAGCATATGCCGACGATATTGACATAATCGGCATGAACACGCGAGCAGTCAGTGCAGCATTCTGGGAAAGAGAGTCGCGTCGGATGGGTCTCACGGTGAACGAGGGCAAGACGAAGTATCTAGTGTCAACAAACAAAGAGTCCCGGCGTCTTGGACAGCACGTCACTGTTGACAACTACGCTTTTGAAGTAGTAAGGGACTTTGTCTATCTTGGAACCAGCATTAACAGCAGTAATGACGTCAGCTTGGAGATCATGCGTAGGATAAATCTTGCTAACAGGTGTTACTTTGGGCTGAGTAAGCAATTGAGAAGTCGAGCCCTCTCTCGAAGAACGAAAACTACACTCTACAAGTCTCTCATCATGCCTGTCCTAACATATGGCGCTGAATCCTGGACAATTTCCACCTCGGATGAGCGAATACTTGGAGTTTTCGAGAGAAAAGTCCTACGCAGGATCTTTGGACCTATTTGCGTTGGTGGCGAGTACCGAATAAGGTACAACCATGAGCTGTACGAGCTGTATGCCGATATTGACATAGTAAAGCGCATCAAAATCCAGCGGCTGCGCTGGCTAGGTCATGTCGAGCGAATGGAAGAACACGCTCCAGCTAAGAAGGTGTTATATTCGGAACCCGCTGGAGGACGACGCAAAAGAGGAAGACCAAACCTCCGGTGGAAAGACCAAGTACTGGAGAACCTGACGGCGCTTGGAATTTCTAACTGGCACCAGCTAGCGAAGAACAGAGATGGCTGGCGAAGCATGTTATTTTCGGCCTAAATCGATATTCGGTTGTTATGGCCACATAAGTAAGTAAGTAAGTTCTACGTTCTACCGCATTGGTTTTCTCTGCATTGCTACCAAAGCCTTTTCCGCTCAAATTTTTCTTAATATTTGGAAATAACCAAAAATCATGGTAATAACAAATGGTAACAACAGCTACAATTCTTGCTTTAATGAAGTAAACCGCAATCATCACTTTCATTGTTGACTTTTGTTGCCTTGCTTTAACAGATGGATTTGCTCCTTTTGAGCTCCATACCATTGACTACTGTTTATTTTTCGGGTTGTACTTGTAAAACTAAGCTTCGTCGCCTGTTGCGATCATACTGAAGGTGCTAGACTCTCCGTTTTCGAATTATCTTAGAAAATATTGAGCAAAACGAACTCGAGCTTCTTTCTGACTATCATTCAACATTCGTGGGACCCATCGAGCAGATTTCTTCGTATATTGTAAATCATTCCGCAATATTCGCGATACAGCTATACCATTCAAGTGCAATTCACTGGCTATCATTTTTTGTGTCATTCGTGGATTTTCGTCAATATTTTCCTTAATCAGAGCCACATTTATCTCGTCGGTCGAAGATTTCGGACTTCTTTCGCGAGGCTCGTCCTCCACGGAAAAATGTCCAGTCTGGAATCGTTGATACCACTTGTAAATGGCCTTAAGAGAAGGTGCTTTCGTTCCATATGATGTTTGGAATTCACTAAAAAATTATATGGGCTTACGTTGACTTCGAAATCCGTAAAAAATTGCATGTCGAAATTCTTCTGACGTTGGTGGAGGAAGTTTCTGAAATTTAGAATGAAATATCATTAGATTTCTATAAAACGTGTACTATTTTTTCATTCCTCAAAATCACATAAAATATCATCAATTTACCGAACTTTTGTTAGTTCCTCCGTGTTCAATTTATTTAGTTTACAAATCACATGAATAATAGTAATAATAGTGCTGCTTGGCATTTTTTTTTTTTGTCTATTTGTTCTTTAATATTGCAAATAAAATTGTAGAAAATAAGATTGCGTTTTTGGTCAATTACGTGGGTAAATATGCAAGTGTTTCTGGTGAAGAATTTTGGGTCACATTTGCATCCATGAAATAGATCAAATTACTGCGAATCGCTTGAAACGCTTAATCCTAATAACTGCACGTAGAGAATGTAGAAGAACAGAGAAGTTCTACCAAAGAATGTAGAAGAATAGAGATGTCTTATGTTGATTTTGAGACTTTTTCGCTGATTTCAACATGGGTAAATTAAATTGGCAGCGTGGATAATAGCGTGCCCATATCATATGAGGATTTTGATATCTATTTGATTTAATTTCTTTGTAATGCGGTAATGCGGTTAGCGCATAAAAATCATTCAGAGGGCAGCAGGCTCAAAGTGGACCTCCAAAACATCCGCGTGCATGCGAATGCATTCTCCCTATCTATGCATTTTCGTGCGAACAGATATGGTAACTCCATAGTATACATTCTATGCATTTGGAAGTGATATTTTAATATTATTCTTAAAAATAAAAGCGTGTTAATAAGAATGGAATGGAAGATTTTACGTTTATATTGATTAAACTAATGACAACAAGAAGTATGTGGGTGCAAGATATATATTTGGGCCATGAAGTTAGTGGTTTCTTTGCCATAATGTCCAAGAAATTAAAATTGCGTGGTACTGAACAATTTCGCATCGCAACTCGAATGAAATTCACAGTCTTTGATGTTTTTTTCAGCCCCACAAAGTTGTAAAAGCATTTCAAACGGCAAGCAATTCTGGCGGAGGGCAGACTGTTCCTTACATTGATATTCTTTATTTTGCGAAAAGCATTAAATAAATATTGCAATGCAATACAATATCACATTTCATTTCATGTCTATCATCATTTCATCATTTCGATTTACTATCTTTACTTACATTTTGATTTACAGCGTTATCGTATTAGTATTTGTTCACACAAATAGCAGTTGTCATTTTATGCATGAAAGTAGAAAAAGTTCAACTTGAGCGGCATTAAATGTCATACTGCATCTTTTACCGATTGACCTATACGGCAAACAGCTAGCAGCGAAATCGCTTTTAAGGCTAAGTGACACGCAAGAGGACACTAAATCATTTCAGAAAATTTTCCACTTATTCCCAGTAGCAGTGACTTTTGTAACTCGGTGCAACTGCATTTAATTAAATCCTTCTTTACAATTTTCCCTTCAATAGATGACTGGGATAATGGTAAGATAGATTGTACCAACAAGGTCAGCATCTTTACATATGGATCTAAACTAGATGAGCAAGTGGGAGGGGTGTCTACTCTGAGGTGTTAGCCACCCACTTATTCTTCCGCTTACCGGATCATTGTAGTATATTCCAAGTTGACGTTTTAGCCAATAAGGAAGCCCTCGAAATAGTGCTGCGTTGCATTCATTAAAGACAGTGTTTGAATGTTACTTGTTACTAAGTGAACTTGTTCAATACTTTACCATACAAATTATTTTGGGTACCCGGCCATAGAAATATCGAGATAACAACAAATATACTAGATCGAGACTGTAAGAAGCCAGCTTCTGACATGAAATGCGTAGCCAAGAGGAATCTTTTACAATTGATCTACCATCTATTAATATACCTTATAGCGTAGACAGACGGCATCCTAATTCCGAATTACCGGCGCACTTAATCCGAATAAAATAATAACCTGACAGACGGCAGTATTGCGGATTAACTAAACGGCTGATTGCTGTTTTATTAGATCTGCTCACTTACATTACTATCACTATCAATTTCTGTCATCTGTCACTCTCGATATGAGAAAATCTACAAGTAGTATGTGAACTGAAAACTATCAGAAACTCGTAAATTGACATACACCGTTCGTAATTGACAGCTGGATTTATTTGTTCGCCAACGTTGTTCATGTTGAAAACTGTTAACAATTAATTGTTGAAAGTTTTTTGTTAGCGAATACACCTAATATTTTGCAAAATGGATCGAGAAAAATTCACAATAGACAATTTTCAGCAGTGTTGCCATCGCAAATTGCACTAATCCTCTTTTATTTTGAGAATTAACTCATAGAGTTAATGCGGATTAGCTGCAGTTAATGCCCGAGTTAATTCGAATTAACTCGGTAATCCGGAATTAGGGTGCCGTCTGTCTAGGCTATTAGACGTCTCTATTCATCTACATATATTCTCTGAATTTATCTAGTATTATTAATAGTTACGTTCGTGTACTTTTCCTGTAATAATTATCCATCAGCAAATTTCCGGGGAATAAGAAACTATTTGTTCTCAAAAAGAGAAATATCACAAATATAGTACGCGAACGCAAAATATGCAAAAACTTGCAAATTTTATGTACAGCTGATGATTTTTTACATTTTGATGAAGAAGAAGAAGAATTAAAAGGAAAAAGAAAAATTGTATATTTAAGAAAGCTAGAAAGAAGAAACTTGACAAAAAGTATATTTAATTACATCATGCATATGTATTTTGCTAATATTCCGTTTTCTATTTACAAACTTTTTTTATTTACTTAAATTGTGGTCAGTTGTTGTTTATCAACTGTTTTCTTATAGCCTAGACAGACGGCAGCCTAATTCCGGATTACCTAGTTAATTCGAATTAACTCGGGCATTAACTGCAACTAATCCGCATAAACTCTATGAGTTAATTCTCAAAATAAAAGAGGATTAGGGCAATTTGCTATGGCAACACTGCTGAAAATTGTCTATTGTGAATTTTTCTCGATCCATTTTACAAAATATTAGGTGTGTTCGCTAACAAGAATCTTTCAACAATTATTAACAGTTTTCAACATGAAAAGCGTTGGCGAACAAATAAATCCAGCTGTCAATTACGAACGGTGAATGTCAATTTACAAGTTTCTGATAGTTTTCAGTTCACGTACTTCTTGTAGATTTTCTCATATCGAGAGTGATAGATGACAGAAATTGATAGTGATAGTTATGTAAGTAGACAGACCTAATAAAACAGCAATCAGCCGTTTAGATAATCCGTAATATTGCCGTCTGTCAGGTTATTATTTTATTCGGATTAAGTGCGCCGGTAATCCGGAATTAGGCTGCCGTCTGTCTAGGCTGTTACTAGCAAATTTCTGCTGGAAAATATTTGTCTAATTTCTCTCAATTTCCCCTATTTTGATGGATTTTTGTGTACGCGAACATCAAAATCTGATCATTTGTAATAATTCTCAATAATTATCAGGTACGCGAACACAACTAATTGCAGACTATAAATAATTTATGTAAAAAATACTCTATATTAGTATCGAAAAATGTTGACCCATTGTATTATTATTCGCAAAATGTATTAAATGAAATAATAAAGCATTTTTGTGAATGACACGCAGGAGTGACCATAAAAAAATGAACGAAATACAATGACAACGATGCAATAATGAAATATAAATACGAAACACAATTGTTGTGTTGAGAAATAAATGCCGTAGAAGTTAAAGAGTTGCGACAATAGCTGCATTCTGTTGTAACCGAGTTGCAAAAGAACACCAACTCGCATTTAATTTCCCTTTTACTTGAATATAATTTCCCTTTAGTTACTTAGCAACGCTGGTGCTATATATGGTTGTTTGTGAAATTTATAAACGAAATAAAAACAAAAAAGAAATATTTCGTTTATTTAAAATAAATTTTTAATTGCACTTGCTTTATTTTGCTTATTTTTGTTTATATTTACAATAATTTGACGTATTGTTGAAATTTCCCAAGCACATTCCAGTAGTCCATTCACAATAGTGCTGTTTTTTTACTTTTCAACACTATAACTCAGTGTTCTTTTGCAACTCGCGTGCAAAAGAATGCGGCTAATGTAATTGATTTTTGAATGATTCTTTTACTCTCAAAACATGTACAATATTTGCAAAGCATATCTAAATAGAATGAGAATGAGTGAGGGTAAAATATTAGGCAATATTACGCTAACAAAAAAACCCTTCAACAAGTGTTAACAATTTTCGATAGGAAAAGTGTTGGCGGACAAATAAATCCGGCTGTCAATTGCGTACTCTAAGTGTCAATTTACAAGTTTCTGATAGTTTTCAGTTCGCGTACTTCTCGTATATTTTCTCATATCGAGAGTGACAGATGGCAGAAACTGTAATATAAGTAAGTAATAGTAAATGTAAGTGAGCAAACCTATTAAAACAGCAACCAGCTGTTTACTTAATCCGCAATATTGCCGTCTGTCAGGTTAGTATTTTATTTGGATTAAGTGTGCCGTTAACCCGGATTAACGCTGCCGTCTGTCTAGGCTATAATTCTCGTTTTCGTTGTCATAGTTTTATATTGTAATGAGTATCGATAATTGGTTACTCATCACTAATTGTGAATGACACGAATATTGACAGCATCCAGTGATCGAACAAGGTTGATTCAAATAGAATTAAACGTTCACAACAATTAGTGGCAGATGTGGGATTCTGTTAAGATGGTGATAATTGCCAACTAAAAGTGGACAGCTTAAAAAGCTGCTGGTTGAGATAAATCTATCGTCTTCAGGTGCAAAGGCGGAACTGCTGGTGAGGCTTAGGCAAGCCATAGAGGCTAAGGGTATTAATGTAGAAGAACATGAGTTCTTTGTGGAAACCGATATACATGCAGTTGTGCAAAGCGCAAGATAGATTCGAGTGGTCAACTCATGGAATTCATGAAATCCTTGATACAACAGCAGCAACAACAGCTGCAAGAAAATGCATCTCGCCATGAAGGCGTTATTAGTGAATTGCGTACGGCAATTCAAGGAAATGTGTCTCGCATTGAATGCAGACTTCTAGAACATTAGGCTGAATTGCGTACGGAAATTCAAGAAGGTTTGTCTCGCCAAGAAAACGCTATGGGAGAATTCCAGAAAACTATTAACTACAAACTTCAAGAAATTTCTGGAGCTATTAATGAGAAAGTTGCAGAACTAATAGAATATGTAGATGAAATTTCTGGTGCCATTCATGAAAAAGTCACGGATCTGAAGGAACATATAGATGAACTGGAAGATAAGTTCGAGAAGTTAGAGCACGAACTCAATCAACTAAAAATAAGCGATGATGGAACCACGCTATTCAACATCTTCAGGCTTCAGTTCGAGACAACAGCTTCGAAGAATCAATGGGACAATAGTGACAAGACCGCTGCTTTAATAGTGGCATTAAAAGGTAATGCATCTGAAGTGTTACAAATGGTTCCAGAGAATGATCGTTTTAGCTATCAATCGCTGATGGACACACTTCAGCGCAAATATGGAAATGAATATAAGAGTCAATTGTATCGAGTGGAATTAAGATCGCGAGTGCAACGGAGTAATGAGAGTCTTCAGGAATTCGCCTCCGATATTGAGCACTTATGTCATCTAGAGTTCTCCGGTAATTCGGAAGAGTTCGTCGAAAAAATAAAAATGGAGGCATTCATAGACGGTATACGTGATGAAGAGGCTAAGCGTATCCTAGTCATGTCACCGAGGAATACATATGCCGAAACAGTCAGTAGTGCCTTGACGTTTGAGCCGCCAAAATGATGTGTCGACCAATGCCACGGGTACGCCAATTAGAAACAAAAATATCAGATCTGGTTGAAGCAGTGTGTCAAGCATTCAAGTCCGTAGTGGAGCCTAAAGAACGAACAACAAGTCGACGTGAAAATAAATTTGCTGGTAAGCGCTTCATTTACGACAAACGAGGGCATATGGCAAGTGATTGACATCAATCGAATATGAAGGCTAAAAGAAGAATAAGGAATCAACTCAAAAATGAATTTGCCGGTAAGTGCTTCATATGCGACAAGAGAGGGCACATGGCGCGTAATTGCCGTCTAAGACGCAAAGATCGAATTCACCAGGACAACGAAAGTAAGATCGTGATGTTACTTATCAAAGTAAAGCTGATACTTCATCTCGTCGTACTTACACCGTGGATAGTAAGCATTGTTCTCCGGTACGAAGCCAGAATCATATTGCCAATCTACGACTTACGAATGTCTTGCAGGAAGAGCAATGGACCACCGAACGAATTCTAGAAGATCAATGTATTGTATTCAAGATTATGAAATACAAGGAGCAAGGCGTACGTCCAGAGTGGAAAGAAATGGCTAATGAGAGTCAAATAGCAAAGGCATACTGTGCGCAGTGGCAAAGCCTGCACTTGAGAGATGGATGTTTATCCTGAGTATGGGAAAGTGAAAATGGAAAAATCACTAAACTAGTTATACCCAAGACAAAAATAAACGAAGTGATAGCTGAGTATCACAAAGCTTCCAGTGGAGGACATTTGGGCATCGCCAAAACCGTTGAGAAAATAGAGAAACGATTTGATTGTGTTTGATGCCATGACCATGTCGCTGATTGGATTCAAAAGTGTAAGCAATGTGCAATGGGAAAAGGTCCCAATAAGAAAGTCGAGGTAAGATGCATCAATACACCGTAGGTGCTGCATTTTAGCGAATTGCTATGGACAAGCTGGACCATTGCCAACAAGCAACGTAAGGAAACAAGTATGTTCTGGTGGTTATAGATTACTTCAGTAAATGGCCTGAAATATACCCAAATCAAGAAGCTAGTACAGTTGCGGATGTATTCGTCAACCAATGGATTACTCATTTTGGTGTACCGATGGAGTTACACTCAGACCAAGGTCGAAATTTCGAATCAGTTCTATTCCAAGAGATGTGCTGTATGTTGGGTATATACAAAACTTGTACGACAACTTTGCATCCACAATCTGATGGCATGGTAGAACGATTTAACCGTACCTTGGAGGAATATTTGAGAAAAGTCGTAGATAAATACCAAAGAGACTGGGATGTACATATACCGATGTTTCTCATGGCATATCGATGCGCATAAGATGATACGACGGCTACTACACCAGCAATGGCAATTTTTGGAAACGAGTTAAGACTGCCAGCTGATTTAAAATTTAGAGTTGCAACTCCAACGAGATCAACCGAAGATAACTATACTAGCGAAAAACGGGAACAGTTGGATGGAGTACATCATCAGCGATCGCAGATGATAAGCGATAAGATGAAGACCAGGTATGTCTTGAAAGCAAATTCAAAAGGGTGCTATGAAGGAGAGCTTGTAATACTTTATATCCACAACGAAAGAAAGGCCCGCCCCCTAAACTACAGACTCACTGGAAAGGACCATATCAGATTATTGCAAAGATAAATGTGTGTATCGTATTCAACGTCCCTGGTAGTGCACTTGGAGCGACTTGCGCCATATCGGGGGAAGTATAAAAACTTGTTCGGGACGAACAAGGTTAAGAGGAGGGCAGTGCAACGAGTATCGATGGTTGGTTAGATTAGGTGAGGTTATGTGGCTGTCCTCTCTCTGAGAGAACACAGGCCAGAAATGCCCATTGTGATACCACCGAGCTTCTCTTCCAATACTGTTGTGTGTGTTAAATTTGGACAGCATTAGAAGCGACCTACTTATATTAGCCGGTTCCGAACAGCAGAACCCTTGTGACATCAATTTAACTTAGTTTTGTCATAGAGCTCTTTTAAGAAGCATTTTTTGGCAATTTGTTAAGAAGCAATTGCCAATTCTTGTATGTTCTCTCATTTGAAATTCGCACTGTAATCACGAACTGCATTACTTAGTTCGCCATACAAAATTGTTAGAGCGAATTACCTCATTAGTAAGTAATTCAATTTGACTTATAATGCGAATTAGAACAAATCTTTGCCTTCTCTAATTTTTATCGAAAATTTATCGAAATCAGGTGACAAATCGAAATAAAAAAGTTGTCACAACAAATAAAAGGAAACAATAATCCAATAAAGGCTTCTGCAAACATAATATTTTTGCAATATGGATACAAAAAATAAACTAAAAGTAAAATTAGTAAATACATCACCAACTTAATTCAAAAATTAATAATTTAAAATTTTAAACAATAACATTTTGCATCGATTTTCTTGAAAATAGACAACAATAACAGAGACAGAACTGTCGAACCGAATTAAGGAATATGCCGTGTGAACGGAATTATTCATGATAGTAATTGGGAGAGCGAACAAAGTAATTCACAGTGCCGTGGCAATAGTACGATTTGCAAAAACTATTTCGAGCGAACGGACCTAATGTGAATGTACTTCATGCTTCAACGATGAAGAATGACAATTTAAAAGAAAAAAAGAAGCATGTAAATGGCCACGAAAGAACACGTCAGTTTATTTCGCATTGTTGTTGCGGTTAATTTTGACATCTACTTTTCTTTACCATCCACATACATTTCATACATTATACATTTTCAAATAGTCCGACAGGAGAGGTGGTAAATTAATACAGCTGCTGGCAATTGTTGGAAAATTTTATAAATTGTTGAACTCTTATTTATTTTAATCGATTACAAAGGATTTGTCTACATTGCCACATATACAACACGCAGCAAGTTTCATTGAAGAAATACCTACTATAGAAGGTGTACATATATTTGCATATGGATAGAAGAAATAAATAGAAAATTGTAAGTGAAAGTGTGTTAACCTGAAAACGATTATAATTACTTCTAATTGGAATATAAAATTTTTTGTTTTCAATTGCTAATCAACTATTAATGAAAACAAGAAATCACTTGGTTTCAACAGCATCACAGCGCGGCAATGCAAAGAAAAAAATTTACAACTATTGCTGCTGCCGTTTCACACAGAATGCAGCGAAGTTCTAACAATACCACGTCATTAACATCATTATGGCATATAGTGTCATGCACATGTTTTCTATTGATTACCATATCTATGCAAATGCATGGCACTGATGCGGCTGCGGTTATGTCGGTTGACTTGGGTACGGAATGGTTGAAAGTTGGTGTGGTATCACCCGGTGTTCCAATGGAGATTGCACTCAATCGTGAATCGAAACGTAAAACACCAGCTATTATAGCATTCCGTGATGATATACGTACATTTGGTGAGGATGCCGTAACAGTTGGTATACGAGATCCAGCCGCTGCCTATGGTTATCTATTTGATTTATTGGGAAAAACAATTGATAATCCAATTGTTGATTTGTATAGGTAAGAAAACAAATAGTAATGGGTACTTTATTACATTAGCATGTATATGTTTACAAATGTGTTAATTGAGAATCATATGCAAATGCTTATTATAGAATATTCTAGAAGTACAGAATAATTGATGACAATGTAAGACATCAGTAAACTATTATCAACTTTCTAATAATAAGAAGTATTACTGTGTTATTGTTGCGCAAAAACTTTTAGGTATAACTGGACTGATAGTTTCGTTTTCGACAACTCTAAAAATAGTCAATAATATATTTTTATAGTAACTTTAAGGTTGGAAAAGTTGAGCACTACACTTTCTTCTCACGTGTCATTGACCTACGAAGTCAGGAATTGGCTAATGCAGTCAATAACCCAGAAAACGGTTATTTTATTCACGAAATTAAAGCCATTGAAAATTATGATACTTTTGGTATTAAAATGCTTTACTAAATTCACAAACAATTTTGCAGCACATCAAAGTTGTAGGAGGGATGGTCAGTCTGAGTTCCTAAACTTTAGGAAGAAAGGATCTTCAATCTATAGTCAGGCTGATTACAGGAAATATTTCATGGAGATATCATATCGCAACCACAGGCATCATCGAATGTTCAATTTGCTTCTTCTGAAGATGGCATGAATAATGATAATTGCAGCATAAGACAACGTATGTTTGATTCACATGTATTGGGAATGGATAGGGTACATTCCTTATCCCTTGATAGATTTCTGAGATATATTTGATACAAGAGTACAAGTTTGATAAGAAGAAACTTGTACAAGAGTACAAGTTTGATAAGAAGAAACTTGTACTCTTCAAGCTTTTTGTCTCACATTCAAGATGTAAAGGTTGAGGATACTTTTATCGTACACTATCCGGTGTACTTTGGTCTCATTTTTTTTTCTAAATCTCCTCTCCCTCATCCTAATCTTTTACATTTTATATTTACACATTTTACGGTGTTCACCGACCTACTCAATTCTCTTTATCTATCTAACTATTATATTCTCTATCATAATTTAAATGATTGAAATGAATTCCATCGCTATATGAATGCTTTCCTTCTCTTCGTTAATCGCGTATTAATTGTAGTATGAGGAAGCTAGTTTTTTAATACTTTATAAAAACAAAAACAATATATACTGAGCAAACTGAATAATTCTCATTCTGTTCTTTTTTCTCCCACCAAATTTTTTCCAGAGAACGTTTTCCCTATTACAATTTGGTCGCCGATCCAGAACGTAATACGATCATATTCAAAAAGAGCGACACAGAACAATTTAGCGTCGAAGAGCTAATTGCGCAGATACTGGTAAAAGCTAAAGAGTTTGCACAGGATTCAACGTCACAACAAGTAACCGAATGTGTTATCACGGTGCCGGGTTATTTTGGTCAAGCAGAACGTGAGGCTCTGCTCAGTGCTGCTTCGTTGGCAAATCTTAAAGTGCTACAATTGATTAACGACTATACAGCGGTTGCTCTCAATTATGGTGTATTTCATCGCGCCGAAATTAATGAGACTGCCCAATATTTCATATTCTACGATATGGGCGCCTATAAGACTTCAGCCGCTTTAGTTAGCTATCAACTGGTGAAGGATAAACATACAAAAGAGACGAATCCCGTGATACAGGTTCTCGGTGTGGGTTATGATCGTACTCTCGGTGGTTTAGAGATACAATTACGTTTGCGTGATTATTTGGCGAGTGAATTTAATGCAATGAAAAAGACCAAAACGGATGTAACGAAAAATCCACGGGCCTTAGCGAAACTCTTCAAGGAAGCGGGACGTTTGAAGAACGTTCTCTCGGCCAACAATGATCACTATGCTCAGATTGAGAATCTGATTGAAGATCACGATTTTCGTTTGCAAGTAACACGTGAGAAACTCGAGGAGCTCTGTGTGGATCTGTGGGCACGTGTTGTGAAACCACTGGAGCAGGCGGTGGCCGTATCTGGCCTGCCAATGGATGTCGTCTCACAGGTGATACTCTTTGGCGGCGGCACTCGTGTGCCCATGGTACAGGAAACTATACGTAACGCCATAAAACAGGAGCCGGGTAAAAGTCTGAACGCCGACGAGGCTGCCACAATGGGAGCTGTATACTTGGCAGCCGATCTGGCGACCGGTTTCAAGGTGAAAAAGTTCATACTCCGAGATGCTGTCCTCTTTCCCATACAAGTCGCTTTCGAACGTGATCCTGGCGATGGTAGCGGCGTGAAGCAGGTCAAGCGTCTGCTCTTCGGCCACATGAATGCCTATCCGCAGAGGAAAGTGATTACATTCAATAAGCATATTGATGACTTCCACTTCTACATTCACTACGGTGAGTTGAATCATCTTTCCGCCGCTGAACAATCCTATTTGGGTGCTTTGAATATTACACGCGTCGAATTGCAAAATGTACGCGACATCTTGGAGAAGAATCAAAAGGACATTCACGATTCCAAAGGTATCAAGGCGTATTTTGCGCTCGACGATTCGGGCCTCTTCCAATGTACCGGCGTTGAGTATGTCTATGAAAAACAACGTCTGGCTGATGATGGTGCCGAAGAAGGTGCCGACCAAGAGGGTACTTTGTCAAAATTGGGCAGCACTATTAGTAAGCTGTTCTCGAAGGAAGCGGACAAGAAAGCGAAATCAACCACCAACGAGCAGGCAGAGACGGAGCAGGGCGATGGCAGTGAAACGGATCATTCTGCAGCAAAGGATAAGCCCAAGACATCAACGAAACTGGAAAACGAGACTGAAGAGAAAGAACAGGACACGAATGCTGAGAAACAGAACAAAACTACAGACGATACTAAAGAGGCGCCAGCAAAAAATCAAACAATTAAAATTGTAACCATCAAAGAGCCAATGGAGCACAGGGTCCTGATGCAAATTACGCCGACGCTAACAGGTGAAGCTTACGAACGATCTTTGGAGAAATTGAATGCCATTAATTTGGCAGAGCAGCAGCGCAATCGTTTACAATCGGCATTCAATACACTGGAATCGCATGTTATTGAGACGCGTCAAAAGTTAGGCGAAGACGAGTACTCGAACTGCGCCACCGTAGAGGAGAAAGAAAAAATTTTGGCCGAATGTGATGCCATCTCCGATTGGCTGTATGAGGATGTCGAAGATCCAACACCAGAAATCTATGAGAAGCGCCTGAAAGAGCTAAAGGCACTAACGAGCGTCTTCTTGGCACGTCACTGGGAGCACGAAGAACGACCGGAAGCCTTGAAGGCACTTGATGGCATGGTGGGTGGCGCAAGTAAATTTCTTGACTCTGCCAAGAATCTTACAAAAGAAGCCAACCCCGACAAGGATATATTCACGCAGGTGGAAATTGAAACATTAAGCAAAACCCTTGATGATACAATCGCATGGGTAAAAGCTGAAACTGCGGCACAAAAGAAACTCAAACGTCACGATGATGTTCGTCTAACCGTCAAGGATATTACCGATAAAATGAGTCTGCTCGATCGTGAGGTTAAATATTTGGTAAATAAGATTAAAATATGGAAACCAAAAGTGAAACCGACAAAAAAGAGTAAAAAATCGACGAAGAAATCAACCACGGCTACAGATGGTGATGGTGAAGGTGGCAATGCAGCAAGCGGAGAAGCCGAAGAAGCTATTGCTGGAAGTGGTGAAGAGGCTATCAGCAACAACAATAACGATGATAACAATGAAGCACAAGTTGAAACACCAGAGGATAAACAGGAAGAAGCGGAAGTAGTCGATCACGCCACAACTACCACACCTGCCACTAACACTAACGCTAAACAAACTCCAAAGCCATCACGTAGTGAGAAACCAACACCACGCAGTGATCTCTAAAGAAATGCGTGAGGTAGTGTAGTGAGTTGTTATATGCGATGAGTAATGCTCCGTGGGGTAGATGTGCAGAAGCCGAAGTAATTGAATACACAATTTAGATGTAATAGCAAGTAGGTGATAAATAGCAGGTAGAAGGTGAGAGACTGTAGGATGCGATGGTTATAACATAAATGAATGAAAAGGATAGTAATAGAATTGATATACATATATGATGATGATGACGTCATGGTGGGTTCTGAAACTATTTCATTGTCGCACGAATGGGAGCAAATTCATTTTTTTACCATTTAATCGTTAAATGTTTATTCCCTCTATATTTTCCCACTCAGTTGATGATGTCATATGTGTAATCCAGCATAATAAATTCACTTTAATATCGCAATATGCAATTTTTAAGAATATAAGAAATAATTTAAAATATGTTTAACATTTAAAAAGTTCGCCTAACACGCTGATATTTCCTAAGTGATGTTTTTCTACAATTCTACGTTGACTTGACATCGTCACATGCGCACAGACACAGTAAATTCATTGAAATATTAGAGTGCGCAATCTGTTTTTTTTTTTTATTGCAATTTTTGATACAAAAATTAAGAAGATTAGTAATTACGCATTAAGCACAACTACCATATTGAAATACTTTGTAATTCATTATATCAAAGAAAACACGAAAGTAATAATTACAAGATGACAAATGGGAAATAAATGAGGATTTAAGTGGAATATTTTAAAACCAGGCGGCTTCTAAAATTTATTTCTTCAATAGTGTTTATTTGATTTCTATTTTGATTTGGTTCAATGATGTTACGTTTGCGCGTTTACAGTAAATTTGCATTACCATCGGAATGCGCAATCTATTAGTCCTTTCATTCATTATATTTATACCACCATATCACATCTATAAATTTTGAAATATAATTTTTGTTTCTTTTGTACCAATTTCCTTTTTGTATTTAATACTAATTTCTAAAAATAATTATAAATATATAAAATACTTAGTATAATAAACTTAAGTTGATATATGAATGACGCATATGTGGGTGCAATGAAAATATATGCATGCATATGTGAAAATTAAAAAAAAAAAAAAATTCACCAAAATATTGAGAAATCAATATTATCTATTCCGTCTATCCTTATCCATAATACAATCAGTGCCACATCACTTGGGACTAGACTTGGAAAATGTTAGAATTATCTGATTATTAGTAAAAATCATTTTGGTAAAATTAAAATAGATATTTGCGCGCTCTCTCTTTCACACTCAATCTTCTTAAAGAATTTGGAAATTATTCGCGATGGAAGTGACTTGTTGTGCTTAAAGGGTGTGACGTCACAGCAATATTGAGCGCTGATTGGTTATTTTTTTAACTGCCGAATAGCTCCAACCAAAATGATATAGCATAATTTCGAAATATTATTAAATTTCTAAACGCCATGTGACTTAAATGACTGAAATGCGGTGTTAGAATAAGATGACCTAACATTTTCTCTATTTTTTGGCACTGATTGTAACATGTTTTCATTCATATGCTAAACAATAATAATAAAAAATGTACTAAAAGTCATATATTCAATAATTTATATACATAAATAATTGCACCACCCACAATTGTAGCACCAGCATTTAACATTTTCATAAACACCGTGTCGTTATCAGTAATTTGTATTGTGTCAGCGAGATTGAGAGAGAGAGAGAGAGAGCAGTTATACCACACAATTTTGTATGAAAATTAAATTTATTTACAAAAAATCATTCTTATCGAAATTATTTAGCTGTTGCAATTCAATATTTAAGTGAATGAATGAAATGAAGAGAGCATCTCACATTTATATACTGCAACTGCAAGCAATCAATCTTTTGCCACCAAACTCTCTGTCTCTATCTGTTCTCTTTTAATTGCTCTAATTTTTCCATTTTCTATTTGACTACTTAAAATATACAGTATGTCAAGAATGAGTTTACACATTGAAAAAAAATTCTCAATTTTCAACTTTCTTAGCCAAAAACATTAACTTTTATTTCCATATACACATTTTTTTTTATTAGTTACAGATATTTACAGTATTTATAAAAGATTCATGAAAAAAATTGCAATTCACCGCAAAAGAAAAGAAAAATACAACAAAAAGAAATTTTACTCAATTTTACAAGTGTCAAGAAACTCTTTTCACAACTATTTTTTTAATTCTTTTATGCAACACTTCAACGACTAACGGTACATTTACAGTTATCTATTTGCGTAAACGCGTTACAATGACCCGTTCCTATGATTTTGTTTGTTAGTTTGTGATTAATTTTTGCTTTGTCCACATCATCTGTTTAAATATTGTGTTTTTAAAATGCCAGGCAAAAGGTTATCGGCTGAAGTGGTTCAGCTTATATACTACAATCTCCAATTGGGAGAAAATGTGGAGAAGTTATCAGAAATGTTCTCTGTAACACGTAAAACAATTTATAATATTTAAAATCGAGCTGAAAATGAGGGTAGATTGGAGTCAAAGTGTGGTCGTGGCCCTAAACTTAAGATTACTGATCGGGCAGAGCGCTAAATGATGAGGGAATCGCACAAAAATCCACAAATTTCTACCAGAACACTTGCGGAGAAACTCAAGGAAGAGTGTGGTATAGTGCTTTCCCATGAAACTGTACGACAGGCGATACTGAGAAACAAATACTCATCAAGAGTTGCTCGTAAGAAGCCGCTGCTATCAGCACAAAATATTGAAAGACGTTTCTCCTTCGCCTCAAGGCTCATTTCACAACCTGATGAATATTTGGCCGACGAATTATTCTGTGACGAAACAAAAATGATGTTGTATTACAACGATGGACCGACCAGAGTGTGGCGCAATGCATTAACAGCTTTAGAATATCGACACATAATTCCTACTGTTAAATTTGGAAAAATGTTCATTATGATTTGCGGATGTATCTCAAGCAGAGGAGTATGAGAATTTGCTTTTATAGAGTCAACCATGGACGCACAACATTATTTAGGCATTTTGAAGTCATTTAATCAGTAGTGCGAAAAAATGTGGGTTCATCAGAGAGGGCAAACCGCATTTCAAATTTTATCAAGATAATGACACAAAGCATAAGGCGAGTAGGGTGCGACTGTGGCTTCTTATAACTGCGGTACAGTTATGGATACACCAGCCGAAAGTCCAGACTTTAACCCTATTAAAAATCTGTGGGTCTACTTAAAGAAAAAAGTGGCTAAAAGGCAACCTAAAAACCGTACAGCACTTAAAACTGCTATATTGGAAGAGTGGCAAAATATACCGATCAATTATTGCCTAAAAAAATTGGTTTATTTTATGAATAAATGGCTACAATCCGAGGTAGATGATAAAGGTGGCCATACTAAATACTAAATATTTTACTTGATCAAATTTTAACTAATAAATATTATTAAAAAAGACTTTGTATCGTTTGTGAAAAGAGTTTCTTGACACTTATAAAACTGAGTAAAATTTCTTTTTGTTGTATTATTCTTTTCTTTTGCGGTGAACTTGCAATTTTTTTTCATGAATCTTTTATAAATACTGTAAATATCTGTAACTAATAAAAAAAAAATTGTTTATGGAAATAAAAGTTAATATTTTTGGCTAAGAAAGTTGAAAATTTGAATTTTTTTCAATGTGTAAACTCATTCTTGACATACTGTATGTATTCATGCATGATTATTCATTTATAAATACACAGGATGGGCAATGGAGCATTTGTGATTGAATTTTTTTTTTTTTGGCAATTTTTGATTACCTTTTTGCCTATACGCCAAATCACTAAATTATTCGTGTAATTGTTGATGAATAACCCTGACGTATTTTATTATTTTTTACGAGTGGATTTGATTTTGAGTAAGTCATTTAATCTCGCCTCCTGATATTTGATGTTAAAATGCTGTCCATTAACAGTGGGATATGCCTATAATATAAAGTATCTGGTTACATTCTCTGTACATGGTAACTCTGTTGTTGTTTTTACAAAAGTGATGCAATTATTTTTCGTTTGGAAAGCGGATATTATACTGAAATTTCTACAAGAAGATATTAATTAATAAATAACCAACCATCGTTCCCGTTCCCTCCTTCTCCTGCAAGAAAACAAAAACATTCAATATACGAAAATGTATTTTTAGCTATTTATCTGTAATAATAAATATTGTAAGAGTATAGCAACAAATTAAAAAATAAATTAAATAAAAATTAATATTGGGACGTTTTTATTTTTGTGAGCCTTTACTTCTGTTCGAACCAACCCTGTTCGATCACTGGTTGCTGTCAATAGTAATTGCAACACTGATTTTGTAATAAATATGTCCAATAACAATTTATTTAATCAACGCTTTGCAATCATTCTTTAATTTAACTTGCTATTGATGGTATTATGTTGCGTCTATAACTTTCAGAGTCGATTTGATTCACCTGTCAATAACTGGCCCTATTTATACACTGTGGCAACCCTCCAGAATCTTCCTTTATGGTAGTCGAGTTTTTCTCGTTGGCTTGTTCTAGATATTTCCCATTTCTTTTTGTTGATATTCGTTTCGATGCTACCATTATTAGTGCCATTCACAATTAGTGATGAATAACCAACCATCGACACTCGTTACAATATTGTTTTTTTTTTTTCTTTCTCATTTTGGGCTTTATGTTTATGAGCTCTATTCTTTTTTAATTTAAAATTTGCATGATTGAGCATGTTAGCAGTACAAGTTTAGAAATAAAAAATAAAAGTATAGTAATATCCCACTGTTAATAGACAGCGTTTTAACGGCAGTCTGGCGTAGAACCTCGCTTTTCGAATTGACTGTTATGTATTATCTTTGAATCCCTTCTCAGTTTCTTCGATTTCACCGTATTTTGCTACCTTTTTGCTTTTTCTTTTAAAAATAAAATGGCTGTTCTTTACTCAAAACCAAAAATAGATACCAAAGAATATTAAACGAAAGAAGGTGCATGACCGAACATACATGAATTTAAAGCAAGACTATAAATGAGACCGATCAGTAGTGCAGAGAGCGCTGAAAATGTTCATTCAAAATTCGACATTTTTGTGGTGCTCTCGTTCATTGGTTATTGTATAGAAATATTCAACTGTTTAAATTAACTTATTAACAGAGGTAGGACTAGATAGCATTGAAGTTCACCACAATGATAGCCTCATTACTGCAGAAGCCAGCACGGTGATCGAGGAAAATAAAGAAAATTCGCCCTTCCAATTTTCAAATGTACTTGGAGAAGCCTCAAACTCTGCTCTAAAACTTCATAACACTAGCAACTCGAAGAGGTGGAAGAATTACGAAAAGAAGTGTAAGTAAATCGCACAGATGGACCAATAAATATATAAACAAATAGAAAAAGCATTCCGCAAAGTGTACCGCCTTGAAGCTCTCATTTAAACAGACGGAAAAGAAGTATGTAACTAACATACAAGTATTCAAAAGGAGTTTTGCAAACCTTGCCCAAGAATGTAAAAAAAATTTTTAATACTATTCACAATTAGTGATGAATAACCAACCCTCGATACTCGTTACAATAACAAACTTGGTCCTGCTCAGATTGCGACGCCACCTTCTTTGGCCCGTGCTGCCTTACGCCTCCGTAGACGTCTGACCTTTTGCGCGGTCCTTCGTTTGCGCCCTCGCCGGTTGCTGCACCACTACTGCGACCTGTCTACTGCGACGGAACCACCTCGGCAACTGTCACTTGCCATGCAGCCTCTGTTTTCTGTTCGGCCCCCGCCGCTAACATGTACCCGATGATCATTCCACCCTTCCTTTAATGCAATTAAATTGCAACGGTCTTCGGTCGAAGATAGTGGAGATTACTGATTACATGGATCGGCATAATATCCTCATCACTGCGATCCAGGAGACCAAGCTCTCGGCGAACATTCCCCTCTGCACGTGCCTACTTCGACATCATCAGGAAGAGCAAGGCAGAGGGAGGCTTGGCGTTCATTGTTCACAGCTCGGTTCAGTTCATGCTGGTCACGTTGCCTGGCTCTATTGCTCAGGACCACTTCATTGACACCCAGGGTCTAGCGGTTAACACTGTTAAGTCCCGTCTTTAAATAATCAACATCTACATCTTTCCACCTCCGAGTTGTGATCCGGGTTATCTCCCTTGCTTGACGCACATACTCGTCGGCCGTGACCGACGAATATGTCGGCAGAATATCCAAAATTTTTCTAATTTCCCAATTGAAGCAGCCAAACTAGCGCAACAACGTGATGACATCCGAGCTGCCAACTCGGCCGATCCTAGGATTGCTAGCTTAAACGTTGACATCAGACGACTGCTGGATGAGCACTGCCGTGTCAAGTGACTAAATTACCAGGACTCCTTAGGGGTTCCAAAAAGCTGTGGGCAACAATCAAGGATCTCTCTAATAAGCAGAAGCAACAACCACGTAGGGCCATTTCTTTTGACGGTCCTACTTTGAATGACGTCAAGAAATGCGCTGCTGGTTTTTGCACGCAGTTCATTGCACATCCGTCTTCCAGTGTTGCGGACGCTATTCACAGAGTCAAATCATCGAAGGCAATCGGTCCTGATGGAATTGCTATGGTCATTCTTAAACACCTGATGCCAAATGGGCTGGCTTACCTTACTCGGGTGTTGAATCTCTCCATAGCGTCGCTTAACACACCCGATATATGGAAGGTGGGTCAAGTGATGCTAATTTTAAAGCCTGGTAAGCCGCTGGAGCAGGGGAGGTCTCACCTTCCCAGCTCATTGCTTTCTCCCGTTGCCAAAATCATGGAGTCTCTCTTGCTACCGGAGCTCACACAACATCTCAAGCTTTCCAATCACCAACACAGCTTCAGTAAACGTCACAGCACAACCACGGCATTGGCCGAGATTGCCTCACACATCACGCGTAGCCTGAACCAGGCCCGTTCTTGCGAGCGCACGGTTCTAATGACTTTCGACCTGTCCAAGGCATTTGACACGGTCAACCTGGCTACCCTAACCCTATTAGGCGCTGGATAGCTATCTACTTGATCAACCGACGGTCGTTTGTGGAGTTCAGAGGATAACGTTCCCCGTATAGGAAGGTAAAACTAGAGGTTCCGCAGGGAAGTGTGCTGTCGCCCATCCTCTTCAATTTCTATCTGTCGAAACTCCCTATGCCGCCTGCTGGCTTACAACTCATCTCTTATGCGGATGATTGCACGATCCTGGCGCCGGGACACAACATCTCGGCAATATGCTGCAGGATCAATGCGTACTTAGTGCACGTTCAACAATTCTTCAACCACAGAAGCCTTATACTCTCGCCCGAGAAATCTAACGCAACACTTTTTACCACCTGGACAGGAGCTCGGAGCCGTGCTCTCAGTGGCAATCAATGGCAGAACTATTCAAACTGTGAATAGACCTAAAATCCTCGCAGTTACTTTTGACAGTCTCATGACCTTTGGTGCTTATGCTGATTACACCATCCAAAGGTTGCATGGCAAAAATAATGTACTTAAGGCACTGGATGGAGGAAAGACAAGGAGACGCTGCTCATCACTACGCACTAAGAAATTGTTGACTGCTTTCGCAACAATTTCTTCTTTCCTGCCACCTTTCATACCACCTCAACAACCGTTTAACACAGCTTGACCCTCCCCCACGTATCTGCCAGACCGGCTGGCAGATACAATTCTAGACCGATGCCCACGCTGCCAACAGAACCCGCACGACACCCGCCTTCTTTTCGCTTAACCCAGTAGGCCTACCAATTTGGCCCCCTCTGCATTGTGAACGCACCCCCTGGAGGCTGCCATCTTCCTGGAGCTGGTCGATGTGAACAACAACAACTCATGCTGATTTCCATATATCTCCGCGATTTCGAAATCGTTGTTTGTTACAACAACAACAATAACTCGTTACAATAGTTTTTTTTTCAGGAGTACAAGCAAATCGAAAACGCAATTTCGCAAATTCTTAATTTTTTGCAAATTATACTTGGTTTGTATGACAGCACTGATAATGAAATGGAAAAAATTAAAAAAAGTGCAGGTTGAGGTCGCGAATTTCCACTGTTAAAACATATCTGCTTTAACTGAAATCTTAACGACCATAGTCATTTCGTAGTTTGATAACTCAATTTTTATTTTATCGCGCCATTTGCATTGGACAGAGATAAATTTGATTGGATTTTCGAATATTGTAAAGTGAAAAACCTCCATACAAAGCAGCCCTCTTTTTTCTAGATATGGATTCACTCAAAATTATCAAGGTTTCCTCCTTATCTCCATATTTGCCAATATAATATTTTCAAATATTTTGGAGATTTTAATGCGCGAATACAACGAACTGACTTGCATGATGTAATTTTGTAAATGAAATTTTAAGACTGCAAATTGCATGAGAAAACAGTACAGAGGTAAAAGTGTAGATATGAGGTAAGGAAAAATTGTTGCCAAAAATTTTCGGTTTTTTACAACACTACACAGTGGATCTCATTGGTGTAGCCACTTTTCTGTAAATCATTCGGTATAATATTGATAAAGCACGAAACACATTAACGAAAGAACTCTCTGGGGAAAATATCGATATTGGAATATTATAACTCATAGATTAGGGTTTGACTTTTAATTTTAAAATAAAAGAATGTTTTGGCATAGCAAAAAGAAAAAAAAACAAACAAATACCAAATAAGTATTTTACATATTTCTATGACCTTGTTTTTGCCATTTTGATGGGAAATTATTTAATTTATTGTCGTCAATATTTTCATTCGAAATGACCAATCCAGCGAAATATGGTGATCCTACAAATACAGAATTCCATCGCGATGAAAATTTATGCTAAACCACAAACTTCATTTCATTTAATTAATTTCTGTCGAATGGCAACATTATGTATTATGTTTAACGTTAAAATTGGAATGTAAATTTCGCAAATTGACAAAAGAAGAATGAAAAACTGTTTTGTGCAAGTGAAGTAGCAGTCGAGGATGAGTGGCTGGTTGGTTTTCTGTGGTTTGCCGTGTGTGTGGAAATAAAATATATATTTGCATTTGTTGCTGCTCTCTTTTTTGTGTACTTGTATATTAAAAGTGTAATAAATTGGTAATAAGAAAATTATAAATTTAATAAAATCAATTTGTGATAACGGAAAAAAATATATAAATGCAAAATAAATATTGTGATTAGAAATACAAATGGTGGAAATTTTGCTGAAAAAATAAAATACAAAAAGTGTGATTGCATAGGGCTTGCATGATGGTATTTATCAATATATTTGTTAAACAGAGATAACTAGTATTGTGGGTAACAAACAGTACGTGCTGAATTATTAAACTTACATTGGTTGCCACTATAAATTATTTCCACCAATTTACTTCGAATATACCACAACAATATGACACAATGAGCTTGATTTTTCACATACTTAAATTGTAATGCAACTAACAACTACAAAATGTATTAGAAAAAATAAAAAATGTGTATATATACACAATGAAACAGGGTCCTCATGAATAATAAATAATTTGAGAAAAATTAATAGGAATATAATTTAAATGGCATTATTTTTCTATTCAGGGTGTCGGGTCATATTATTTCTACCTAATTTCGGTACGAAGAACTTAGTGGTAATTTCTTTTTGGTGCTACTTTTGTTCGTGACTTCATACAAAACTTCTCTAATTAGCTTTCCTACTCGGAATCTGATTTGGCATATGTAACTGCGATATATACATATGGAAACGATTATGTTAGTACTGATATCTAGTCATTATTATACAATATTCTTCATGTTTCTTAAACATGGAATAGTATTTCGTCAGAAGCGATTATTACAAAGAAAATAAATAAGTAAATATTACTTAAAATCTTGAGTTTTCATAGAGTTTAGAAATCTTATTTCATAAATAAACATAGTTGTCACTCAAACTTTCATTCTCTTAACATTTTTAAAATTTTGTTCAAGTGATTGTACCAAGTAATAGAGTTTTAAAATATGTTTTATATGATGCCATTGTTTACGAATTTTCACAAATGAAGAAGAAAAATTAATCGAAGGATTAGGGTGTAAGGTTTGAGGATATTTTCCTCCTGTGAAACGTTCCTTAAGGTACGGAAAGGAGAAAACAAAAGCACGCGGTATTGACACTGCAAAATCGATTTCTGACAAAAATCGGGGCCAAACAGAAAGCTTTTTCAACTCTTCGACCATTTATGGTTACAATGAAAATAATGGAACAAAGGTACGCTAAACTCATTGACTCGAATGGTTTGACATATTTTCCATACAAACATATGACAAAAATCATATTCTAATCTTAATTTGGACGGGCTATTTTGCATATGAAGTCAAATACATATTATGGCTATTATCACTCAGTTGTTCGTACCCAAATTCGATGGAAATGTATTATCTCACGTCCCTTGTGATATATGCAACTACATCAATGTTATATGACATTGATTTTCGTGCACTCATGTCACTCAAATTTTTTTTTTTTTGTTGGCTGATGAAAAAATACGAAATTGGTGGCAACACACATTCGGTGTCTGTAATTTCTATCTTCTTCATCTCACCATCTCTTTGGTTTTGTTTCTTTTACACCTTATCATCTTTGCTTTGAATTGGGGTTTTTTATTTTTTGTCTTTCTATATCTTCTTGGGGAAAGTGAATTCTTTTATGTGTTGAAGTTCTCTTTAAACGGCTACAATGAGATAAAATAAATATTACAAAAGAAAAACGAATTTAAATATGGCTATAAAATAAAATTAATTAAATAAAATTGAAGAGGAAAATACGGTATTTCTATAATTATAACAAGTGGACATTGCGTATTGTGAATGAAATTCGAAATGTGAAATTACAAGAAATGATGCAAAGAATTGCTTAAAAAATGAAAAATGAAAAATTTAATAAAAAACTATTTTAAGTTATATTGCGTGAGAAATTGTACACAGGCACTCGGATGTTGAAATGAATTTCATGTTCGTGAAGTAGGGATTTACTGAACTAGCATCTTGTTTTTCATTATTCCTTTATTTTGTACGTATATGTGCGGTTATATGCGTGTGTACGTGTTTGTGCATTTCATACGTGCTAAGCTTATTGCTGCTGCAGAATTCTAGGAAATTGTAATCTCGTTCAACAATAAACGCAACGCAACGCAATGTCAATATATGAAGTTAAATGATGGGTCGGTCGATTATTTACTCACTCGTTTATTCGATCGGAAAGTACCTACTATATAAAATTCGATTTCTAGATTTATGAATAGTTTTTGTTGTGCGCATTGTTGTTGTTGTTTTGTGTTTGTCACAATTTTTTTTTGTTATTGTTCGAAATTAGAATTTTCACGTATTCATTATATATATTTTTTCAAAATTTTCTTAGTAGAAATTAGTTGAATTCTTTATAAAACAAGAATTAAGGCATACATTTCAAGTTTATGTGATCAAAACTATATAGAAAACGGCAGAAAAGAATGAAAAACGTGTAGTCATAAAGTAAAAGAATTGTTGGACAAGAGAAGTTTTAATTTTCGCATTTTTCTATAGAGAAAAATCACATTAAAGCATAAAACTGCAACAACGACGACATAAAGGAATACATTGTGAAAAAATTTTGTGTGAAGACACGCAGACAGACAGGTAACGTGATATTTTAACCGTGAGTTGACCTGAAATCGACAAAAACAACAACAACAAATTGTGTATAGCAATGTCAGCAGTGTAATTTATGAACAAGCGAACAACAGCTGCTGCAAACACAATTTTTTCGGTCCTTTGGTCATTGACAGCGCAAGAGCGAGAAAAAGAATCTTCATCTTTGTCTGTTTTCAAATGTACACTAATATTTTCCCCCTATTTTTCGTTATATTCTATAGTTGAACTTTAAACAAATACCATATAATTATTCAAGTGACAAATAAATAAACAATAATAAAAAATAAATACAACGAAGTATATTTGGCGTGTTGACGGCAACGACGATAACGTCGACTGCGTCCGTCGTCAGCATTCACATCATCTACAGAGACATTGTTTACAGATCTTTTTCCCCATCAGTATCCCCCAGCACAACATTTGCATTAACAACAACAACAACAACAACAACAGTAGCAACAGTAGTAAGAAGAAGAAGAAGAAAACTAACCACCATCGCCACCAACAACCATCATAATCATCATCATCATCCACATTATTCGTTTGCAATTTGCAACTTCTCGTCATGGCGTGTCTGAATACACTAAAATTGGAAATAAAAACACTCGAAAAAATATTCACTAAACAGCATGAACGTTTTCAAGTTCTTAATTCAAGCGTCGATGAACTTACATGTCGTTTTATTGGTAAAAATGGAAAACGTTATGATATACATGCAAATATTACGGTAAGTAAATGTACTTGTTTTTTGAAAATGTTTATTTAATATATTGTATTATGTTTCGATAATTGCACAAAGATTACTTGAAACATTGACTGGATTTACAAGGTGTTTTATAATGGTTTGAAATGACTTGCTGAACCTCTCTGTTGTAACTCATGAGCTGTTTTTTGTCAAAGGACCTTTACCTGGAATCACTTAATTTTGTTAGGGAATACGGCACTCATTGTTTACACATCTTTTTTAAATCCAAAAAGTTACTTAAAATATGGCATAAACTGGCAAAAGAGATGTCAAGCGCCTCTACTAAATTTCTCCTGATCAATCGTCGATCTTTCAAAATCATATCCTCTAATTTTTTGCTATGATTTCTAATGTTGATAATCTATTCAGACATTCTTCGCCAGGGTTGCCTTTAATTCTTGCACGACCAGTTTTAAACAAACCATCTATCCATTATTTTTGTGGGATCAGATTCCCCTAGCACATTTACTATTACGGTATGAATTTGAAATTCCATTGAGTTTAAACCTTTTTTCTTTTGAGAAAGAACTTAATCACTGCACGTTTTCAAATGAATCGTAAACAAAGAATGAATTGATATAAAAAATGAAATATTAAAATGGACAAAATGATGGTGCGCCGCGATCTTATTGAACATTGATCATTTGAATTCGTTGATGTTGAAATTATTTTTGTGACACTTGGGGATGCTGCGGCCATTTGAACTTGAAATCTTCTCTGAATCTGAGACGACTAGTGGAGTTTTCCTGCTGGGCACTTTTATTTTGCTAAGTATCTGAAGGTGTTTGCGGTATCACCCACAGTACTGAGTCCTTTCTCTATGAAAGAGGGCGAAGAAGAGTCGACAGACCAATTTTTATGTGTCTGCCCTGCTTTCGCATAAACAATGTTTAGTGTTTTCCGAACCTTTACTTTGAGATACGAACTCAATTTCGTTACCAGGTGTACACGCTTAAATTCGCTGTTTTTCGGTAAAAAAAAATTTTTCTTTCATAGAAAGCCAAAAATTTATTTATTCAAAGTATTTGCCCTCACTAGCTATACATTTTTCCCATCTCTCGGTCAATTTGTGTATACCATGCCAAACGAATTCCTCATTTTTCGAGGCATACCACTCGTCAAGCCATTTTACGACGTCTTCATACGAATCGAAGAGCTGTTCGGCGAGCGCGTGACAGGTGATAGTCAGATGGGGCCAGGTCTGGTGAATAAGCGAGATGAGGTAACACCACCCAATTGAGTGTGTCCATGTAGTTTTGGACCAGTTTTGACGTGTGCGATGGGGCGTCGTCGTGGAGAAAAATCAGCTTCTTATGTCTTTGTTCATAACCAGGCCTTTTTTCACCCAAAGCACGGCGCAATTTCATTAGTTGTTGGTGGTAGCGGTGAGCATTGACAGTTTCACTAGGTTTCAACAGCTCGTAGTGGATGACACCCTGCTGATCCCACCAAACGCACAGCATCGTCTTGCGTCCAAAGCGATTTGGTCTTGGCGAAGAAAATGCTAGTTGGCCGAGATCGACCCACGATTTTTTTCGTTTAGGATTCTCAAAGTATATCCACCTTTCATCGTAAGGCACCACAAGATGCAGGAACAACTTTCTTTTTTATCTAGCAAGCAAGATTTCGCATGTGTTTTGGCGTCGCTCCATCTGCCTATCGTTCAATTCATGGGGTACCCATTTTCCAAATTTTTGAACCTTCCCCATGGCTCGTAAACGTAAGGAAATCCTTATTCAAAAGAGCCTGCAAATCATGGTCCTCAACTTTTCTGGGTCAATTTTCACGCTTCTTGGCACTCAAGTCAAAATGGCCTTCTTTGAACCGACGAAACCAGTCTCAGCAAGTGGTTTCCGATAGCGCACTGTCACCATAGGCCTCCACAAGCATTCTCGATGCGACTCAGCAGCAGATTTCTTCAAATTGAAGCAAACAAGTAGAGCTTCCCGCATATGTTCTTTTTCTGGCACGAAACTAGTCATGATTATACGAGGAAAAATGTATGTTGTATGAAATCACTGATGATGTTTACTTATTGATGTAAACAGAGGTCGAACTCGTTTAAAAAAAAGGATGCACAGTCGATAATAGCTCAATATGCTCACTAACGCCATCTACGAGCAAACAGCGGATTTAAGCTTGTACACATGGTAAACTGATAGATTTGCATAGTTAAAGGTCCCTATTGACTAGTTTAATGGACTGAACTTGTGCCTTACAGCATCTTTCCAACTTTAGTGGGTGTATTTCAAAGAACAAAGTTAAAACTAGTTGCCAGATGGGTATGTGCCGTCAAGCGCAGCAGACCAATTGTTTGACAGACGGCTCATGTGGCTCATCTTAAGGAGATCATGATGATATTCTGCATTTTCAAAGAAATCGATTTGATAACTTTTGTGTATTCACATTTTACTTACTCATCGTTTTCATATTTGATGCAATGCTGATGACATTAAAGTATATTTAAAAAAATTTATTCACTATTAAGTATTATGAATTTGCTTATGATGTAGGTAAGGTATATTTACGCCAATCGCTTTATACCTTTTATCACTTTGTCCTATTTTTTTTTTCATATACCATAGCTTATAGAGTGTTCATATATATTTAGGTATGGCGAAATGTCGTGCTAAGACGAACAGTTGTTTTTTTTTTTCCTTTTCTACACCTCTTTTTCATTTCTGCTTCATCTTTATAAATTTTTAGTATCTATATTTTTTTATACTTGGTGTATCGTGTGGTGATAATTTATTGTGTCTATGTGTCTATATTTATTTATGTTGGAATAGAAATCAAAGTGTGTATGTGTGTGGGATGGGAAGGTTTTGTGAGGTATGGTGGATGAGGCATGTGCATATTACGAATTGGTCGAATGCATTTTTGATCATGCTATGATTTATTTAGTTTATTTCGTTTTCTTTTCTTCTTGTGTACATTGCATCGCTTTTGTATTGTTGTTTGCATGAAATCATGTAGTATTTTAAAAGTTATAAGAGAATGCACCCAATTGAATTGAGATACGGCGCACAGTGGTCGGAAGAAGCCACTGTTCTTCGCGAAAAATTAGAAGGACTGTTACGATTTTAATAAAACTGTAGGATCATAGTATTTTTGTAATGCTAAATCCGAATATGCCACAGTTGGCAGCTGTCAATTTTTCTAAAATGCTGCCGATTAGGTTTTTAGACACACTAGCCACGAATTGTATTTGAAATTAAAACTTTGACATTTGACAGTTGTGAAATCAACTGAAAATTTCTCGAATTTCTAAATGTCACTGATTAGGTTTTTAGCCACGCTAATCACGAATTTTATTTCAAATTAAAACGTTGACAGTTTACAGTTGTCAAATGGATTCATCTGTATCGACTCTTAACAAAAACTGATACGTTTTGACTTGGTTTCCGGAACAGACTGATAACTTCTTCGGAAATGACATTCGCCTGTCGAAGAGAAAGTCGTCTCATACTGGATCTTACTGGATCAGATATTATAATTCGTTAAATTTTACCCTGACCATCTGAAGTCTGTTGCGAGAATCCTGGGCTTCCTCAGAAAAATGTCCTACTGGCAAAGGTAGTGCTTCAATTATGTCAGCTCCATGAGCTATTCTTTGAACAACTTCACACACTCTTCAGCTCTCATTGTGTGTATGCCCGAAATGCGTCAAGGTTTATTTCATACTGCTTATAGTAGAGTGTAATATAAAAGACCCTTAATTAAAGTTATATATGTAAAACCGGTAATCTGATAGTTTAGGATTCTTAAAGAAGGTGCGCGGAGTATTCCCTGTATTAGAGGTACCAGATCCTTGGACATCATTCATCTTCAAATGCATCTTCTCTTTAAAATTAAGTTGAATAATTTTTTATTGAAATTATTTCTTGACAAAATGATTTTGTAACATAAAAATGCTCAAATTGAAAGTTTGAATATCAGAGTCGTATGAATAATATTTGCCTGGCAACCCTATGGTAGTTAATGCCCTGGCGACCTGAATTTAAGTGTCTAATCAATCTCTGATGCGTCCACGGACACATAAGAATTCAGGGTAATGAACCAGCTCGGACTCGCCAGAAAAAGAGCCTCTACGACAAAGATTGGGCGAAAATCCTATTGTGGCATAGGAACAGGATTATGGCAAGGAGAGTTAAGAGAACAAGAACGACAAAAAAGACAGGCACATCATCGTAAGCCACTTAGACTAAGACAATCCAAACTACATGCTGTTGAACAACTAAAAAGTGATCCAATAGGATGTACTTTTGCATTAGCTTGTCCAAGAACAGATTAAGAAGATTAACCAGTCTTTTGACGGTTCACTGTAGGGTCAAGGGACATTCGATAAATTTACGAATAGTTTCAAATCCATTGTGCAGCATATCACAGCAGACGTAAACACTTTGGATCATATTTGATACCAGGCAAAGAAATAGCAACGCTAAATCTTGCCAATATTCTGGTATTTTTAAGGGTGAGTAGTGGGACCCGATTAAATTTTCTAGGTTGTAAAATAGATCTTTTAGGTCGCTGTACTTTTATACCTCATCAATACTTTACAATACAACCATTAAACAGAAAAGTCAAGCCTAATGTAATGTAATGTGCTATGTTGGTATAATAGTAATGCTATCTAAAATATATATTGTACAACAATCTACTGGAATAGGTTATGCCTATAAAATCTCATCCAGCCGCACTACTTTTAAAAATATAATACTATCAGGTCAGTCCACAAGTTCGTGCATTATTTTTTCAATAGTTTCACAGTAGGCGCATTTTGTAAAAGTGGAAAAAATGCAACAACTGCTGCTGCAGAAATAAACGCTGCTCATGGGGAGAACACCGTGAGTGTAAAGAATGCACCAAAGTGGCTTTCCAAATTCCGAAGTGGTGATTGTGTCGTTGAGGATGCCCCACGCTCTGGTCGTCCTGAGGTCTTTAGCACCGACGTCTTGCTGGAACTCGTGGAAGCTGAGATAAGTTTGACAGTCGATATGCTGGCTGGAAGGTTAAATTCATCACATGGAACAGTTTACAGGCACCTGGTTCAATTGGGCAAGGTTCTATAGTTGGGGAAAAGAGGTTCCGCATAAACTTTCCGTCCCAAACCTTCAACAGAGAGTGAATGTGTGTTCCCAGCTGCTGCAGCGGCTTGAAAATGAGAGTTTCTTGAACCGTATTGTTACTGGGGACGAAAAATGGGTCCTTTACAATAATCCTGTTGGCAAACGCCAGTAGTTAGATAAATATGAAACACCAGAACCAACCCCCCAAAAATGGACTTCACTCCAAGAAAATTCTCCTGTCTATTTGGTGGGATATGACCGGTATCGCTGATTATTCTTGCCATCAAATATCCAAAGTGAATGAAGCACTTGAAAAAATTCTCCGTCTGTATTCAATAGACGCAAAATGTTGTTTCACCACAACAACGCAAGACTACATACCACAAGACAGACCTTAGACTAGCTGAATGAGCTCGAATGGGAGCTAATGCCGCATCCACCATACTCTCCGTATATTGCACCTTGCGATTATCACCTTTCCCGCGGACTTCAGTCCCATTTAAGTATTAAGAACTCCACCCCAAAAGAAGCTATAAAAATCTCCTTACAGTCGGCTGGGGCCGACCAAACTATACCCTGCATATGTAGATTTATATATAAAAAGTTTACTCGAATATCCAACTTTTCTTTTATTTCCACTTTTCGAGAAACAATTTTTGCATATACTACTAATTTACACCCGAAATATGGTTGACTTTGACGAAGTAAAAGGATTTTAAGATAATTCCGAGGCTTAGTATGAGAGCTATATAAAAAGTGGGCGTGGCTTACCACTTTCTAGTAAATCCAATTAATTTTTCAATGTTAATCCACACCTTAAATTTGGTGTCCTACGTTGAATAGTTTCTAAGTTATGGTGGTTAACATTTTTGTTTAATTTCCTCAACTTTGTATGGGAGCCCCAATAAGAAGTGGGCGTGGTACGCTGATTTTTCGCGTACGATTATTTCCTACTACGATATTAATTTAAGTGTCAATTATGGTTATTGTAGATTGCCGAAGTTACAGCTGTTTCAATTTAAAATTTGTATGGGGGCTACGATAAACACTGGGCGTGGTGCGCCTATTTTCTGTGAGCCTAGTTGCTCGTACAATACTAATTCATACCCTAAGTCTCGTTGTCCTAGGCTAAATGGTTTGTAAGCTATGGAGCTTAACATTTTAGTTTAATTCACTCGACTTTGTATGGGAGACCCATGAAGGACTGGGCGTGGCACACTGATTTTCTGCCAGATTTTTGCCGACTACGATATTAATTTAAATGTCAATTATGGTTATTCTAGACAGAAGATTGCCGAAGTTACAGCTGTTTCAATTTAAAATTTGTATGGGGGCTACGATAAACACTGGGCGTGGTGCGCCCATTTTCTGTGAGCCTAGTTGCTCGTACAATACTAATCCACACCTTAAATCTCGTTATTCTACGCTGAATAGTTTGCAAGTTATAACCGGTAACATTTTTTTTAATTTCCGCAACTTTGTATGGGAGACCCAAAAAGGAGTGGGCGTGGCACATTGATTTTCTGCCATATTATTTCCGACTACCATGTTAATCTAAGTGTCAATTATGGTTATTCTAGACAGAAGATTGTAGAAGTTACAGCAGTTTCAATTTAAAAGAAGTACAGACACTTTGTATGGGAGCTACGCTAGAAAGTAGGCGTGGCTCATCCACTTTTAGTGAGGTTTTATAGTAGTATAATATAACTCTATGTGCAAAATATTGTTGTCCCAAGTGGTATATTGTGTGAGTTATAGCAAGTTAAAGATTTTGAAAATTTCGAGGTTAGTCGCTTTGAATGCTTGGTGTGGGCGTGGTTATTGACCGATCATGCCCAATATCAATCCCCTCCGTACCCTTGGATCATAGATTACTTATGCCAAATTTCATCGAAATAGCTCAATATTTACTCAAGTTATCGTGCGAACCAGCCAGGTGGCAGACAGACGGACGGACGGACGGGCATCGTTAAATCGAAAATTTAATCGACGCTGATCACGAATATATATCCATGTCTATATCTCCGGAGATTCCTTCAAGTGGACACAAACATCTGACCGAAATGAATATACCATGCATATTGCATTATGCAGGGTATAAAAAGGGATATCGATGCGTATTTTGGCTTCAAGGACAAACAATTTTTTGAGCAGGGAATTAAAAATTTGCCTAAACGTTGGGAAGACAACGCCTAAGAAAAACGCAAGAACTTGTGGACTGGATCTAGCGTTGCTAATTCCTTGTCTGATATCAAGTATAACCCCAGGTGTTGGCATCTGCTGTGCATGAGCTTGTCTTATGCTCGCCCTTTTTAAAATAAAAGTGTATGTCGGCATGTCGAAAATCCTTTTTCGAGTTCTTTATTTTTAAAATGCAGCAGCAAATACAAAGGCATTTTTATTTAAAAATGTCAGCCATCAAAGTCGGATACTCTCATACTCTCATTTCAATAGCGCAAGCAGTGAAGTACTTCACCGGTGAGGTGAAAAGAAACCGAACAAGCTTCCTCACCAACCCAATATTTCCTTTATTTGAAAATATTGCTCCACTTCTCATATTTGGTTTTGCATATCAAGCGCCAGAATGGGAGAATACATAAGCGTCCTTTAATATTTTGTGTGTCATCGTTGATGCGCGCACAAAACCGCATTTACATTCAGCAACCCCAAATTTTCTGCTTTCTGCATCCTCCCCTAATAATACGAAGAGTTTTGATTTCTTCACAGAGGGTTGTTTAACGTTTTTATTTTATATCTTTGAATTAATTACTAGCTCTACATATTTTCCGTGTGTTAATTTATATAGCAAAGTTAGGTTAAAATTCTTTTTTTTTTAGCATAAAGTAGAATACATATTGCTATGGATGCATGTATGCCATACTGCTGCTGCTGCTGTCATATTGAAGCGACGTGAAACTAACGGTTTTTGTTGTTTTATGAAATGTCATCATGTGTATTACACTTACTGTTATATTACATATTTCTTCCGTTCACTCTTCTTCTTGCTTGCACTGTTAGTTGAAACACCGTTACCCGTGTGTTGTGTGTGTGAAGCATCCTTTCAAGCATGCAAAACCCGTTTGTTTGTATTTATATACATAAATTTTGCCTATCGGATTTATTTGCTTATCAATAATCAGATTTGTATTTATTTATTTTCGCTTTGGCCATACGGAAATAATATGATAGTGGTGGTGGGTTATTATACGTGTACCGGTTAATTTTTTAATCTAATCTATTCTTAAACAAAGGGGTGCTATTTTTAGCATATCTAACAATATCAGAAGAGTCAAGGGCTAATCTAGATGATCTATTGTACTTTAATGGTTGATTGCGTAATTGTTTAGTAAAATTTAATTGATCGATCTAGTAATGGGAAAACATCAATAAACGTAATATAAAGGGTTATCCATTTTGCGGTTTCAAAAGTAAATGTAAATAAAACACATATAAAATATTTTTTATCATGATATTTCTTTTTTATTATAAAGTTTGAACGTTGACATTATGTGTGAAATACTACATCATTTAAATGACCACCACGCGAATTGTTGCAAGCATCGATTCTTTTGAGATAGTTTTCGACCACTTTTTGACACATATTGGGCGGTATCTCAGCCATAACGTGACGAATGTTGGTTTTTAGGTGCTCAAGAGTTAAAGGTTTATCTGCATAAACACGGTCTTTCGCGTAGCCCCACAACAAAAAAAGTCAAGCGGTGTCAAATCGCATGATCTTGGTGGCCACTTGATATCGCCACGACGAGAAATTACGCGGCCAGAAAATTTCTCTTGCAATAAAGCCATATTCGCTCGAGTTGTGTGGCATGTGGTACCGTCTTGTTGAAACCACATATTCTCTAAGTCGTATTCTTCAATAGCAGGCAAAAAAAAGACGGTTATCATATGACTATAACGCTCCGAATTTACGGTGACAGTCGTTCCATCGTCGTTTTTGAAGAAGTAAGGTCCAATCACACCTCCAGACCAAAGAGCGCACCAAGCAGTGACTTTTTGTGGATGTAGTGGCCTCTCTTCAATTACTTGAGGATTCTCAGAACCCCAAATACGACAATTTTGTTTGTTAACATACCCACCGAGTGAGAAATGTGCTTCGTCGCTGAAGAAAATTTTGTTCGAAAAATCGCCGTCCACCGCCCGTTGTTCAAGCACCCATTCGACGTATCTACGACGTTGTGAATGGTCAGCTGGCTTCAGTTGTTGTGTGAGCTGGATTTTATATGGATGTAGGTGTAGATCCAAATGCAAAATACGCCATAATGTGCCGTAAGACATTCCTAATTCCTGAGAACGACGAGGAATCGACACATTCGGGTCTTCGGCAACACTTTCACTTACAGCAGCGATATTTTCGGTGGTACGAGCGAAACGATGATGCACAGGCCTTACAATATCTGTAACCGATCCAGTCTCTTCATATTTCTTCACAATTTTGCCAATTGCTTGTGTAGTTGGACGATTATGTAATCCATAATCTCCTCTTAAAGCACGATATGTGGCTGTGGCAGAATCACCATTTTTGTAGTAGGTTTTTACAATTTTAATGCGTTGTGCGATAGTTAAGCGATCCATTTTCGCAAATGTCAGACTTTGAACTGAAAAAGAAAGAAATTGTTTTAACAACTCTGTTTGATAGATGGCGTCAAAGATGGACACCAGTAAAGAGAAAAGACGCCATATTTTACAGTTTTTCTTCGATAAAGGCGAAAACGCAAGCCAGACGGCTGAAAATGTGAATAGTGTTTATGGTCCTGATACTGTAATAGCCAATAACGTGCAATTTTGGTTTTGTCGATTCCGTTCCGGTAATTTTGATGTCAAAGATGCAAGGCCAATTATCAAAATATCGATAAAATAATGGAAATCGTCAAGTCTGACCGTCATGTAAGCACTGTTTCTATTGCCCAGAAGCTAAACATTGCACAAATAACCGTTTGGAACCATTTAAATAAATAAAACCTTCAATTTAATGCAAAAATAATGGATTTCCTTTTACTATACCTAATATATAGGATTTTCTTCTATTCGTTGTGTCGTATAGGACGGTACGATATTGCAACTTTCCCACAATTATAATAATCTTTTACTGAGATCTTGCTATAGGCTGTGATAAAGTTTTTTGTGTTCTGATTAGTGACCAGTTTACCATCGGATCGCGTTTTTTTTTTTTTAACAAAATTATTGCCAGTCATGTTCAATAAAAAATCGGCCAGATTAATAGTTTAATACGAACGAACAATTCAAAGAATTGTTCGTTCGTTCGACAATTGAGCTTAAAATCCTTTAGCTGTGAACCGAGCATAAGTAGTACTTGGAGGCCTCGGAACTCTTGGTTCTTTATTGTCTTACAAGAGGTTGGTTTTTGTTCGACCTTAGTCAGACGAATTTTGTAAACAAACTGAGGTCTGCATACCTATATAGGTCGGAATAACTGAAGCTTCAGGAGAACGAGGATCATAATTGATTGAGCTCTAGAAAAGTTGAAACTTGTTAACTTTGTTGATTGAATCTTTCAATAGCACAATATGGGAAGAAATGCAACGGACAATTTTATTCGACGCATCGACGCACACCTTACTGTACTGGGAGAGTAAGGAGTGCGTCGAATAAAATTGTTCGTTGCATTTCTTCCCATATTGTGCTATTGAAAGATTCAAAATCAAAAATTTTTATCTTAGTAGATCTGATCTAAATGCCAGAAAATATTATGTGTCATTTATGGACAATAAAAATCTTTTTAACGCGAAAATGGCAAACGAAGTGGAACGACGAGAAAATATTATTAAAATATTTCAAAAGCAACCATGACCAGTGACATTTAAAATTGCCAAGAGTAGGGGCTAACCCTAAAACCATTTCTCGCATTATTAAACGCTTTGAGGAAGAACCGCGTATTGATCGGAAGAAAAGCTCTGGTAAAAAGAAGGGGCTACTACATGACCGTAGGAAGGCGTAGGAACGTTGTGACAATTTTGAAGAGAAATCCAAATATTTCGGGAAGGCAATTGGCGGAGAAGGCTGATTGCTCAGAATCTTTTGTGCGCAGCACTAAGAAGGAAGCTGGGCTGAAGACGTACAAAGTGCCAAAAGTTCCGGATAGAAACGCCGTCAAGGATGAAACCGCAAAACAACGAGTTAAAACCAGTTACCTGGCCAGGAATTTTATACAGCCGATTCTCGAGGAAATGTTGCTGAAAAATTCAAAGCCAAAAATGTTACAATCTTCCCAAAGAAATTCCTTGTTTGGCAGGCAATTTGCAGTTGTGGCAAAAGGAGCAGCACATTCATGACATGGGGTATAATAAACAGCGAAATACATGTGAAGGAATGCTTGCAAAGGAGATTGCTTCCATTTTTGCGCCAACATGAAGTATCCACGTTTTTTTGGCCTGACCTCGTTTCATGCCACTACAGCAAAATGGCCTTAGAGTGGTTCCAAAGGAAAGAAGTGATTTTGGTGCCTAGAGAAGCCAATCCACCAAACTGTCTAGAACTAAGGCCGATTTAGAGATACTAGGCTTTAGTAAAATGGGAGATGAAGGCAACAAAAAAAGTGGCCAAAATCTTCAAGACTTCAAAAAAAAGTGGTCTGCAGCAGCTGTGGGGGTGTCGGACACTACCATAAAAACATGAATGGAAGGGATTCTTGAAAAAATAAGACTATTAAAAAATAATAATTCCTGGTTTCTATTTTTTTTTTTTTTCTTTTTTTTGAAATCTACAAATAATGAGTGACGTAGCTCAGGCGTTAGTGTGTTGGACTTCTGATCTGTAGGTCGTGGGTTCAATCCCCGGCTGAAGCATAACAAATTTCATATCGAAAAGATTTTTATTTCGAACGGCACCCATCTGTCGGCAAGCAATTGGCAATTCTTCCGGCAATAACAACTTGCCATGGAAAAGCTTCTAAAAGAATTCTGTGACAAAGCTCAAAAACAGTGATGTCGCAAGAGTTATGCTGTTCGGAACCGGCTAAAATAAGTAGGTCCCTTCTAATACTGTCCAAAATATAATGAAAGAGAAACTCGGCCAAAGAGCCCTTTGGAGCTTTAAGTGCCACATAATTATTACAAATAATTTTCCAAATAAAATATATTATCGTGAGAAATGGGCGCACCATCCTCAATATTTAATGTAGTTGCCATACAAAGTCATAAAATGTTTAAATATTTTAAACCTCCATAACTTTTGCATAGCACAATTATATTTGGTACTGAGATTAATATTGTAAGGGAAAGTAACTTCGCAAGGGATGGGCCCACCACGCTACCACTTTATGTATCTCCCATACAAAGTTACTGCTATCAATCGCTCACTGCAGGTGATCTGTATGCCAGAACTTTTACTTTACATTTCTCTTACAATTTTTTTCTTGTACTTTTATCGTTATACTCCCAAGGTTCAGCTTTAAGAAACATTTTAAAACTGAGCTTAGTAACAAAAAACATTGGGAAGGTATATCGAAAACATACAAGATAAACCAGTACATGATAACATGGTACACCGACGGTTCCCTCACCGATGACGGAGCCGGGGCAGGTGTATTCGGACCAGGGAAAAGATACTCTGAACCATTAGGTAAGAACACCTCTATCTTTCAAGCGGAAGTCTACGCGATAGATAGATGTGCGCACTTTAATCTCGAACGGAATTACCGGAATCGCAGAATAGCAATTCTGAGTGACAGCCAGGCGGCCATCAAAGCACTCAAATCCCACCAGGTTACATCATATCTGGTGATGGAGTGCATTGAAAAACTGAACATCCTGGGCCAACTCAATCAGGTGTGGATTCTATGGGTTCCGGGGCACGTAGGGATCGATGGAAATGAAATGGCAGATAAGCTTGCCAGGAAGGGAGCATCAACCCCATTTGTAGGGCCTGAACCATTCTGTGGATTAGGATCGGGTAACATCTCCCGTATCATCTGGGAAGAAGAGAATAGACAAAGAAGCTTATACTGGGAAAACTTACCGGGGCTAACACACTCCAAACTAGCGCTAGGGACATACAACCTGAAACGCTACGAGGAATGTATGAGTCTAACGAAGAACAACATGCGAATCATTACGGGATTATTAACAGGGCACTGTAGGCTGAATTATCACCTAACAAAACTGGGAATTTTCTCTGATGCTCTCTGTAGGTTCTGCAGGGAAGAGGACGAGACCGCACAACACGTGATAGGAACTTGTCCTGCACTGATGCACAAGAGAAGGAAATACCTGGGAGATTTCATCATACCCGAGGATGAAATTAGACTCTGTGAATTGGGACCAATACTAAAATTCATCGAGGGAACTGGGCTGAGAGACACACTCTAGCTCTGCGAAGCGGGCACAATAGATCTTATAGGTCGCGGTGCAACATCCCCACAACGATAATAATAATCGTTATAGTTTTCAAAGTACTCGTACATCATATATTCTTTACTCATTTTATGTAAAAGAGTCCATATAAATTATTATGTCCATTGAACTCGAATTGTTCCACATATGGAAGACGAGGCTGACTGTCTTATTGAAGTAGGAGGAACCTGTTTTTTTTTTTCTTCTTCTTATTTTTCTCTTTCTTTCATTCATTGAGACATTTTAGCTCATTATGGGAATTACCAAAAATGTAGTGTGTAATAATAAATGTGATGGTTGTTGTTGTTACTGCTGCTTATAGAAAGATAAATAAAAACTTGATGAAATGATGCCTAAACAAGATCTACGTAATAACATCTGTTATCATTGAAGCAATTTGAATTTGAGAGTGCGAGTGTGCGTAAAAGAGAGGGCTTATGTGGCGAAAGTTTTACAACCGTTAATCGTATACGAGTACATCTGTCCATCTTGTATTTAAGTAGTCCCTACGCTCTCTCTCTCTCAATCTCAATCTATATTTTACTCTGACTCTTTTCTACCGAAAGCCAAGCATGTCTACAAAAACGTACATGCGATTACAGTACTTGAACATGCTGTATGTGCAAACGTACACGTAAACCCAAAAATATGTGATCCAATCCAGTTACTATTGCCTCCATTATGTTCTATCTCTTTTTATTTTCATTCTTTGTACTTTAAATATAAATTTTGCTATAATGTATCGTGTTTTTTGTTGCTATTGTTATTGCCTTGACTTTGTTTTTACTTTTACTTGTGCTGTCGTTGTTGTTACTTTTCATATACGACGACATTTTCTATCGATATACTTGTTTGACAGAATACTGATTGACATTTCATACGATGTATACGAGTTCTTCTTTGTTCTCATATGCTTGATGCTATTTGTTTTTGTTTTATTCATTTGTTATTATTATTAGCCAGCTTGTAATTGTCGCCTTTGTTGTAAGAGTCTAATATATTAAATTGATATGGGTGACTTTATCATTTAAAATTTTAAATTGCATTTACATGCCTTTATGGTATGCATTTAAAAATTTAAATATCATCTTTGTAAAAAGTAAAAGGAGAAAGAGAGATAGAGAAGAAAAATGGCCTATATCGGTCTACTCCTAGAGGGGAATATAGAGCAAATTAATAACTTTGTATGACAACTACATTATCTAGTGGACATGGTTTGCCCAGTTTTTGTGAAGTTATTATTTAAGAGTTATGTTGCACTGTTGTTCATCCCATCTTGGACCTAGAGTAAGTCCTTAAGTCCAATATCTATAAGAAAGTTTAATATAGATCCTACTGTAGAAGCTTCAACAGTTGACATAAATGCATTCGGAAATGCCCTGACGGTACAGCGTTATATAGCCCCCCCCAAGGCATAACATAAAATCTAGACAATATAAGGAACTCTTAGAAAATTACAGTGGACGATTTACTATTGGAGGGGACTTCAATGCAAAGCACGTTAATTGGGGCTCCCGATTAACAACAACAAAAGGGCGTGATCTATGGAAAGCTTCCGAGCAGCTGGGATGCCGCATCATCTCTACAGGGAATCCAACCTACTGGCCTTCGGACCCTAATAAAATACCCGATTTGATTGACTTTTTCATTGTCAGACATATACCAATTGATAGGATAACCATAGAGAACGTCAAATCTCAGATCACTACCTATATTCATCAAGATTAGCGGTGATTTAAAAAACATTGAAAATGTGAATACACTATCAAACAAATTAACAGACTGGAGACTGGATAAAAAATATAGAAGACATTGAAAATGAGACAAGAAAACTTATAATGCATGTGCAGAAAGCTGCTTGGTTAAGCACATCTATAATTAGACCAAAACCTGTTACCCAAAAATATCCACAAAGTATATTAGACTTTCTTAACGAGAAAAGAAAAACAAGAAAACTTTGGCAACTGAGTAAAATACTGAAAAACACGATACACGAACACAAAAATAAAACACTAAGCTCAAAAATTCAAGTCATCTCTGCAGATAAAAACACGACTATTCACTCTGGAAAGCCACAGTAAATATGAAATGGCCAATCAACCATAATCAGCCAATAAAACAACTTAATAGCTCACGATAGCGATAGAGTGAAAGCGGAAATAATTGCGCAACACCTGGAAAGGATTTTTCAGCCCTTTGAAAGCAGCGACAGCTTCTCACCACCTCCTGCCGTGCATGAGTATGCAGAAATTCGGCCACTCACCGAAGAGGAAATAGGAACAGAGATCTCCAAACTTAACTCAAAGAAGAGCCCAGGATTTGACCTTATAAACGCCGACCTTATATCGCCCAATTTGCTGCTTCCATTAATGGAAAAAATTTTTGAAAAATTGTTTATTAAACGTATGAAGGAAGTGATATTACTCAAACAGCTAATATCCTCACATCAATTTGGATTCAGAGCAAAATACTCTACGATCGACCAAGTCTGTAGAATAATTCACACTATAAAGAAACTTTTGAAAATCACTGATATTTAAACTTAAAACCATACTTCCGAAATAATTTACCGATCCCTTAGAATCAAATATAAAAGATTGCTTTTTTCGAATAAAACAAGGCCAAACATATTCAAACATCAGGAAAATCAATGCCGCAAGGCAGCATACTTGGACCAACCTTATATCTGCTATATACTTCCGATCTACCTGTTCCCAGAACTAGTAAAATAGCTACATTTCCAGACGACACGTGCATCCTTTGTGTTGGCAAAAACGAAAGTGAATCAACCGCGAAATTACAAGCATCGAAAAAAAATCTTGCCCAGGCCACAGAAGGGTTCTGGGCCTATAAAGATTGTTTCCGCACCCTTCCTGGAGAGCTTATCTGCAAACTCGTTCCTTCCAACTCCAATATGTTCCGGAACCCAAAGGATCCGTACCTGATTACATTCACCAAGTTTATTCAACTTGTCAAGACAACCCAACGCCAGTTTTGATTTCACCTGGTTAGAGTTGAGTGCCTTGATAGCTGCCTAGCTGTCTGTCAGGATTGCAATCCTTCGATTCCGGTATTCATGTATGATGTTGAAGTAGGCACACCTGTCAATCGCGTATACTTCCGCTTGGCAGTAACATTATTTTAACCCCGGCCCAACCACTTTTCAGTTAGGAAACCGCCTGTGAGAGGGTTCGTCTTCGCTTGGGACTGGATGTAAATGTAAAAGGTGTTAGTTCGAAGAGAGCTTCCAATGATGCTATTAAACATGTGCGCATAGCTGCTATTATATATGCACATGCTATTTTTTGAATCATGCCAAGTGTAGTGGTAACAATCTGAAGATTTGTGCAGTTCTCTCAAACGACAGCTTCGTAAGCTATCATGGGTCTAACGATTACAGTTTAAATCCATCTCAATATCTTTGGTGAGCAGTTCCATCTTTTCCCTGCTATGTATTTACAAGTCATAAATATTCTATTGGCCTTTTTCACCAGATTTTCTATATGTGTCTTCAATCGTAAACGCTGTTCTAATACGCCCATGAGTATTACTTCTTTCTGTAGTTCTATCTCTATTCCGTCTAAACTGATAGATTTTAGATTCCTAAGATTATACTTTCTAGTGAATGGAAATATTATGGTTTTTGCTGGGTTAATACTCAGCCCCACTTTTCTGCATCATCTTTTTGTTAGTTGTAGCCCTAGAAAGATTCTTTCACATAGAGATTTTCGAACTTTCCTCGTCAGCATACCCCTGGTGAAATTTTCCAGCGAACAATTTTCTAGAATACTTGAACTCCTACCGACCTCCCAAAGTCCATTATATTCAGACTTTCCAAAAAAGGGGCCAAAGCGATCCTTTTTACTCTATTTACTTTCGTCCTGAAGTGGATATATTGCAAGCATTACATTTTATGAATGAAATTTTTTGGTCATATGACCACCACAAGTCCGTTTACAGCGGTCGATTCTTTGGACCCAATTTTCCACCACTCTAGCACACATTTCGACCGGAATGTTGGCAATTTCGCGTTGGATGTTGTCTTTGAGCTCGTCTAAAGTTGCTGGCTTGTTGGCATAGACCAGTGACTTGATAAAGCCCCATAAAAAAAAAATCCAATGTTAGATCGCATGAACGAGGCGGCAGGACCATTTCTCGAGATAACACGTTCACCGTTCACGTTCACGTTATATTCAGACTTTCCAAAAAAGGGGCCAAAGCGACCCTTTTTACTCTATTTACTTTCGTCCTGAAGTGTATATATTGTGGATATATTGCAAGCATTACATTTTATGAATGAAATTTTTTGGTCATATGACCACCACAAGTCCGTTTACAGCGGTCGATTCTTTGGACCCAATTTTCCACCACTCTAGCACACATTTCGACCGGAATGTTGGCAATTTCGCGTTGGATGTTGTCTTTGAGTTCGTCTAAAGTTGCTGGCTTGTTGGCATAGACCAGTGACTTGATAAAGCCCCATAAAAAGAAATCCAATGTTAGATCGCATGAACGAGGCGGAAGGACCATTTCTCGAGATAACACGTTCACCGAATCTGCCTTGCAATAAATCGATTGTGACGTGTGCTGTGTGGCTAGTGGCCCCGTCTTGTTGAAACCACATATCGCTGATGTCAAGTTCATCCAATTCTGGCCACAAATAATCTTCCAACATAGCACGATAGCGCTCTCCATTGACGGTAACATGACGGTCGTTTTCATCCACGAAAAAATACGGCCCAATCACACCTCCGGCATGAAAACTGCACCAAACAGTTACTTTTTGCGGGTGCAACGGTGTCTCAAGAAGCACTTGTGGGTTTGTTGCTGACCAATAACGCATATTTTGCTTATTGACAAAGCCATTGAGCTAGAAATGAGCTTCATCGCTGAAGATGATTTTTCGCTCTTAAAGTTGCGACCACCGACTCAGAATTTCGGTAGTAATTTTTAATAATTTCCAAACGTTGCTGGTTCGTGAACTTTACCATGATGAAAATGTTGACTTTAACTAAAGTTTTGACATTGACAGTTGATTATAAAAGTTTTTAGGGTGCGTTCATATAAATACACGAAATTGTTATGTCCCTAATGGAAAACCCTTTATAATGGTGAGGAAATCTGGTTAATTCTACAGTTACTTCTCTTGCCAGGAAACAAAGTAGTACATATTTGAGCATTCTCGGTGCGATAAGTATTATTTCTTGTGAAACCCCCTATGCCCTACGTGAATCATTTCCTCCAAACACGAAAAGAGGCGATAAAAGCTGTTTTCAGACTCAAAATATTTGTGGGATGCCAGTGGACAATCGTGTGCCCTCTTCTATGACTTTATATTCCCGAAATGGAAACGAGTAGAGTGCAGAGATCTTTGCTAAGGAGACTGATGGCATTGATTAATTACTTATTAGACTGAATATAAAATACGGTCATCTCTGTTTGGCGCTATTTAGAAACTTCAAGGGCTGACAGATTTGCCAGTACTTCATCCTTGGTTGTCGTCCTCCAACTGGTTCCGAATAGAGCACCTTCTTGGCTGAAACATATTAATCCGTTAGCTCCACATGACCGAGCCGGCGCAGTCGCTGGTTGTTGATCATAAATCGAAAGGAAACTAGTATTTCGCATTGTCTGCGAATTGTGTGTTATAAAACCAAGATCCTTTACGAATTGCTTCTACGTAACAATGTCTGAGTTTGATTTTGTAGGATGAGATTGAGGTTATTAGTGATTTTCAAGTGGGCACTGAAACCTCGTTATCAGGTCATTTTCCTCATTTGATCAATAAATCAGCCATTTCCAAACCGATTTCCGATTTTATACGGTTCTAGGCAGGAGAAAATTATATCTTTCGAAAGATATATTTTGGCTTTGTTATTGAAAATAATCCAAAGAATGGACGGGTCTACGTCCCGTAAGCACTCGACCACGTGGTCGACCCTGGTCCATTCAACTCATCAGAATTTCAGTACTCTTGCTGCTAAATAACAAGAACAAAAATAGTAATAATGATTTGGATCAATATTCTGAAAATGCATGAAATTTCGTATAAAGCGACAATTTATTAAAATGGGTTGCAAATATTCGAAGTTATGACACTTTTTCGTGAGAATTGCACCATATCGCATACGACATAAACACACCTATTTGCCTCACAATGTCAACGCTTGCTGCTTTCTGTTATAAAATGGTGGATCGTTTAACAGCATTATGGTTGTGTCACATTATTTGACCATGTATCAAAAAATTCAATTTTAGCTTGAGATCGGCAACCCTAAGCTGGTGAGAAATAATCAAGCCGTATGTTCTTTTTTCTTTATCACAGAAATGTCAGAAAAATTAACAATTTACAAGCATAGTGACTTACACAGGTCACAAAGCGACATCTTGTGAAGCATAAAAAATACTATGGAAGCAAGAAACGCCAAAAAAATATGCAAGCATATATTGGTTTATTCAACTTTGTCTCATCTCTGCCACCATCAAGGTCCACCATGTTGCAATGCTAATTGCACTCTGTTAATTGCTTTGTAGTTTTTGCTACTGCTGTTGTTATTTTGCAATGTCAATCTTAGCGCTAACCTATATAGATAATTCTATTGCATTATAAGTACATATTTATGTGAGCACCGACAATGTAGTACTTTCCGTTTTCTTCTTTGTTTGACTGCAATTGTGCTGCCATATTGCACTTGAAAGTAGGCAATTTTTTTTTTTGCAAATCTCTTTGTTATTTATGTTGTTTATTCATATTAAAAAAAAATATTTACATTTGCCATTTCTTCATGTTTTCTTGCTGTTATAATGATTTACCATATATGCTTACATTACCAATGGAGTTGTATAAATAACGATTACTTTGTAACCCGAATACCTTTTTATGAATTATGAAGTACATTTTTGAATTGGGTAACTGAAATTTGATGAGATGAGTAGAAAATACGTACTGTGTATGTGACAATTAGATAATAGATCTGACACTTCATTTGGAAAGCCCAATATTAGCCAATCCCGAACGGCAGCATTGTTATGACTTCATTTTTTCTGAACTTTGTTACATAATTTTTTTTTTTTTTATAGTTTAATCCGTTAAGGAGGAAGACCACCTTGAGCTGTCGGAAAATAAAGTATTTTCGGAATTTATTTTTCAGCATTAAAACAACTTGCAATGATAAATATGATGATTTTATTAGTTATCTTTTTTACAATAAATGTCAATTTTTTTTGCTTGGATCTCGGGCTCCCTGTACACGCTGCACCAGGTCGAGTAGCCCCCCTCCAGCCCGGTTTTCCCCATCGGTGGGACATCTGGACCCATGGCAAGTGAATCTGGAACAAAACTTAGATAGGCAGGTTATTCTCCATATAATTTCGCACTGAAATACTGAAGCCGTTTTTTGAAAAGTTAATTTTTACGAAAATGGTGGTCCATTTATAAAAAATTGTTAATTTTTTACCTGTAAAATTTGCCTCAAAATCATGCTTTAAAAATCCAAATTATAAAATATCAAAAATCCCATCCAGTATTTCGATGCAGAATTAAATTCTCGATATTTTTGCAAGGTTTCATCAAAATCGGTTGAAAACTGCAAGCGTGATATGTCCCACCAGTTTACAAAATGTCGTTTCGAGATAAACGCGTTTGAAGTTTTAGAAACTCGCTCAGTGCCCCGGGAAATTTTTGAAAAAATCGTCTCGTTACCTCGTTTAAATGTTTCTGGCGGACTATAGATGCATACTACATTAAAATACACACCTCATAGAATATTTCAAGCAAAAAAAAAAAATTCGATTTTTTCAAACCGTCAAAGTGGTTTTCCCCCTTAATGAAAATAATTGAAAAAGTAAAAAATTATGATGACGGAGTTTTATTTTTCAATTTTCCTCCAATTTTCGTCAACAAAAATATATTTTCCTAAAAACACGTTTACACGGCATCAGTATTTTCGCATGTCAGATAGAATTTTATATTGCAGGTGGATTTGATTGGGAAAAATATTAATTTTACCAAGGAACAAGTGCAGCTTTTTAATGGGCTAGTTTCTTTTATTTTGACAGAAAAAAGTAATAGAGTGCTTCACTTTTTACTACCACGAAGACAAAGATGGATAACATTGCAATTATTAACGATTTTTTATAGAATATAAACTCAATATTAATTGATTTATTATGGTTGGTTTACGACGAAAGTAGTTTGCTAAACTGTGCTAAAAGGAGTTGTGTTGTTATGTTTAACGGTTTTCATTACCGATTACCTACTAAATAGTTATTGTATAATTTCTCTACAACCCTAAAATAGACACCACTTGCACATGACTCCATTGCATATTGTTGTATTTTTTATTTCACTCTACCCACACATTAATAGTAGCTGCTTTTTTCATTTTACTTTGGCTTCCCTAACATTTAGCTACATACTCGTACGTACATTATATGTGCACGTATATGATGTGATACATTGTACATTAAATTTCTCCAATTTAATGTAATGAATGCCTGCTGCTTTAGGGATAAACAACTTATCATATGTAGGTACATATGCATAGAATTACATTTTCTCGTCTTTTTGCAATTTTCACATTCGTATCACATGCTGATTATACTTACGCCTTTGCACTCACTAACATTCACACATTCCTAATGTAACTACCCAGTGGAAAAATGTCAGCAATAGTAAGGGAAGAAAGGAGGTCATTAAACTTTCATTTGATGATTAATGCTACTTGCCGTCGCTTGGATAAATTTGAATATTGCTTTGTCATAGGAAATTCATGTAAGCGTTACTAAAGCGTGATCCATTAAATTATTTCTTTCAAATGTTGGCCGCGACTACGTCTCAGATGGTCCATCCGTTGAGTAAAATTTTCGATGACTCGTTCGAGCATTTCGACTGGTAACTGGCAAATGACACGCGTGATGTTTTGCTCCAAGGCCTGTATCGAAGCGGGTTTGTCCGCATAAACTTTAGACTTTACATATCCCCACAGGAAAATGTCTAACGGTGTGATATCACACGATCTTGGTGGCCAATCGACCGGCCCATAACGTGAAATTATCTGCTCACCGAAGTGTTCTCTCAATAAATCCATTGATTGATACGATGTGTGGAAAGTGCTTCGAGCTTCAATTTCAGGCATCAAATAGTCGGATATCATGGCACGATAACGGTTGCCATTAACGGTTACGTTCTCACCGGCACCATTTTTGAAGAAATATGGACCGATGATTCCACCGGCCCACAAACCACACCAAACCGTTGTTTTTTCTGGATGAAGTGGCAGCTGTTAAATCTCTCCAGGTTGCTCTTCGTCCCAAATGCGGCAATTTTGCTTGTTTACATACCTATTGAGCCAGAAATGGGCCTAATCGCCGAACAAAATTTGGCTCGGAATAGTCGGATCTTCTTGGAACTTTTCAAGGGCCCATAGAGCGAAGCGATGTCGCTTGGGAAGGTCGGGCGGCTTCAGTTCTTGCACAAGCTGTATTTTGTACGCTTTCAATATAAGATCTCGACGTAAAATGCGCCAAGTCGTTCTATACGTCAGTTCGATTTGCTGCGAACGGCGCCGAATCGACTCTCCAACGGTCTTCGTGTACACTCTCAGCTACGGCCGCTATATTTTCTTCACTGCGTGCTGGACGTGGTCTATTCGGTCGAATATTATCCAATAATGAATGCTGGGTCTCAAGATGGGTGATGGCGTTGCGAGTAGTACGCTCAGTAGGCCGATTATGTTGACCATAAGTTGGACGAAGTGCACGGAACACATTCCTCACAGAACGTGAATTTTCGTAATAAAGTTGAACGATTTGTAAACGTTGTTCAGGAGTAAGTCTTTCCATGATGAAATGCCAAACAATACTAAACAAAAATAACATGACAGCAAGGCATGACTCACACGTGATCTGTCAAAAAAACGCTATTGAAAAAAGTATGTCTACTTGGATCATCCAATATAAACTTTTAGTCAATGAATTGTTTCGTAGATTTTGTTAATGCATTACCACCTTACTACTCACTATTATGTGATGAGAAGCTTACTGATAAAAACTTGTATCAGTAAAGTAATATGAAATTCAATAGCTGATGGAAAAAGTGACAGATTTAACTACGTATTCAATCCTAGGGATCCTAGTTTGGTGAACTGCTTTTCAGAAAGCATACTCGTATACTCAGATCCACGAGGAATCAATGATTCCTTTAGCTTGCCAAGTACTAGAGAACCAGGCAGTGCTTGGAATTTCTAACTGGTACATGCCACATAAGTAGGAAGTTTAGCTTGCCTAACAGCCGCAGCATTTTTCAAGCAGAGAGAGAGAGAGGACGTAGCGTTCTCCATAAACAGAGAAAGCAAAATCTCAAAATCTCCTATAAAGTCTGCTAAAAGTACTGGAATTGCACATTCTAACATCAAAGATCACGATTCACTGTCGCAGATCTCTTGATGAGTTGTATAATTTGCACCTTATGTGGTGTCGGTCACAGTGACTTTCCAGGCCATTGTGGAGCGGACGAAATGCCATTAATTTAGAACTTCTTCCTGAATTTGCAAGCTTGAGTACTCCACTGAGCACCTAAAAGCTATTAATAGACAATAGAGTGACAAATAAGACAAACGACCGGTGGACACACTATATTTCAAGGGAGACTGCGTAACAGATCTGACTAGCAGAAAAAATCTGCTCAGTCTAGATAGATGTATATTGAGAAGGTCTTACAGCACAATAATTTCTCGGCACTTAACACATAGGGCTATAAGAAGCTGCAAGAACGAAGTAAAAATAATCCTGGCTGCAAACGCAAGTCACATTAGAATTTCATTTATATAAGTCAGATAGCCTTATAGTGAATATTATGGATCTTACACGCTTCATCCTGTGCTCCAATTGCTTCGTTCGCACTGACAGGTGATCCAACAGACTCGTGAGCTTGTCAGCACAATACTGAGTACGATCAAAAGTGAAATATTCAATACATACTTCAAAAAAGCCAATAAAAGAGGAGAAGGCATAACGGGATGCAGGAATCTACAATTTAGGAATGTAGGAATCCTAGACTGTACTCGTATGTTGACACACGTTTTGGCCCAGATACTCCAGACATTAGTCCGGACTTCGACCCTGGTCCCCATACAGTTCAACGCCTATTCTTCAGCAGCGCTTTATGGCTTTATGGACAGCTCCATTCGAGATCGCCATGTTCTTAATCTGTCACTGCATGAAGATATCGACATAAACTACAATAATACTTGAATCATTTCCGTATTTCTGTTGCTACAACAACAACACCATCAAGAGTGAATTTTCCAGCAAATACCTCAAATATGGAAAGTCGTAATACAGCATATCTATGGCCAAACTGCAATTGGAAGAAATCGTAAAAATTAACACTTTAAAATCGGAAATATGCATCAAGACTGATGGCGCAACGGAACGTATATTGGATGAATATTTAGTTTAGACGTAATAAATCGGAGTTTTGGGGTCGATAAATTTCTGTAGATGAAACTTGGATACGCTATTATACCTTAGAACATTGCCCCACTTTCTGAGGTTGTTATAACCAACCTGTGAAATTCTTAACTAAATCCGGTTGGATTGATGATGAAACGGAATAGAAATATTCGCTTAGCCTTTCTGGCCTAAGTGAGTCCCCACATTGTGGGGACGGCAACACTAACAGTTAAAACCGTTGGAATCAGCTTAAGAAACAGCAAAACTTTGTTTTATCAGTTGCGAAATGACGGCGACTATTTTTTGGGATTGTTATAAAATTATCTTAATCGATTACCTTTAAAAAGAAAAAAACAATTACAGGACCTTAGTGCACATCGAAGCTCTGCGCCATCATTGCTGATGCCACTTTGCTGCGGATTCCTGCGGCGGAACCACCTTCCGCCTTAATGGCTTTTTCCTTGCGGAATTTCCCATAAGCCCCACGCCAAGAGCCGCGTCATATCCTTCATACTGCATCCTTTGGGACGATGGCCTATTCGAGACCGGGGTTGAGTCCCCCCCCCTGCGATCTTGATGGCGTCCGCATCATCTTTGGGACACGGCACGGTGAACACGACACCTGCCTTAACCGCCTCGCCAAACTTCTCTGTGCGAATAACACTCCATTTAGAAGTGTCATTCACATAACCGTTTTGCCGTTGCAGCCTCCTTAGAAGGATGTCGCTGCACACAGCATTGCCATGAGCTACGATCACCATCTTCCTCTTTGCCGAAATGGCAGTTAGATTGTCACATTTCAGCTTTGTACCCTCTCACAAACCGGTTAGGTGCACCGTCATACACAGCCATTTTTTGGATTGCTGATTTTTGCACCTTAGTACAAACAATCCGCTCTCTACCTTTGCCCTGCCGACAAATCCAATGTCTTGCGGATACCTTTCTAATCTCCAAATATTCATGTAAAATGTGGTTTACCTACTCGGTTGAGTTGCCTATTGCCTCAGCCACCCCACGCAATTTCATTCCCCGAACGTCCAATATAATTCTATGGATTTTATCGATGATTCATGACGGGACGACTTCCTTTTGACAACCTGAATGTTCAGTCATTTGTCCTGGTACGACCATAATAAAATTCAAAAAATCACTTTTTAACGTTTTTCCATTTTCCTTTAAATTCACGAGGTTGTCTGCTTTAAATGGCTGTGAAACACAATCTAAATCCTAGCCAGCCAAGAGTTGCACAATGTGCAGTTTGCCTTCGTGTTTTCACACCAACGACAACGATGTGTAAGCACGATGGTATGCTTTCCCTTTTCAGTTACTGTTTAACTTTTGACGAAGCAACACTGTTGCACATGTTCACGTACTCCCTTTGATATACACACACACACAGTAATGCAAATGTTTTAGTATTCGTGTGGCCGGCATTGATCTAAATGTCATAGCTTGCTCAAAATTTGACAGTAGTCTATTAACAGATAATCGTTGACAGGAACCAGTATTGCATTTAAAGTTACTATGCGGGGAATACAAAAAGGCTATAATTTATCTAACTGCCCTCGTATGTAAAAGCAGATTAAGTAATTTTGATGAAAAAATGTCTTGTAAGGTTTAGGTTGTTTGGCGTACAAATTAAAAAATATCAACTAATCGATATTTTTTACAATAAATTTGTTATCGTTGCGTTGCTGCCCCTTTTTCTCCACTGGGTAAATGTAAGTAATCGACCTGTGTTCTTTGAACTTGCAAATGCGAACAGCTACATGTACATACATACAATGAATCGGGTGGTATGGTTAGGGTTATTTTAGTCTTTTCTTTTACTCTTATGGAGGAACATATTTAATATTATTTGAAGAAAAGTGTTGTTTATTATGTATTCACCTGTATTTATGATTGTAATTGTTTTTACATTTATTGCTGATTTTTTGTTTATTTCCAATCTTCGTGCCTGTGTTTATATACTTTTATTATTGTTTATTATAAGCATTTAATATAAATATGATTACGGTTAATGATTCATTGCACCTACTACTGCTGCTGCTTCTGCTGCTGTTCACCACTTTATGGTATTGTTGTTATTGGTTCAATGTTCTAATTAAAGGTTAATGTGTAAACGTTTCGTTATTGTCAATTTATCATAATATTGCTAAAGGGCATTTATAATATTGGATTAGAGTGCGACAAATGGAAGTGTTAATATGAAATTCAAATTCGAGTATATAAGAATTAAACAAAAACTCAAATATTGACCGTTATAATAGATCACATTAAAATTTTCTACATTTTCTCATTCTTTTAGGAAACCTATCCATCATCACCACCCGTTTGGTTTGCAGAAAGTGAAGAAACAAGCGTAACAAATGCTGTACAAATATTGAGTAACACAAATGGACGTGATAATCATGTTATAAATCAGGTAAATATGCATATGAATAATGCTGGCCGCTTCTGGGCGATTGCTTCCTTCAGACGGTCCAATTGTTGTTAGTACAGGTCCGAATTTAGAGTTTGGACGTAGGGGAGCAGCTCATAGTAGATGATTCCCTGCCAATCCCACCAAACACTTAGCAAAACCTTCCTGACCACGGCCGTTTTCGCTTGACGTTGTCGTAAGTGACCCACTTTTCATCACCAGTAACCATCCGCTTCAGAAATGGATAGATTTTGTTGCGATTCAGCAGCGATTCGCATATGGAAATTCGGTCCATGTGGTTTTTTTTGCTTTAACTCGTGTGGCACCCATACATCGAGCTTCTTTTTGTATTCAGCCTTATTTAAATGGTTCCAAACAGTTTTTTGTGCAATGTTTAGCACCTGGGCAATAGAAACAGTGCTTACATGACGGTCAGACTCGACGATTTCCATCACTTTATCGATATTTTCGACAATTGGCCTTCCAGAGCGTGGTGCATCTTTGATATCAAAATTACCGGAACGTAATCGACGAAACCAAAATTGCACGTGATTGGCTGTTACAGTTTCAGGACCATAAACACTATTCACATTTTCAGCCGTCTGGCTTGCGTTTTCGCCTTTATCGAAGAAAAACTATAAAATATGGCGTATTTTCTCTTAAACGGCGTCCATCTTTGACGCGTGCTCAAACAATACTGAGTCAAGCAATCACAAAACAGCCTAAAACAGGGTATTGTCAATCGAATTGTAGTTCATTTGGTACAATTATATATGGATGATGATTGAACCACAAAACGAAATGAGGAAACGTTTATAAACAGTTTGACGGACCTGTCCTTGGTTAATGGAAAAGATCTTTCCCTGATAATATTTACCTCAAACTGGTTTGAGCTGTTAATAATAGAAACTCGAGACTGCACCCAACATATATTCCTGGGCATAACACAAGAAGTATTCCGAGTTTACAGGCTACCTATGGCAGCTCACAATAGACGATAAAATGACATGTGGACTGTATCTATCTCCGGTAAGACATCGCAGCAGATTTAACCAACGATGGACTAGAACCGCAATAAAATTCTGCTTAATCTAGACGGAAGCGTCTTGCGGATAGTGGCTGATGTAATCACAGGTCATTGTATTTTTGGCATACATGTCAAAAAAATGGAAAGACGGAGTCAAAACTACGGTTTATTTGTTGTGCACATGAGAGGTGCGCTATAGAGTCTTTCTGCTTAAATAAAGCCACACTTACTTGTGTTTCAGGACATCGCAAAGTTGATAGAAATAAGGTTGCAAACGAATTAGTTAGAAGGGGCTTCACACATCATTATCCTTTCCTAGAACATACTTTTCATGGTCTTCAAACCGCTCGCTCATTGAGGACTGGATCAAAACCTCTAGAACTCCTATTGAAATACCATCCTTAGTTTGAGACAAGGGTCCAGATTATAACAAACCTGATTTGGGATTGCTCATACACTACTTATTAGGCCATCATACTCTTAGATATCGCCTCCCTAAAATGGGAATACTTTAAGAGACAATTTGATACCAACTTGTTTGGAAGACGACAAAACGTTCATGCATGGGTTATAGAATATTATAACTCTTAATAACTTTAAAAGTCATCAAGAGATGCTGAATTGTACCACAAAAAAAACTTAAATAACTATTGCAGTAAATGAGAAATGCAGAGATTCAGAACTCAGTACAAAAGCCACGGATTACTGGCTTTACAAGGCCAATAAACAGTTAGACCAGTGAGTGTTTAATTCACCAATAAGAACGAGAAGGATGGGCTTGAAAAGCGCTAGAAGAAAAAGCAAATACTTTTGCTGAACATTTGCCAGAAGTGTTCCAATCATTTCCAAGCAAAAGCCTGCAAAATGACGTCGCACTACACCAATTCTTGGAATCACCATCACAAATGGGCACTAAAATTTAGCCTTTCAAACTTAATGAACAAAATTGGGTCATCAACAAAACTTTGAATTAAGGAACGCCCTTATTACGGGAAACGTTTTACAACTGCTACCTGATTCTGGGTGCCGTGGCTCAGTGGTTAGTGTGTTGGCCTTCTGATCTGTAGGTCGTGGTTCAATCCCCGGCTGATGCATAACAAATTTAATATCGAAAATATTTTTCTTTCGAACGGTACCCACCTGTCGGCAAGCAATTGGCAATTCTTCCGGCAGTAACAACTTGCCATGAAAAAGCTTCTAAAAGGAACTCTGTGACAAAGCCCAGAAAAAGTGATGTCACAAGGGTTCTGCCGTTCGGATTCGGCTAAAATAAGTAGGTCCCTTCTAATACTGTCCAAATTTAACACGCACAACAGCAATGGAAGAGAAGCTTGGCCAATGAGCCCTTCGGGGCTTTAAGTGCCACATATTTATTTATTTTTTTAAAACCTTTTTTGTGGGTGCCGTAGCTCAGTGGTTAGTGTGTTGGCCTTCTGATCTGTAGGTCGTGGTTCAATCCCCGGCTGATGCATAACAAATTTAATATCGATAAGATTTTTCTTTCGCCACTGAGCTACGGCACCGACAGCAAAAAAGGTTTTACCTAAGGTTAAATTGAACGAGCATATAACGCATCTCCATTCAATTAGATCAAGGTAGTGTAGCCTTGAGGAACACCCGGGACTCAGGGTCCAGTACTCTACACTCTATTCACAGTCCATCTACCTTTAACAGAGAGCACTTATACCGCAACTTTTGGAGGAACCACTCGGCTCTATCCTTAGTGAACAAGGCACTAATCCGTAAAATTATATTGAAGCCGGTTTGTAACTATGGGATCAAAATTTGGGGTTCTGCATCTAAATCAAATATAGATGTAATCCAAAGATTGCAGTCCAAAACCTTGGGAATATGTGCAAATGCCCCAGAATTTATTCCCAACGAAATTATTCATCATGATTTAAAGTTCCCCGCAGTCTTCCTCAGCCCGTTTAACATCATATCATATCAAGGGAGTTCAGTCGTTCAGAATCGGCTAATATAGCCTGGGCCATCGCTTGGTTTCTCTTTAAATTTATGCTATTTTGACAATGACAGCTCTGTCCACTCTGTGACGCCCAAAAAAGTGACAGAAAGTATGCTTTGGAATATTTTCAAGTCCCTAATAGTTTCTTGTTCACCGAAATTTAGGCTAATATGGCTTTTTATCCTTCTCCCATTCATAATATTTGTTTCTCTACTCGCAGGTTGGCATATTATTACGTGAATTGTGCCGCTTGCACAATGTACCGCTGCCGCCCGATATTGATAACTTAACAATACCATTTCAATTGCCACCACCACCGCCATCGAATGTATCACCATTACATCGACAGCAACGAGGACTTGGTGATGATGACGATGACGATGATGATGATGATCAACGCCAGATTGAGGATATTGATTCGGATCAGGATGAAATTGAAGATCCCATTGGTGATAGTGAACAAGAGAGTGAGGGTGATGAGGATCTGCCATTAGAGATGGACGATGTGCGTAGTACGAATAAGGTACGATATTCATTTGAGCATAATTTTAAATTTCTTTGATAAAATCTAAACTTTTGTCATTCAACTTATAGAAAGACGAAATGGAAGTTGAACATTTAGCGACTTTAGAAAGACTGCGACAGAGTCAAAGACAAGATTACTTAAAGGTATATACATACTTTTTACATATAGATCGGAAATTGAAAGGATAGTAATTGAAAATGTATCTCTTCTCTACTAGGGTTCAGTTTCTGGTTCAGTACAAGCCACCGATCGTCTAATGAAAGAGTTACGTGATATATATCGTTCAGATTCATTTAAAAGTAATATGTACTCAATAGAATTGGTCAATGATTCCATATATGAATGGAATATACGTTTAAAATCTGTTGATCCTGATAGCCCGCTGCACAACGATTTGCTTATGCTCAAAGAGAAGGAGGGTAAAGATAGTATTCTGTTGAATATCATCTTTAAAGAGGCGTATCCATTTGAACCGCCATTTGTGCGTGTTGTACATCCGATTATATCGGGTATGTAATCATAAAATGGTGAATAATGTGAATGAAATAATATAATTTGTCTCTCTCTCTCTCTCTACATATTTATAAAGGTGGTTATGTTCTTGTCGGTGGTGCCATTTGTATGGAACTTTTAACTAAACAAGGATGGAGTTCAGCATATACGGTAGAAGCGGTTATAATGCAAATTGCCGCCACATTGGTTAAGGGCAAAGCACGAATACAATTTGGCGCTACAAAGGTATGTTCTTTTATATGATGTACGAGACGTGATAAAAATAACGTTTTTATTGGGTGTGCGAAAAAGTTCGGTAACAAATTGTCGGTAGATGACTCTAAAATGTAACATCTCTGGTAATATTAATTGCAATTACACTTTTTGAAAAGGTGACATCTTAAGCTTCAGTTTGTTAGAAAATATTATGAAAATAGAATTCTTCTGTGAAAAGCTATCCACGTTTAAAATGAATGAAAATTCGGAAAATTATCATAATATTTTGCTTTTCTACTATAGAAAAGATAAGAATGCGTCGCAGGCTGCTGAAAAAATGTGTCAAGTTTACGGAGACGATGCTGTAACTAGAAAAACAACAGCGAAGTGGCGACCATAATGTGCGAAAAAGATCATGGACGAAGAGAGGTGAAGTTTCGCAAACGGTGGCGAAGCCAAGATTGACACCAAGAAAGGTAATGCTGGGTGTCTGGTGGGATTGGAAGGGAATTGTTCATTATGAGCTTCTACAATTTGGTCAAACGATTGATTTTGATCTCTACTGTCAACAATAAATGAGATTGAAGCAAGCAATTGAATGAAAACGTCCAGAATTGATCAACATGTCAACGCCATACCACACACATTTTTGATAATCCGGCGGAAACTGCGAGAGCTTGGCTGGGAAGTTTTGATGCATCCACCAAATAGTCCAGACCTTGCACCTTCAGATTATCATTTGAATGAATCAGTCTTTACCTACATAACTCTCCTTATGGTGTAAACTTTAACTAAGTAGAGGCCTGCGAAACGCTCTTGGATTTGTTTTTCGCTAAAAAAAAACCCAGAAGTTCTGGGTTTGGAATAATGGCTTTATCCTAAAAACGACAAAAGGTTATCGATCAAAACTATATTCAAATACAGGGTGATTTTTTACCAACTTGGTTTTTGGCAACACTGTTTTTGACAGCTCGGCTGTTTTCGTGTAACATGTTACTGTCAAACATGTTCAATTTGGTCTATAACTTAACCATGGATCGACTTACAACCGAACAACGCTTGCAGATTATTGAATTTTATTATTAAAATTCATGCTCGGTTCATTCATTCATTAATTCTATGATCAGTTTGGGCGACCTTCTGAGACGGCTATTTGGAATCTTGTGACTAAATTTCGCACCAAATTTACTTTATTGGACATTAAACCACCAACACGCATACTTAGAGTGCGGATAGAGGAAAATAATGCTGCTGTATCCGCCAGTGTTGTTTATGACCGTGAATTATCGATTTATTCGGGAGAGAGTATGCCAAAAATGGACCCAGCGTATGAGCTATTTAAGGCGCAGCCGAGGTCAACATTTACATGAAATCATCTTTAAACATTGTTTCAAGTGTTTCATTTTTGGTCAAATTTGTAGCCGAACTTTTTCGAACACCCAATATACAATAGCCTAGACAGACGGCAGCCTAATTCCGGATTACCGGCGCACTTAATCCGAATAAAATAATAACCTGACAGACGGCAGTATTGCGGATTAACTAAACGGCTGATTGCTGTTTTATTAGGTCTGTCCACTTACATTCACCGTTCGTAATTGACAGCTGGATTTATTTGTTCGCCAACACTTTTCATGTTGAAAACTGTTAACAATTGTTAAAAGTTGTTTGTTAGCGAATACACCTAATATTTTGTAAAATGGATCGAGAAAAATTCACAATAAACAATTTTCAGCAGTGTTGCCATCGCAAATTGCCCTAATCCTCTTTTATTTTGAGAATTAACTCATAGAGTTAATTCGAGTTAACTCGGTAATCCGGAATTAGGCTGCCGTCTGTCTAGGCTATAAGATATATGGATAATATGGCCTGGTTCAGCAAAAAACATAAAATTTGAATAAATTAAAGTATTTTTCCGAAGGAAGTAGAAATAAATTTCTGATTTAGACATGACGTTGAATTTCTTATCGAAATATTTGCCCAGGAAATGCGCTTAGAGCGATGAAATGTATGTCTGACCCTCATACAAATAAATAATTACCCCCTATCTTCACCCTTTACGAAGGAAAGACAGCACCTTGAACAAAGCAAACACTTGAATCGTCGAAAAGCGGTAAATATATGGCCGACCCCAAAATCTGAAAATTATTTTTTCTTCCTTGGGGAAAATAATACAAAATTTCTATTTTTTGCTGAGACAGATGCCAAAATATTACTTCATACGAGGGCGGAATGATAATGAAGCTACCTAAGTAGGAAAAAAACATTTTTTTTTTTCAAAAACCACTTATTTCTCAACATAGTCTCCTTTTACTTCGACACACTTAGTAAGACGATATTTCAACTTTTTTATACCATCTGAATAATACGATTTCGGGAACCCCTCAAAATACGCGTTAGTTTCGGTAATCACTTCTGCGTTTGAGCTCAATCTTTTTCCTGCGAGCCATTTTTTCAAGTTTGGAAACAGGAAAAAGTCACTAGGAGCTAAATCTGGACTATAAGGTGGATGATCAACCAATTCGAAGTGTATTTCAAGTAATTTTAGCATCGTATCTAATGCTGTGTGAACCGGTGCGTTTCCTGTGATTGTGGACGCGGCACCAATCTTGCCGATAGCTTTTTCATATGCAAATGTTCATGCAAAATGTTGAACACACGTTCATATGAGATGTTTACCGTTTCAACAATCTCACGCAACTCGACTCGGCGATCATTCATAACGATATCGATGATTTTCTTGATATTTTCTTCAGTAACCAGCTCTTTTGGCCTTCCTGTTGATGGTATTGTTGCAGTGCTTGTTCGGCCGCGTTTAAATTCAGTAATCCAATATTTTACCATGTAATCTGACGGAGCAGACTCACCGTAATGTTTATCGAGCTTTTCTTTTGTCTCTTTCGCCGTTTTCCCTTTCAAATAATAGTGTTCAATCACTGCACGAAATTCGCTTTTTTCCATTTTTCAAGAAACACAAAAGTTGGTTACTTCAAACGACTACAACAAATAAACTAATCGATGAAGTTGGATGACATTTTAACAGCTGACGTTTGACAGATCGCAATTTCAAAAACGTTTGTGCTGCCTTTTTCGTACTTAGGTAGCTTCTTTATCAATCCACCCTCGTACTATATTCTCACTCACAAATTTCTTTTCTGATGAAACTAGTTTGGGATTGAAATGAAAACATGTACTAAAAGAAATTTTCCAAATGAACTCTAATTTTTAACCTTATCTCTCTCTCTCTCACTCTCTCTTAATTTTAGGCCTTATCGCAGGGTCAGTACAGTTTGGCGCGTGCACAACAAAGCTTCAAATCGCTGGTGCAAATACATGAGAAAAATGGTAAGTAAGAAGATGGAGAGCAAAAAATAAAGATTTGGCATCGTACGATTTCGCCATTTTAAACGAAATTTTTGTACACATATGACGTCATCGTAATGTGAGAGAAAACGTTGTAAACAAATTTTGAAGGAAAAATAAAAATGAAACAAATAAAACAATTCCAATCGGTTTACTTAGGCAGACTTATTTATATGTTGCAATCGACACTATAACAATGACATTATGGAAATAGACAATGGAGGAACCCTCGTGTACTCGTAACATCTGGTCTAAGTTGGACTTGAAAAGGACAAACAAAAATTACTACATGGGTTTATAAGTCTTATATCTGACGTAAAGACTCATTCATCTTCTAAATAAATAAATTTAGCTGATATATCGGATGAACGATTGCGAGAATTCATTCACTCAGTGGAAACCGGCGAAGATGTAATTGATTTCATCAGCGACGACGAACTGTCAGATACAAATTACGTTCTATATGATGACAATTTTGAAAAGGACGAATGCTCTATCGAGGAAATATCTTCTAGATCCTCAACATTCGCTCCTGCTACGGCAGTAACAGAAGCAGTGGCATCTATTTCGATATCAAGGGAAGATGTACCCACTCTTGACACAGCAGTATCGACCATTCTCTTTGGTAGAGTAGACTAGTCCTTCAAGTACTCCTTTCGTTAGGTGTTTCGCTGGTTGAGGTGTTACTGGCCAATCGTTTCTTTAATAAAATATAAACTATTTGGTTTCCTTTTTAGCCAGAGATGAAATACAATTCGAAAAATTCGAATTCGAATTTTCAAAGATGAGAAGGGAAATTTACCGGCACGTTTACACTTCAACGAAGTTGCTTTTCGAGGAAGACTTTTGGCATTGGTAAAAAAGCGAAGCATAACAAATTTAATATCGATAAGATTTTTCTCTCGAATGGTACCCACCTGTCGGCAAGCAATTGTCAATTCTTTCGACAGTAACAACTTGCCTTGAAAAAAACTTCTAAAAGAACTCTGTGACAAAGCTCAAAAAAAGTGATGTCACAAGTGTTCTGCCGTTCGGAATCGGCTAAAATAAGTAGGTCCCTTCTGATACTGTCCAAATTTAAGACGCACAACAGTAATGGAAGAGAAGCTCGGCCAATGAGCCCTTTGGAGCTTTAAGTGCCACATATTTATTTTTTTTTTATCCTGTTGCAGATCTGAAGATCACCATTTTCCAGTCTGCTTATGTAAATTATCACAAATTCAGTGTGTTTGTGAAAAATGTAATTTGCATTTATGCTGTTCAAATGCAAAAAAAAAAAATGTTTTTAAAATTACCTTAATTGTGAAAAAGGTCCCTTTGTATCGGTCGATTAAAAATGATTTTTCTCCTACGGATTTTGAATTATGATTGTTGAGGTCAAATTCTACTACGAAAAAAATGCCCGTCTTCTCGTCTAATTTTGTGAAAAAAATTGTTTTAATTGTGTTAATTCGTTTTCGTTTTTTTTTTTTATTTTTTTATACCGTTTTTCTCTCACTTGTGATGACGTCACATGTGTACATGAGCAATAAATTGCATTTCTTGATGACGGAAGTATGAAATTCTTATATTTGCATATATGTACAAGCGATTTTATTTGTATTTAATGTATTTTTCTTTACTTTTTTTTTTTCCATTTACAGGCTGGTTCACACCGCCAAAAGAAGATGGTTAAACCAATAACAATGATTTGAAGTGCTTATACAAATGTGTATTGTATGTAATATGTATGATTAGCTGCGCAACATTAGGGCGTTTTGTCGTCATTGTGTTTGTGGTTTGTTCTGTCTCTCACTCTCTCCATATATGCATACATATGTATATACATATAATTACATATGAAAAGCAAGCACGATTTTCTTCTGCATATACATAATTATAATAATAATAAATATAAAACTGCGAAAGTGGTGTGTAGTTTAACGTATCGTATTTGATTGTTTTATACATTATTGCTTCTTATCTTTGTTTTTTTTTTTTTTTTCTTTTCTTTACTTTTTTTATGTCTAGTTTGTTTATTTGACTCTTCGTTTATTGCTTCCTCTCTCTATATATATATATATATATATATTAATACATATGTACATGTATGTATACTTTATATATATATATATACCATAAATATAAATTTTATTTAATTGTTTTAATAATAATAATTAAAATATAATATATATATATACAAGTAAAACAAGTAAATATACCTTTAGTATACCCCTAAAGGTATATACTACGTAATAACAGCAAGGAATAATAATAATAATAATAATAAATAACTAAATAAACATTTATATATATAACTACATATATATATGAATACATGCATACATATAATTTAGTTGTAAAAACTTAAAAGATAATACGAAAACATACATTATATATATATGTATATTGAATGAAACGATACGTATATGTATGTGTACGTATAATTACATATAGATAAGAGCATACATACATACATATAATTTATGATAATATGAGAATCATCATTCAATAAAACTTATACAATATACATGCATCGTGTGGCAGTCGTCAATAGTCGAAATATAGACGGTCGTCGTCGGCGTCGTCGCTCGTCCAGGCATTTTATCATCATCATCCATCATTCATCCATCTCGATCATACGGATATAATGCATATATAAATGCAACCCATACCTACATACATATAGTACATGCAAAAATTGTCTATAATAATAATAATAATAATACGTTTTGATATGTTTCACTCAAATCGAATTATCCGAATTTGTTTCTTTTGTAATTATATGTATATCCACATACACAACACATTTAATTTTTCATTCATTTGAAATTCACATACATACATATATTTTATGCAATAGTAATAAAAATACCATACATTTATACATACGTATATACCTATATGATAAATACATAAATAATGATATATACATATATACTATGTTGTATATATTATATGATATATTACATTCATATACATATATATCTCATAAGCGATTTTTATTCATATTATTGTATATACACATACATACCTGTACTTGACTATAGTGTATTTTGGGATTGTTGGACTTTCGAAAGCGATAACCTGTCAAAGTTAAATGGTGGCCACATTCGAGATGTTAATCACAAACGCAGTGTTGTAAATTTGCCAAAGTGCCATTCGCCAAACTTTCCAGCGGCCATTTTGCGCAACATACGAGGGCGGTCCCAGAACTACCCGATCTGACATATACATAGATGGCGGCAGTAGTTTGAAAAAAATGACTTTGGTGAAAAGTGGCCACCTTATAAAACATATGGTTTAAGTTTCAAGGCGCCACGTTGTTTAGTATTTTGTTTTTTTTTTTTTTTTTTGAGTCATCGAAATTTAACGACCTCAGTGAATTTGTAAACATGGAAAAAATTTGTCACCGTTATGTAATTCAATACTTTTATTTGAAAGGTCTCAGTCCAACGATTATTAAAACCGAACTAGATTCTGCTGGGATTCTGTGAGAGTCTGCTCCTTCGTTTACGACCATAAAATATTCGGTGGCAGAGTTTAAACGAGGTCGTACGAGCTGCTGAACACCGTTGTGGTCGACCAATTGAGGTAGCCACGCCAGAAACGGTTAAGAAAATCCACAAAATAGTCTTGGATGATCGTCAGCTGAAGGTGGTGCGTGAGCTAGGTGAAATTACAGGCATTTCAAAAAGTGCTATACATCGTATATTGACCGAAAATTTGAAGATGAAAAAGCTGTGCAAGATGGGTGCCGCGTTTGATCACAAATAGAACACAAACAACGTCGTGAAAGCCGAGTTTTTGCGTCGATTCGTAACCATGGAGACAAAGGAGCAGTCAAAACAGTGGACTGAAAGGGGAGAATCGTGTCCAAAGAAGGCGAAGACAGTTCTATCTGCAGGCAAGGTTATGGCGTCTTGTTTTTTGGGATGCACGTGGGATCATTTTTATTTACGGTCATTTTTATCTTCAAAAATTCAATTATCTTCTAATTTGTTGCAGCGTTTAAGTGATGAAATTAAAGAAAAAATGCCGCATTTGGCGAAAAAGAAAGTATGGTTTCATCAAGACAATGTCGACCAGTTCACAAATCCGCAATTGCAATGGCCAAAATCAATGAGTTAAAGCTCGAATTGCTTCTGCACGCACCTTGTTCGCCAGATTTAGGTCCTTCGAATTATTTTCTATTTCCAAATTTGAAAAAATGTCTTGGTGGTAGAAGATTTGCAAACAATGAAGAGGTGGAGTCTGCGGCAGATGGCTATTTTAAAGAGGTAGACAGTTCATACTATAAACAGGGTATCGAAGCTATAGAATATCGTTGGGAAAAATGTATAGAGCTAAGAGGAGATTATGTTGAAAAATAGAGAAAACTTTTTTGTTTTTTCTTTGTTATGTCAGGTAGTTCTGGGATCGCCCTCGTAAGTATCACAGAAATCAACACTACAGGATGTGCGCGATGGCAATGCAATCACGTTATATGGATTAATAATTTGCAATGTTACAGCAGAGTATAGCTGAGTATCAATAGCAGTGTTGCAAACAGGCAACAAGGTTGCAATATTGCGGCAATTAATACGTAGCTCCAAAATTTGAAACATTTCAAGCACTTATTTTCAAGGAAGCATAAAGAAATTCCGGATTTGCACACGCCTACTTGTTAGTTTTAAAACAGTGGTGGCTGATCCACAAATATCCTACCAAGTCATCCAATTACCACTACAGCCACTATAAAATCGTCAATTTTATGGGAGAACCCCTCTAGGAAGTGAAGTTATGGCGTAAGTATATGTAAGTAGGAAATGTTGAGGAGGAAAAATAAATGGTGGTCAGTTATACATTTCACCATTTTCAGGCTTTGTTTACCATTTTGTATGGGAGTGGAGATAAGGGTAAAAATGTTCGCATGGAATGTTGAGGAGGAAAAACAAATGGTAGTCGGTTGTATATTTCACCACTTTGGGTATGATGTTTGGGCAGTTGTTGTCATTTTCTGGTGTTTTACGATCATTTTGTATTGAAATTCCCTTAAGGGGTGTAGATAGGAGAAATGGTGAGGATGAAAAATTAATGGGGGTTAATAATACATATTTTCTCTCTAGGGACGATTACTGGGCAGTTAGTGTAATTTCTTTTTTGTCGATGCTGATCTATGGCTCTGTAGATTGGTGAGAAGCTCTTTGGAAGAACTATAACACCAATAAACTACGGTAAGTTCAGCGCACTGCGTGCGTTGGTGCCACTGGGGCCTGTCGCACCTGCCCCGCTGCATCCTTGGATCCTATTTTGAACCTCCTCCCAATTGAGTTGCACATACTATGTACTTTATCACAAACGGCACTCAGATTCAGGGAATCTGGATGTTGGAAGTGTACTCAACAAGGACACAGTAGTATCCTTAGACATGTACCTATAGATATAGTTGACAACAGGACGGAAATGGACAAGCACCACAACCTGCGCAATTTCAAAAGCCACCTGGCCAGACTACAATGAGAAGAGGACAAGGAGCCTTCTGAGTAGATCTAGGGCCATCATACACATACTAATAGCAGTATGCACAGGCCACTGGGCCATTGGTACACATGCAGAGAAAATGGGTATTCCGTACAATGACCATTACAGAAGCTGTAACGACATAGCCGCTAAGAAGGCGGTGGAGCATTTCTTGTGTAAATGTCCGACCTTAACCAGAAACCGATTAACATCCATAGGTAGCCCTTTCTTTGATAACCTAAGACAGTTATCTAAAATAGAGATCTCCCATATCCTTCAATTTATAAACAACTCCGGCTGGTTGTAACATATCCTTCAACACTCAGTAGGCCTTAGCGAGATTTTTGGTTCAAAACGGCATTTTGTTTGCTACTTGAGCGATCAGGGTCGCAGCCATTCTACCTACCTACCTACCCCTTAGGGGGTATGTACGTTTAGGGGAAATGTTGAGAAAAATAACTATTGGTCAATAATACATCACTTCATCACTCTAGAGCCGAATTATGTAGTTATATTTCAAGTGTTTTTTCAGTAATTTTATATGATGGTCCCCTTAAGGGTGCAGATAGGGGATAATGTTGAAGAGTAAAAATAGATCAGTCAGGGGGTCAGTCATACATTTCAACGCACTAGAACCAATTTCTGGAGTTATTTTGCGATTTTTATTCGCGGCGCTAAGGTGTTCAAATGTAATATTGAGGAGGAAAAATTAATGAGAGTCGGTCATAGTACATTTCTCAGCTCTGGAGGCAATTTCTGTTCAATTATGATGTTGATTGGTCGATTTTTAGATGTTATTCGATAATTTTGTATGGGAGTCCCCATAAAGAGTGAAAAACAACAACAACAACTCAAGGCTGTAACTTAACATCACCTGCATAACGCCGACCTTTTGACTGCATGATTAAAGTCGAATGAATTTGTTTTTAATATTGTCGATTTTTGGAATAGTACCCATTAAAGTGGAGCGCTCCCCATACAAAAAAAAAAGTTTCAAAATTTCATCCCTAGATTCAAAGGTTATGTTGGTGCGTTCTCGGGACTAAACCCTTTTAGAACTGCCAAAATGTTTTTTTTTATCATAGCACAGATGTTGATTGTCCGACTATTGAAAATAATAGCTCGTTGAAAAGCTATCAGCGAGGACTATAATTCCTTAACATATGATTGACAGCATTTGCGGGAAGTTTTGATTTACTTCTTTAATTTGGAGAAAAGTGCAGCTGATTTTTTTCGCTTGGGATTGTCGTAGTGGATCCACTTTTCATCACCAGTAACGATGCGATGCAAAAAACCATTCCTTTGTTGCCTTTGGAGCAGCTGTTCGCAAGTGAAAAATCGCCTTTCGACGTCTCTCGGCTTTAACTCGTACGGTACCCAATTTCCTTGCTTTTGAATCATTCCCAATAGTTTCAATCGATGGGAAATGGCTTGGCGTGTAACTTCGAACAATTTGGCAAGTTCTTCTTGCGTTTGACACGAGTCCTCATCAAGTAATGCCTCCAATTCAGCATCTTCAAACTTTTTCGGCTGTCCTGGACGTTCTTTGTCTTCCACATCAAAATCACCACTTTTGAAACGCACAAACCACCTCTCGCATGTTGAAACTGAAAGAGCACACTCCTGATAAGCTTCGGAGAGTATCGATCCTGGCACTCCGGGCAAATGACACATACTGAAAATGAAAGCTATGGAATGAGGTTATGACATGAATATAGTTTCAGTATTGTCTTATGCTTATATCCCGAACTACGCCATCTGTTGTAAATCCCGCATTTTTAATTTGCGCTCCCAATAATATCTCACCATAGAAAGCAGTTTTTTTAAAGAAGGGAAAACATCGAAGGCCTTAAAGTCCGATTGTAGAGATCTCTGTCACTTGATCGGAAAACAAATTGAGGCAGGTTATTCATATATCATATTGTCCCAATTGACTATTCCTGTCCGTAATCGCATTGCAAAGTGATTTTAAATAACCAAATGTTATGTTTGGCCGAGTCGTTTTCCATCGGTAACAGCGCGTACTGTCAATCACTAATCGTATATAATAGCGCAGACGGATGGCAGCCTAATTCCGGATTACCAAGTTAATTCGAATTAACACGGGCATTAACTGCAGCTAATCCGCATTAACTCTATGAGTTATAGCCTAGACAGACGGCAGTGTTAATCCGGATTACCGGCACACTTAATCCGAATAAAATAATAACCTGACAGACGGCAGTATTGCGGATTAACTAAACGGCTGATTGCTGTTTTATTAGGTCTGCTCACTTACATTACTATCACTATCAATTTCTGTCATCTGTCACTCTCGATACGATAAAATCTGCAAGAAGTATGTGAACTGAAAACTATTAGAAACTTGTAAATTGATAGCTGGTTTTATTTGTTCACCAACGCTTTTCATGTTGAAAACTATTAACAATTGTTGAAAGTTTTTTATAAGCGAACACACCTAATATTTTGTAAAAATGGATCCAGAAAAATTCACAATAGAAAATTTTCAGCAGTGTTGCCATCGCAAATTGCCCTAATCCTCTTTTATTTTGAGAATTAACTCATAGAGTTAATGCGGATTAGCTGCAGTTAATGCCCGAGTTAATTCGAATTAACTCGGTAATCCGGAATTAGGGTGCCGTCTGTCTAGGCTATTAATTCTCAAAATTGTTTGATCCCAGAACGTTTCAACATATCTTTCAAACTAGGGCTGAAATTTTGAATTTTTTTTCCGTGATCCACCCTAGTACCAATACCTCGCTATATGGCCGTTCTTGAAACTGCATTTCACCATTTAACGACCTTATTTAATTATGAAACTTTTGATTTCTAGTTGAAGAAATTCCGTGAATGGTTCATTTCATGGTACATTAGTCGTCTAGATCATGTGATACAAAACTCTAGAATTTTGCCTCCAGGGTCTATGTCAAATTCAAAGTGGATTGAAATCCATATCGAAAATTAGAAACTCTAAATTACATAAATAATTCTTTTCTAGGAGTGTTGCATCTCCTAGCCTATATCACTATAGTTATCATTTTCAATTGAGAATGTACGGTATAACGTTGATAAATGTAGCATGACACAACCGTTATACCTCAACAATGTTCCGCTATTTGAAATTTGGTTATGAATTATACAAATATGATCGTTTCGGTCTTAATTTGTCTTTTTATTTGACTATGTACATATCACATTTATAACAAAAATATACGTCTAAATATACTTAAGCTATGGTTTTTCTTTAACGAATGTCTAAACTAAACTAAAATGAATCAATTCAATCTAAATGATCTAAACATTAACTACTGACGCATCTTTGGCCAGTGCAGACTGTTGCAGTGTAGGAACATTGTCATAATTAACAAATTGAACATCCTCATCATCGTGTCCAGTCTCCACATTTGCTGCGAATGTGAGTATTTCCAATGCGCCTTGCAGTTCCAGGAGGTCGTATGTCAACTCTGTCTCCCGTTGTAAAACTTCAGATAGTCGTATGAAGTCTTTGCCCAAATCACCAGTGAATTCATGGAATGCATCTTCATAAACGTCCAACAGAATCATGCCGACGTCGAGGAGTACACGCATAAACCGATGTTCGCCAATATGAGTGCATATGAACGAAATCACTTGCCGCAAGAACTTGTGATTACGTCCAGCCAGTGCACGGTGCAATCCTTTACGATGTATCAGCTCCTGCATTACACTCACTGTGATCTCGGGTGTCCGATGACGAGATGGGCCCATAACGCAGTTTAAACTTGCGGCATATTCGTAGCGACGGAAGTGAGCATCATATCGTGTTTCCGCTGGACGCTTTTTATACGTAATTTCGTGGTCTACTTTTATCGAAGTTAAATGCCTTCTTCGATTAAGGTTGCCGATTTCGGCATCTTTGGACGAACGATCTGATGACATATTCTGTATGGATATCAATCCATCGACCATGCCAGCGACTACGGTTTGATCATTCGGCGCTACGCCCAAACTGAGCACAGAATTTGGAAAATCCAGTGTATGTACAGTTTGATATGTGGCAACATCATAGATTTTCACATGTCTATCCAAGCCACCAGACATCACACGGCGCCCATTCGTACCAAGACGCAGGCAAGTAACTGTCTTGTGGTGTTGCGAGAGTTTTGTTAGAAGACGACCGCCTATCATAGAAGACAAACCGGTGGTGGTTAGTGAAAATTATACGATATAAAAATGCATTTTATGTGTGAATCTTACCAGCAAAAGCATCCCAAACGCGTACCTCTGTACCACCGGCACTAAGAAATATTCCGCCAGTCGGTAGGAAAAGCAACGACTCCACCGGGCTGCCGTGATCTACACTGAACGAAACCTCATTTGTTCGGGTGTCATACAATTTTATTTGTCCATCATATCCACCGGACACAAATACATCAGCCGATACCGGATTTATTGCACCAGCACGTACATAATCACTATGCTCGGCAAATGTATGTAATAGTTTTTCAGCACCGATATCCCACAATTTTACAGTTCTGTCATCGGAATAGCTAATGATGCGTAACAAATCGGATGTGAAGTTTGTTCGATGTACTGCGCCTTTGTGACCCTTAAATAGACGCAATACATTCTTGCTAGACGTATCAAATAACTTAACCAACGCCTGTTCATCACCAGCCACAAGCAAACGACCATCCTGTCGAAATGTGCCACCATAAGCAGTCTCTTGGAAACGCGATAAATTTTTTACAACCAACTTTGTGATTGGATTGTATATTTGTACACGCACGGAACATGTTACAGCAAAGTAATGTGGTTCGATAGGATTAAAATCAATATAATCGATGGCACCAAATTCCTTCACCAGTGTGGGCACCTAAACAATTATTTAGAGTTTATATTAGTTGTCGCTCTTAATATGTGCTATGAGGTCTTCGTATACATACCGATAAATGTTTCCAGTACTCAGTATCAGGTGTTACTACAGCTCCGGTTTTTAAATATTTTTTCGTATTTAATGGTTTAAATTTGGACATTATCTTTTTGTTTTATTTTATAAATACTTGTAATTTCACAAAATATATAAAGTGTGGCACGTCCTTGTTCTTCAATATATTCCGGGTAAATGAAATGATATAAACTGTACGCGCTTCCTTTTTCTTTGTTCTATTCTGTATAAGATGGATAACAAATTTGATGCACGTGTTGTTATCAGTGTTGCCGTTTCGGTAATTTTTTTACCAAAGCGAAAGAGTCAACTGGAATAGGGTTGAGGGAATAAATTGAATTAAAGATAAATAGAAATGGAAAATGACAAGCTGATTTCCGCCGCCGTTGTCCACTACAATTGTGTTTACTCGAACGGATCACACAGCGACAACTGTACTGCCAAAGAAAGAAGACCAGTATATTTGGTCTCCTAGTGATTAGTTTTGTACTGTATTATATTTTAAATATTGATCTCAGTATATTTAACTTTAAGGAAGACATCGCGCAAATGCTGGAAGAATGTCATATTGGAAAGGTAAACCATGAAGTAGAAATTATCCGTTGTTTTTTATAGCCGAATCTTATTAGAAGGAAATGCGTTCAGCTTTACTATGGGAGTATAGTTAAATGAAAAGTTTTAAATAGTTTTCGTTGGTTTTTTTTACACTTCCATCTAAGGCGGGATTTTTATGTATTAAAATGTATATATGTAATGTAATTATCCTTTTTGATATACATACATTTGTACGTACCCAAAATTTGAAATAAAAGTGTACTCGTATATAGTTTGTTCCTGTTAATTTTTTAAAATGGGAATTTTTTGGTAAAAAGAAATATGTTTGGCTGTGGCAACACTGGTTGATATATCTTTCAATAACAGAGATGGCAAATTTTGCTTAATAGCTTAGACAGACGGAAGCCTAATTCCGGATTACCGAGTTAATTCGAATTAACTCGGGCATTAACTGCAGCTAATCCGCATAAACTCTGTGAGTTAATTCTCAAAATAGAAGAGGATTAGGGCAATTTGCGATGGCAACACTGCTGAAAATTGTCTATTGTGAATTTCCAGCCATTTTACAAAATATTAGGTGTGTTCGCTAACGAAAAACTTTCAACAATTGTTTAGAGTTTTCAACATGAAAAGTGTTGGCGAACAAATAAATCCAGCTGTCAATTATGAACGGTGAATGTCAATTTACAAGTTTCTGATAGTTTTCAGTTCACGTACTTCTTGTAGATTTTCTCATATCGAGAGTGATAGATGACAGAAATTGATAGTGATAGTAATGTAAGTGGAAATACCTAATAAAACAGCAATCAGCCGTTTAGTTAATCCGCAATACTGCCGTTACTTTCTTGGTATAAAATGTCACAGCGCAGTAGTCGAATGGAGCGACATTCTATAGATCTCTAATGCTCTAATTCTATATATTTAGATGTGCTATTTATATGCATTTTTATAGTATTATTTCCTAAAAGAAAAAAAATATATTAATTGAATTATTGGAAAAAAAAATTTTTGAAATCTTAATAAAAAACACATTATTTAAAAAAATTACAGTGAACTAACATAGTACGTTAATTTTAAGCTTGTCAAAAGCTTGTGGAAGTATTATAAAAGACTATTTAATTTATTGTAAATAAACATTACTGTAAGCTATTTGCAATAGTTGCTATATATTAATAATCAAGTGATTGCGAAACTTTTGTGGCCAGGAATATTTTTCCAATAGTTCCCTTTTGTATATTCTATAATAATTTTGAAGCATTTTATAATAATTTCGAAAACTTTTTCCTAGCCTAAGCCATGCGTATGTTAGATTTCTATAAGTGAGTAACCTCAAGTTGTGTCAATGGAGTATTGCGTAGTTGAATAGGAAAGAGATGGCTAGATTTAATATATAATAGAAATATGAATGAAAAAAAAAGAATGATTTATGGACCAGCTTAAAAAGCTGTTGGTAGAGATGAATCTATCGTCATCAGGTGCAAAGGCGGAACTGCTGGTGAGGCTGAGGCAAGCTATGGAGGCTAAGGGAATTAATGTAGAAGAACATGAGTTCTTTGAGGAAGCCGATATACAAGCAGTTGTGCACGCTGAGGAAGAGAGCAAAATAGATTCGAGTGGTCAACTAATGGAACTCATGAAATCCATGATGCAACAACAGCAGCAGCAACTGCAAGGAATTAATGCGAAGCTACAAGAAAATGCGTCTCGCCAAGAAAACACTATGGGAGAATTCCAGAAAACAATTGACTACAAGCTTCAAGAACATTCGGCTGAATTGCGTATGGAAATTCAAGAAGGTTCGGCTCGACAAGAACACGTCATCGAAAATCTACAAAAAGGAATTGAGATTAGATTTCAGGAAATTTCCGGAACCATTAATGAAAAAGTTATGGATCTGAAGGAACATGTAGATGACTTGGAAGATAAGTTCGAGAAATTACAGCACGATCTCAATCAACTAAAAATAAATGGAACAGCTACATCAGTGATTAGAGATTCAAGTACAATCAAACTAAAGCCACCAACATTTGACGGAAGCACGCCATTCAATATCTTCAAGCTTCAATTCGAGACAACCGCTTCGAAGAATCAATGGGATGATAGCGACAACACTGCTGCTTTAATAGTCGCATTAAAAGGTAATGCTTCCGACGTGTTACAGATGATTCCAGAGAAAGATCGTGGTAGCTATCAGTCACTGATGGACACACTCCAGCGAAAATATGGAAATGAATACAAGAGTCAATTACATCGAGTGGAATTGAGATCGCGAGTGCAACGGAGTAATGAGAGCCTTCAGGAATTCGCTTCCGATATTGAGCGCTTATGTCATTTAGCGTTCTCCAGTAATTCGGAAGAGTTCGTCGAAAAAATCAAAATAGAGGCTTTCATAGATGGCATACGTGATGGAGAGACAAAGCGTGCCCTAGTCATGTCACCAAGGAATACTTATGCCGAAACAGTCAGTAGTGCCTTGACATATGAAGCCGCCAGTTTAATGTGTCGACCAGTGCCACGTGTACGCCAACTAGAGGCAGAAACATCAGATCTGGTTGAAGCAGTGTGTCAGGCATTCAAATCTGTAGTGCAGCCTGAAGGAAGAACAACAGGTCGACGCGAAAACAAATTTACTGGTAAGTGCTTTATTTGCGACAAACCAGGACACATGGCGCGTGACTGCCGTCTACGACGAAAGCGATCAAGATCGAATTCTCCAGGAAGACAAAAGAAGGAGAATAAGGTGGATAGCGATCGCTCCACTAACACAAATCCATCGTTAAACTAAATCGAGTCAGTTCAGCGGGGCGTGAACTGACTCCAACAGTGGGTGGCCCCATCATTCACATTTCACAACTACAGCGTGTGCCTAGCAGCTTGACTATTGATGGAAAATTGGACAATATGGAATTCATGTTAACCCTGGACACTGGTGCATCACATTCTATAATCAAGAGCGATTTGATAAAGAGGTTTGAGCCTTTAATGGGAATAAAATTGCGTACAGCAACGGGTGAGGATGCACAAATTCTGGGTAAGATAAAGAAACGAGTATCTATTGAAAATTACACGTGGGAACATGAATTCATTGTGGCTGACATCATCGATGACGTAATAATTGGTGTTGATTTTATGATTGACAACGGATTTACGTTAGATTTAAATCAACGGATACTGCGCTATGCAAATGTCGAACTACCATTGAACATCGGTTACAAGCGTAGTGGGAACATCAAATGAGCACTGGCCTGTCAACGCCAAGAGGTTCCAGCAAAATCAGAAGCGGTGATATGGGCACAGATGAATGTGGATGATGGGACAGGCAAGTTGTGGGTGGTGGAAGCAGATAAAGAAATAACGAATAAAAACATCATACTTGGTAGGACGTTAGTAGAACCTAAAGAAAATGGAATAGTACCGGTGCGAATATTAAATCCAACTAATACATCTACAGTTGTAAAGAAAGGAATGGTGATTGGTCATTGCCAGGAAGTTACTGCCGTAGTAGACTGCGAAAAGGGTTCGTCGATAAAAAGTGGAAGATCAAGAACTGTCAGAGCGGAAATAAAAGCACAGATGGAAGAATGGGCAGGTGTGCTTACCAAACAGCAAAAAGAAAAGGCTTTACAAGTATTGGAGAAGTACAGTTCAATCTTTTCTTCAAATGGAAAAACTGGAGGACGAACAACCATCGTGAAGCATCACATTGACACCGGTGATTCTAGACCAATTCGTCAAACACCACGTCGAGTTCCATTGGCCAAAAGAGACGAAGCCATTAAGCTGATTACCGATATGCAGAAACAAGGTGTTATTGTACCATCAGCGAGTCCATGGAGTTCACCAGTTGTGCTGGTAAAGAAGAAGGATGGAAGCACTCGATTCTGTGTTGATTACAGAAAGCTGAATGATATTACGAAAAAAGACAGCTATCCACTGCCAAGAATCGATGACACTCTGGACACACTATCTGGTACGAAGTGGTTCTCAACTTTTGATTTGCAAAGTGGCTACTGGCAAGTAGAACTTGGTAAGGAAGACAAAGAGAAAACAGCTTTCAGTATTGGCGATGGTCTATGGCAATTTACAGTCATGCCATTTGGTTTATGCAATGCGCCAGCTACTTTCGAACGTTTGATGGAGCGTGCACTCAGAGGACTACACTGGAAAACGTGTTTGGTGTACCTCGATGACATTATCGTGATGGGGAAAGATTTTAACGACCATCTGGAAAAGTTGAAAGAAGTATTTGAGCGTATACAATCAGCAGGGCTTAAACTGAATATGAAAAAGTGTTCACTCTTCAGGCGAGAAGTTAAATATCTTGGTCATAAAGTAACAACAGAAGGGGTACATACCGACGAGGAGAAAGTAGCAGCAGTACAAGAATGGCCTATTCCGTCGAGTCTTCACGAGTTAAGGAGCTTCCTAGGCTTATGCACCTACTATAGACGATTTGTTCCTGGATTTGCAAACATCGCCAGCAGTCTGCATGAGTTAACAAGAAAGAACAAACCATTTGTATGAAGCGAAGCCCAACAGAAAGCATTCGAACAACTGAAAGAAAGACTCTGTTCAGCACCAGTATTAGCGTATCCAGTACCTGGACAAAAGTTTGTGTTGGACACAGATGCAAGTGGCTATGGAATAGGTGGTTTCCAAAACGAGAAGAGTTCTCGGCGCTCAAAATAAAATTTATGCAAAAATATCAGTTTCCAGGAGTAATCGGGCTTTTAGTGTGGAACGCATATCAAAATCTCAGCCCCGAAGAAAGAAATTCAGCACGTTTACTATTGCCGAAAGGGTGGACACTCTAAAAATGTTATGATAATATGCGATGCGGATTATCTCAATGCTCAATTCGGAGGTACAGCTCATGACTCTTACGTATGGCGTCGCTCTTAAGCTTGCAGAGCTCTGAAGGAGCTCCATGGTGCTGGTGAACGTGATTTTTGGCTTCTGGGTGATAGTGGTTATCCACTGCAGGTACAATTTATGCTATTTTTCTTAATTAAAGAGCTAATGCTAATATAAATTTTAAAGTAGCCTTGGCTGATGACACCAATTAGTGCAACATCATGTACCGCAGAAGAGCGCTACAACATAGCGTACAAGTCAACTCGAGCTCTTGTGGAAAGATGCATTGGCTTATTAAAAAGCAGATTTCGCTGTCTGTCAAAGGGAAGAGCCCTTTTTTACAGTCCACCAAAAGCAGGCCTGGTTTTACACAACTATTTGATTCGTGCAAGAGTACCGTTCGAAGAAATGTATTCAGAGGATTCTGAAGAACCTGAAGATTTTGTTAGCTCCTCTTCAACGATTTCATCTCGTGATATATTAAACATTGCGAAAAGGCAACGTTTGCAAATTGTTCAAGATGCTTTTAGTAATAGTATACAAATTTAAATGATTAATTATTTTGTATCATATCTTTATTCATATGTTTATAAATAATTCAGTCTTCTTCATGTTACCCATGGGGTGGTTGATCACATTTTATTTGTTAAATTCATTTTCTTAAATACTAAGAAAATATTAATGTTAAATATATTGTTATATTTCTACTTTGCATTTACATATACTCTGTTATATGTTTCTGAATCTAAGTAATCTAGTTTATATATTATTAGTTTAAATTGTTTGTAGTGAAAATTTTTCAATTCAATAAAAAACATTGAAGTATATATATCAATTGTGAAGTCTTTTTGTAATAATTAATATGTTTATATATAATTCAGTCTTCTTCATGTTACCCATGGGGTGGTTGATCACATTTTAGTTGTTAAATTCATTTTCTTAAATACTAAATAAAATTAAAAAGATAAATAAAAAATAAAAACAAAAACTAGTTATTCATATAAAAAAATATTTGCATTAATCCCTGCGTCTAAGCACATCAATTAAATCTTGCAGTTTGGATGCAATATTTTCTTTGGCCTGTGTATCTGCTTTCGTAGCTAATGTTTGCTCTTTGAGAAGAGCGATTTGTTGCCATTTTAAATCATTGGATATTTCCATTTCATTTAATTTTTTTTTCTTCTAACAAAAAAATTTTATCCATTTCTGGTTTCTCTGGCTGCGCCCTTCTCTTTCGTGCCCTTGATCGGCTTACTTGTGGCTTGTGGATCTCCGATAGCCTCAATGTTTCATGCCAAAAGACTTTCACTAGGTTTAAATATGATATTGGGTTCAAACCCCACTTCTGGCGTTTCGTCGCCATCTACTGCTTCAACTGTCGTTATCTTTATAATCTGCTCTTCCCGTGGCGACAGTGTTTTGGCTCGGCTCAAACCATTTATGCCAATTCTCTGTTCGGCTTGCCCTATAGCACTGTATTTGGTGCGCGTATGGAGTCTTATTTTGGATATAGAAACGAACTATTTCATTAAAAATCTCAACCGGCAATAAATTAATATGTAGTACCTTATGTCACTCCAATACTTCCTTCATCTCGCACCATCTTTTTGGGTCCCCCCAAGAGCATTTAGGATAGCCGCTATCACTTTCCATTTTTCTTCACGAAATTTGGCACCGTCTGCAGTCACAAATCTGTAATTGTGTAATTAATATAAGTTTCTTTAAGTTATTAAAACTTCTTACTTATCGTGCGCAATGTCAATATTCTCTTCCAAATAATTTATTAGATACACTCCTTTTGATTCTCACTAGCGCGCTTTCCTCTAGCGACCTTCTCCATGTTTCTTTCACGTATAAATTGCCTGTGAAAAATTAGTTTTCATATGAACATTTTTGACAGTTGGTTGCACTGTTTCACAGAACGAAAATCGTCAGGGTTGTGAAAAAGTGAAAAGTTTCGTTTCGTTCCACTTTTTTTCATATGAAAACATTTTGACGTTTCTTTTCATTTTTTCGCTGAACGAGAATCGAAAGTGCCATGAAAACGTGAAAAAACATTTCATTTCACCGTTTCACAGAACGAGAATTGACCCCCAGAAGTTGCCTAAGCGGAAAAGCTATGAATTAAAATATATAAATAAAAGCGAAGTGGTTTCGTGTCTTCATTACAAGTTTTATTGTGCACATATGTATACATGTATAAATATTAAAAAAAAATTTAATTATTATATCAATAATTTAAAAAAGTATTAATTTAGATTAAAAAAAAAAATTTATAAAAACTAAGTTACAATTTTAGTGTCTCCTATAATAATGATGCTGACATTGTCGTCAACTTCAAAACAATCTAATCCGAGCTCTGTTAATAATGTTACGTTTTTTTCTGTGAGCGTTTAATTCTATTTGAATTAACCTTGTTCGATCACTGGATTCTGTTAATAATAACTGCAACACTTATTTTATACAACTATATACAGCAACAATTTATTTAATAAACTCTATTTACAATCAACTCTGCTTAGGATCAACTATTTACAATAACACTTTAATGTACTTGCAACTTTTGACTCTGTATCGATGTTTGCGCAATGACGTTCGGGATTAGATCGATTTTCACACTTGTCAACATTGGCTCCTTTATCGAGATTCTTCTCTTTCTTTCTCCTTGGCTTGTTCTGGTTATCGCTTATTTCTTTTTGTTGACATTCGTTTCGATGCTGTCAACATTCGTGTCATAAGTACAGTACAATACAATAAGTTAATTTAAACAGTTGAATATTTCCATACAATAACCAACTATTTTTTGTTACCATTAACTGCACTTTCCGAACTTTGTTGATGCAACAACATAGCAACTATGTGCTTATTTTATCTTCGCTGAACCCGCTGTTCCCGAAGAGTTGTCCCACCAGATACTCAGCAGACAGTTGGCACAACCCCGCGCTTTAATTTAAGTTTGACGCAAAGCCTGGAAAATTAAGAAGGTCGCAATCTGTATTTCTATCATTCTTGATCTGCAATGTTACAGCAAAGATAACTGAGTATCAGTAGCAGTGTTGCAAACAGACAACAAGGTTGCAATATTGCGGCAATTATTACGTAGCTCGAACGCATTTGAAACATTTCAAGCACTTATTTTCAAGGAAGCATAAAGAAATTCCGGATTTGCACACGCCTACTTGTTAGTTTTAAAACAGTGGTGGCTGATCCACAAATATCCTACCAAGTCATCCAATTACCACTACAGCCACTATAAAATCGTCAATTTTATGGGAGAACCCCTCTCTGGGAGTGAAGTTATGGCGTAAGTATATGTAAGTAGGAAATGTTGACGAGGAAAAATAAATGGTGGTCAGTTATACATTTCACCATTTTCAGGCTTTGTTTTTACCATTTTGTATGGGAGTGGAGATAAGGGTAAAAATGTTCGGATGGAATGTTGAGGAGGAAAAATAAGTGGTAGTCGGTTGTATATTTCACCACTTTAGATATGATTTTTTTTGGGCAGTTATTACGATTTTCTGGTGTTTTACGGTCATTTAGCATCGTTGTTCCCTTAAGATGTATAATGGGAGTTAATAATACGTATTTTCTCTCTAGGGACAATTCCTGGGCAGTTATTGTCGATTTTCAGGTATATTTTTCAGTAATTTTGTATGGTGTTATATTCGGAACTCGCTGGAGGACGACGCAGAAGAGGAATACCTAACCTGCGGTGGAAGGACCAAGCACTGGAGAACCTGACGGCGCTTGGAATTTCTAACTGGCGCCAGCTAGCAAATAACAGAGATGGCTGGCGAAGCATGTTATTTTCGGACAAAATCGATATTCGGTTGTTATGGCGACATAAGTAAGTAAATATTTTGTATGAACGCTGTGTTCACATTAGTGCAATTGCGCTGGTTTTATTTCAACTAAAATGCTACAGTGGACTTGGAATTTTGGAATAAAGTAGGGCTGTGCAATTAATCGTTTGTTCAGAAATATTGATTAATCAAAGTACTCGATTAATCAAATTTGAAATTAATCGAATTATCATGATTTTGATTATATAAAATTGAAATTATTCTAAAAAAATTTTCAAAATATTGATAATATTACAAATATTTCATAAATAAAGAAAAAATAAACATGAAAATGATTGCGATTAATGAAAATTCTGATTAATCGGATAATTTCAATTTTGATAAATCATAATTTTGATCAAGCGAATTGATTTGTCGAACAATTTTATTAATCAGACTTTTTGAACGAACAATTTATAGCTCAACCCTAATATAGAACGCTTCTTATTGATGTTATCGCTTCAACGTCTAAAAATTTGTGAGCATAGTTGTCATAATCGGAACACTTTGGACATAGAACATAGGTCGTTGCGTCGATTTTTAATTTTGGATTGGATTTTCGGCGCAAAACTTCCATCACTTTCTTACTGCCTACTTTTCTACCTATCTCGCTCGCACAGTTGCGTCTCGGCAGGCCAATGTGAACAGGCACAGAGGGGGTAAGTACGTTTGAGGGAAATGTTGAGAAAAAATAAATGTTGGTCAATAATACATTTCATCACTCTAGGGCTGATTCCTGTAGTTTTTTTCCAAGTGTTTTGAAGTGTTTTTCCAGTAATTTTATAAGGAGGAAAAATATATGGGGGTCAGTCATACATTTCAACGCTCTAGAACCAATTTCTGGACTTATTTTGCGATTTTTATTCGCGGCGCTAAGGTGTTCAAATGTAATATTGAGGAGGAAAAATTAATGAGAGTTGGTCATTTAAGCTCTGGAGGCAATTTCTGTTCAATTATGATGTTGATTGGTCGATTTTTAGATGTTTTTCGATAATTTTGTATGGGAGTCCCCATAAAGAGTGGAAAACAACAACAACAACAACTCAAGGCTGTAACTTAACATCACCTGCATAACGCCGGCCTTTTGACTGCATGAATTAAAGTCGAATGAATTTGTTTTTAATATTGTCGATTTTTGGAATAGTACCCATTAAAGTGGAGCTCTCCTCATACAAAAAAAGTTTCAAAATTTCATCCCTAGGTTCAAAGGTTATGTTGGTGCGTTCTCGGGACTTAACCCTTTTAGAACTGCCAAAATGTTTTTTTTTGTCATAGCACAGATGTTGATTGTCCGACTATTGAAAATAATAGCTCGTTGAAAAGCTATCAGCGAGGACTATAATTCCTTAACATATGATTGACGTTGCACGAACTTTTAAAAAATTTAATTCAGTTCCTCTGATTCTACCCCCTGATCAAATATTTTTCCCCATCATAAAATTAAAGCTCTTGAAAAAACATACAACTGTTTTATTGGAAGTATGAGGCTAGCTCTAAAACTAAAGAACCGTTATTACTGCTTTAATAACGAAACGAAATTTTCAATAAGGCAAATATCTCACCATAGAAAGTAGTTTTTTTAAAGAAGGGAAAACATCGAAGGCCTTAAAGTCCGATTGTAGAGATCTCTGTCACTTGGTCGGAAAACAAATTGAGGCAAGTTATTCATATATCATATTGTCCCAATTGACTGTTCCTGTCCGTAATCGCATTGCAAAGTGATTTTAAATAACCAAATGTTATGTTTTGCAAATTTATATCCGAGTCGTTTTCCATCGGTAACAGCGCGGGCTGTCAGTCACTAATCGTATATCACGTTCAGAATTTTGTGAATGTGCTAAAAATTCTATAAACATTATACAACAATTTTGGGATTGATATTAGTTGTGTATTGCACTGATATTAGTTTGTCAACCGTGTAGAACTGTATGCAATGCGACTCTGTAATTTTAAATTTGTTCTAACATCATCGTTATCACTATTCCATGAATAGCAAGTGGTTAATTTCCACAAGGAACCAAAACGAACCAGCTTTTCCATAAGTACAACGTAATTCTACCAGGTATTTCAGAGCTAATGTTCTAGGCCCAATTCCTCGCTCCTTTTGTTTGCCACAGAAATGAGTAACAAAAGATATTTGAGGATGGTCGCAAACAAATCAAAACCTGCTGTAGAAACATCTTTCAAACATTTTACATTTACGGGTAGATGAATATGATTTTTTTAGGAGCTTGTTCAATTTCAAATTCATATATTAAGGAATTATAGCTCTCCCTAATAGCTTTTCAACAAACTATAGTTTTTAAAAATCTGACAATCTGCAACTCTGCTGTGATAAAAAAAAACATTTTGGTGGTCCTAAATGGGTCAGAAAAAAATTGACCTGAGAACGTTTTAACATAATCTTTTAAACTAGGGCTGAAATTTTGATATTTATTTCCGTGATCCACTCTAGTACCCATACCTCGCTATACGGCCGTTCTTGAAACTGCATTTCACCATTTAACGACCTTATTTAATTATGAAACTTTTGATTTCTAGTTCAAGAAATTCAGTAAATGGTTAATTTCATGGTACATTAGTCGTCTAGATCATGTGATACAAAACTATAGAATTTTGCCTCCGGGGTCTATGTCAAATTTAAAGTGAATTGAAATCCATATCGAAAATTAGAAACTCTAAATTACATAAATAATTATTTTCTAGGAGTGCTGCATCTTGTAGCCTGTATCACTATAGTTACCATATTCAATTGAGAATGTACCGTATAACATTGATAAATGTACCAGGACACAACCGTTATACCTCAACAATGTTCCGCTATTTTCAATTTGGTTATGAATTATAAAAATATGATCGTTTCAGTCTTAATTTGTCTTTATTTGACTATGTACATATCACATTTATAACAAAAATATACTTCTAAATATACTTAAGCTATGGTTTTCTTTAACGAATGACTAAACTAAACTAAAAAGAATCAATTCAATCTAAATAATCTAAACATTAACTACCGACGCATCTTTGGCCAGTGCAGACTGTTGCAGTGTAGGAACATTGTCATAATTAACAAATTGAACATCCTCATCATCGTGTCCAGTCTCCACATTTGCTGCGAATGTGAGCATTTCCAATGCGCCTTGCAGTTCCAGGAGGTCGTATGTCAACTCTGTCTCCCGTTGTAAAACTTCAGATAGTCGTATGAAGTCTTTGCCCAAATCACCAGTGAATTCATGGAATACATCTTCATAAACGTCCAACAGAATCATGCCGACGTCGAGGAGTACACGCATAAACCGATGTTCGCCAATATGAGTGCATATGAACGAAATCACTTGCCGCAAGAACTTGTGATTACGTCCAGCCAGTGCACGGTGCAATCCTTTACGATGTATCAGCTCCTGCATTACACTCACTGTGATCTCGGGTGTCCGATGACGAGATGGGCCCATAACGCAGTTTAAACTTGCGGCATATTCGTAGCGACGGAAGTGAGCATCATATCGTGTTTCCGCTGGACGCTTTTTATACGTAATTTCATGGTCTACTTTTATCGAAGTTAAATGCCTTCTTCGATTAAGGTTGCCGATTTCGGCATCTTTGGACGAACGATCTGATGACATATTCTGTATGGATATCAATCCATCGACCATGCCAGCGACTACGGTTTGATCATTCGGCGCTACGCCCAAACTGAGCACAGAATTTGGAAAATCCAGTGTATGTACAGTTTGATATGTGGCAACATCATAGATTTTCACATGTCTATCCAAGCCACCAGACATCACACGGCGCCCATTCGTACCAAGACGCAGGCAAGTAACCGTCTTGTGGTGTTGCGAGAGTTTTGTTAGAAGACGACCGCCTATCATAGAAGACAAACCGGTGGTGGTTAGTAAAAATTATACGATATAAAAATGCATTTTATGTGTGAATCTTACCAGCAAAAGCATCCCAAACGCGTACCTCTGTACCACCGGCACTAAGAAATATTCCGCCAGTCGGTAGGAAAAGCAACGACTCCACCGGGCTGCCGTGATCTACACTGAACGAAACCTCATTTGTTCGGGTGTCATACAATTTTATTTGTCCATCATATCCACCGGACACAAATACATCAGCCGATACCGGATTTATTGCACCAGCACGTACATAATCACTATGCTCGGCAAATGTATGTAATAGTTTTTCAGCACCGATATCCCACAATTTTACAGTTCTGTCATCGGAATAGCTAATGATGCGTAACAAATCGGATGTGAAGTTTGTTCGATGTACTGCGCCTTTGTGACCCTTAAATAGACGCAATACATTCTTGCTAGACGTATCAAATAACTTAACCAACGCCTGTTCATCACCAGCCACAAGCAAACGACCATCCTGTCGAAATGTGCCACCATAAGCAGTCTCTTGGAAACGCGATAAATTTTTTACAACCAACTTTGTGATTGGATTGTATATTTGTACACGCACGGAACATGTTACAGCAAAGTAATGTGGTTCGATAGGATTAAAATCAATATAATCGATGGCACCAAATTCCTTCACCAGTGTGGGCACCTAAACAATTATTTAGAGTTTATATTAGTTGTCGCTCTTAATATGTGCTATGAGGTCTTCGTATACATACCGATAAATGTTTCCAGTACTCAGTATCAGGTGTTACTACAGCTCCGGTTTTTAAATATTTTTTCGTATTTAGTGGCTTAAATTTGGACATTATCTTTTTGTTTTATTTTATAAATACTTGTAATTTCACAAAATATATAAAGTGTGGCACGTCCTTGTTCTTCGATATATTCCAGATAAATGAAATGATATAAACTGTACGCGCTTCCTTTTTCTTTGTTCTATTCTGTATAAGATGGATAACAAATTTGATGCACGTGTTGTTATCAGTGTTGCCGTTTCGGTAATTTTTTTACCAAAGCCGAAAGAGTCAACTGGAATAGGGTTGAGGGAATAAATTGAATTAAAGATAAATAGAAATGGAAAATGAGAAGCTGATTTCCGCCGCCGTTGTCCACTACAATTGTGTTTACTCGAACGGATCACACAGCGACAACTGTACTGCCAAAGAAAGAAGACCAGTATATTTGGTCTACTAGTGATTAGTTTTGTATTGTATTATATTTTAAATATTGATCTCAGTATATTTAACTTTAAGGAAGACATCGCGCAAATGCTGGAAGAATGTCATATTGGAAAGGTAAACCATGAAGTAGAAATTATCCGTTGTTTTTTATAGCCGAATCTTATTAGAAGAAAATGCGTTCAGCTTTACTATGGGAGTATAGTTAATTGAAAAGTTTTAAATAGTTTTCGTTGGTTTTTTTTACACTTCCATCTAAGGCGGAATTTTTAGGTATTAAAATGTATATATGTAATGTAATTATCCTTTTTGATATACATACATTTGTACGTACCCAAAATTTGAAATAAAAGTATACTCGTATATAGTTTGTTCCTGTTAATTTTTTAAAATGGAAATTTTTTGGTAAAAAAAAAATATGTTTGGCTGTGGCAACACTGGTTGATATATCTTTCAATAACAGAGATGGCAAATTTTGCTTAATAGCCTAGACAGACGGCAGCCTAATTCCGGATTGCCGAGTTAATTCGAATTAACTCGGGCATTAACTGCAGCTAATCCGCATAAACTCTATGAGTTAATTCTTAAAATAGAAGAGGATTATGGCAACTCTGCTGAAAATTGTCTATTGTGAATTTTTCTCCATCCATTTTAGAAAATATTAGGTGTGTTCGCTAACGAAAAACTTTCAACAATTGTTTAGAGTTTTCAACATGAAAAGTGTTGGCGAACAAATAAATCCAGCTGTCAATTATGAACGGTGAATGTCAATTTACAAGTTTCTGATAGTTTTCAGTTCACGTACTTCTTGTAGATTTTCTCATATCGACAGTGATAGATGACAGAAATTGATAGTGATAGTAATGTAAGTGGAAATACCTAATAAAACAGCAATCAGCCGTTTAGTTAATCCGCAATACTTCCGTTACTTTCTTGGTATAAAATGTCACAGCGCAGTAGTGGAATGGAGCGACATTCTATAGATCTCTAATGCTCTAATTCTATATATTTAGATGTGCTATTTATATACATTTTTATAGTATTATTTCCTAAAAGAAAAAAAATATATTAATTGAATTATTGGAAAAAAAAAATTTTGAAATCTTAATAAAAAACACATTATTTAAAAAAATTACAGTGAACTCACATAGTACGTTAATTTTAAGCTTGTCAAAAGCTTGTGGAAGTATTATAAAAGACTATTTAATTTATTGTAAATAAACATTACTGTAAGCTATTTGCAATAGTTGCTATATATTAATAATCAAGTGATTGCGAAACTTTTGTGGCAAGGAATATTTTTCCAAGGGTTCCCTTTTGTATATTCTATAATAATTTTGAAGCATTTTATAATAATTTCGAAAACTTTTTCCTAGCCTAAGCCATGCGTATGTTAGATTTCTATAAGTGAGTAACCTCAAGTTGTGTCAATGGAGTATTGCGTAGTTGAATAGGAAAGAGATGGCTAGATTTAATATATAATAGAAATATGAATGAAAAAAAAAGAATGATTTATGGACCAGCTTAAAAAGCTGTTGGTAGAGATGAATCTATCGTCATCAGGTGCAAAGGCGGAACTGCTGGTGAGGCTGAGGCAAGCTATGGAGGCTAAGGGAATTAATGTAGAAGAACATGAGTTCTTTGAGGAAGCCGATATACAAGCAGTTGTGCACGCTGAGGAAGAGAGCAAAATAGATTCGAGTGGTCAACTAATGGAACTCATGAAATCCATGATGCAACAACAGCAGCAGCAACTGCAAGGAATTAATGCGAAGCTACAAGAAAATGCGTCTCGCCAAGAAAACACTATGGGAGAATTCCAGAAAACAATTGACTAGAAGCTTCAAGAACATTCGGCTGAATTGCGTATGGAAATTCAAGAAGGTTCGGCTCGACAAGAACACGTCATCGAAAATCTACAAAAAGGAATTGAGATTAGATTTCAGGAAATTTCCGGAACCATTAATGAAAAAGTTATGGATCTGAAGGAACATGTAGATGACTTGGAAGATAAGTTCGAGAAATTACAGCACGATCTCAACCAACTAAAAATAAATGGGCCAGCTACATCAGTGATTAGAGATTCAAGTACAATCAAACTAAAGCCACCAACATTTGACGGAAGCACGCCATTCAATATCTTCAAGCTTCAATTCGAGACAACCGCTTCGAAGAATCAATGGGATGATAGCGACAAGACTGCTGCTTTAATAGTCGCATTAAAAGGTAATGCTTCCGAAGTGTTACAGATGATTCCAGAGAAAGATCGTGGTAGCTACCAATCACTGATGGACACACTCCAGCGGAAATATGGAAATGAATACAAGAGTCAATTACATCGAGTGGAATTGAGGTCGCGAGTGCAACGGAGTAATGAGAGCCTTCAGGAATTCGCTTCCGATATTGAGCGCTTATGTCATCTAGCGTTCTCCGGTAATTCGGAAGAGTTCGTCGAAAAAATAAAAATAGAGGCATTCATAGATGGCATACGTGATGGAGAGACAAAGCGTGCCCTAGTCATGTCACCAAGGAATACTTATGCCGAAACAGTCAGTAGTGCCTTGACATATGAAGCCGCCAGTTTAATGTGTCGACCAGTGCCACGTGTACGCCAATTAGAGGCAGAAACATCAGATCTGGTTGAAGCAGTGTGTCAGGCATTCAAATCTGTAGTGCAGCCTGAAGGAAGAACAACAGGTCGACGCGAAAACAAATTTACTGGTAAATGCTTTATTTGCGACAAACCAGGACACATGGTGCGTGACTGCCGTCTACGACGAAAGCGATCAAGATCGAATTCTCCAGGAAGACAAAAGAAGGAGAATAAGGTGGATAGCGATCGCTCCACTAACACAAATCCATCGTTAAACTAAATCGAGTCAGTTCAGCGGGGCGTGAACTGACTCCAACAGTGGGTGGCCCCATCATTCACATTTCACAACTACAGCGTGTGCCAAGCAGCTTGACTATTGATGGAAAATTGGACAATATGGAATTCATGTTAACCCTGGACACTGGTGCATCACATTCTATAATCAAGAGCGATTTGATAAAGAGGTTTGAGCCTTTAATGGGAATAAAATTGCGTACAGCAACGGGTGAGGATGCACAAATTCTGGGTAAGAGAAAGAAACGAGTATCTATTGGAAATTACACGTGGGAACATGAATTCATTGTGGCTGACATCATCGATGACGTAATAATTGGTGTTGATTTTATGATTGACAACGGATTTACGTTAGATTTAAATCAACGGATACTGCGCTATGCAAATGTCGAACTACCATTGAACATCGGTTACAAGCGTAGTGGGAACATCAAATGAGCACTGGCATGTCAACGCCAAGAGGTTCCAGCAAAATCAGAAGCGGTGATATGGGCACAGATGAATGTGGATGATGGGACAGGCAAGTTGTGGCTGGTGGAAGCAGATAAAGAAATAACGAATAAAAACATCATACTTGGTAGGACGTTAGTAGAACCTAAAGAAAATGGAATAGTACCGGTGCGAATTTTAAATCCAACTAATACATCTACAGTTGTAAAGAAAGGAATGGTGATTGGTCATTGCCAGGAAGTTACTGCCGTAGTAGACTGCGAAAAGGGTTCGTCGATAAAAAGTGGAAGATCAGGAACTGGCAAGGCGGAAATAAAAGCACAGATGGAGGAATGGGCAGATGTGCTTACCAAACAGCAAAAAGAAAAGGCTTTACAAGTATTGGAGAAGTACAGTTCAATCTTTTCTTCAAATGGAAAAACTGAAGGACGAACAACCATCGTGAAGCATCACATTGACACCGGTGATTCTAGACCAATTCGTCAAACACCACGACGAGTTCCATTGGCCAAAAGAGACGAAGCCATTAAGCTGATTACCGATATGCAGAAACAAGGTGTTATTGAACCATCAGCGAGTCCATGGAGTTCACCAGTTGTGCTGGTAAAGAAGAAGGATGGAAGTACTCGATTCTGTGTTGATTACAGAAAGCTGAATGATATTACGAAAAAAGACAGCTATCCACTGCCAAGAATCGATGACACTCTGGACACACTATCTGTGTGTCCAGAAGTGGTTCTCAACTTTTGATTTGCAAAGTGGCTACTGGCAAGTAGAACTTGGTAAGGAAGACAAAGAGAAAACAGCTTTCAGTATTGGCGATGGTCTATGGCAATTTACAGCCATGCCATTTGGTTTATGCAATGCGCCAGCTACTTTCGAACGTTTGATGGAGCGTGTACTCAGAGGACTACACTGGAAAACGTGTTTGGTGTACCTCGATGACATTATCGTGATGGGGAAAGATTTTAACGACCACCTGGAAAAGTTGAAAGAAGTATTTGAGCGTATACAATCAGCAGGGCTTAAACTGAATATGAAAAAGTGTTCACTCTTCAGGCGAGAAGTTAAATATCTTGGTCATAAAGTAACAACAGAAGGGGTACATACCGACGAGGAGAAAGTAGCAGCAGTACAAGAATGGCCTATTCCGTCGAATCTTCACGAGTTAAGGAGCTTCCTAGGCTTATGCACCTACTATAGACGATTTGTTCCTGGATTTGCAAACATCGCCAGCAGTCTGCATGAGTTAACAAGAAAGAACAAACCATTTGTATGGGGCGAAGACCAACAGAAAGCATTCGAACAACTGAAAGAAAGACTCTGTTCAGCACCAGTATTAGCGTATCCAGTACCTGGACAAAAGTTTGTGTTGGACACAGATGCAAGTGGCTATGGAATAGGTGGTGTGCTCTCTCAGATCATAGATGGGCAAGAAAAAGTAATAGCATACTACAGTAAAATCCTGTCGAAGCCAGAAAGAAACTACTGTGTCACTCGAAGAGAGTTGCTCGCAATACTGGAATGTGTAAAGTATTTCCATAAATACTTGTACGGCCAGTCATTTCATCTAAGAACTGACCACGCAGCGCTAAGGTGGTTATTACAATTTAAAAACCCAGAAGGACAATTGGCGCGCTGGATTGGAAGGCTGCAGAGTTATGATTTTACCATCGAACATCGTAAAGGAGGACAGCACGGCAACGCGGATGCTCTATCTCGTCGTCCTTGTAAAATGGAATGTAAACATTGTTCTCGAGTGGAGAGCAAGGAGCACATTGTCGACATACGACTTACGAATATATTGCCGGAGGAGTCATGGACCACCGAACGAGTGCAAGAAGATCAGCGGAACGACCCAGATCTCATAAAGATTATGGAATACAAGGAGCAGGGCATACGTCCAGATTGGCAAGAAATGGCTAATGAGAGTCCAATAGCAAAGGCATACTGGGCGCAGTGGCAAAGCCTGCACTTAGGAGACGGATGTTTATTCCGAGCATGGGAAAGTGAGGATGGAAAAATCACTAATGATCTTCTAGTGGTACCCAAGGCGAGAATAAATGAAGTGATAGCTGAGTATCACAATGCCTCCAGTGGAGGGCATTTGGGAATCACCAAAACCGTCGAGAAAATAAAGAAACGATTTTATTGGGTTGGATGTCATGACCATGTCGCTGATTGGATTCGGAAGTGTAAGCAATGTGCAATTGCCAAAGGTCCACTAAGAAAAGTCGAGGTAAGATGCACCAATACACCGTGGGTGCTCCATTTGAGCGAATTGCTATGGACATAGCTGGACCATTTCCAATGAGCAACGCAGGAAACAAGTATGTTCTGGTGGTTATAGATTACTTCAGTAAATGGCCTGAAGTATACCCCATTCCAAATCAAGAAGCTAGTACAGTTGCGGATGTATTCGTCAACCAATGGATTACTCGTTTTGGTGTACCGATGGAATTACACTCAGACCAAGGTCGAAATTTCGAATCAGTTGTATTCCAAGAGATATGCCGTATGCTGGGTATATACAAAACTCGTACAACACCTTTGCATCCACAATCTGATGGCATGGTAGAGCGATTTAACCGTACCTTGGAGGAATATTTGAGAAAAGTCGTAGATAAATACCAAAGAGACTGGGATGTACATATACCAATGTTCCTCATGGCATATAGATGCGCACAACATGATACGACGGCTACTACACCGGCAATGGAAATTTTTGGAAACGAGTTGAGACTGCCAACTGATTTAAAATTTGGAGTCGTAATACCAACGAGATCAACCGAAGGTAATTATACTAGCGAAAAGCGGGAACAGTTGGATGAAGTACATCAGTTCATCAGAGAGCGGTCGCAGATGATAAGCGATAAGATGAAGGCCAGGTATGACTTGAAAGCGAATTCAAAAGGGTTCTATGAGGGAGAGCTTGTAATGCTTCATAATCCACAACGAAAGAAAGGCCTGTCCCCTAAACTACAGACTCATTGGGAAGGACCATATGAGATTATAGCAAAGATAAATGACGTAGTGTATCGTATTCAACGTGCCTGGAATACAAGAGCAAAGTTTAAAGTAGTGCACTTAGAGCGACTTGCGCCATATCGAGGGGAAGTATAAAAACTTGTTCGGGACGAACAAGATTAAGATGAGGGCAGTGTAACGAGTATCGATAGTTGATTACTCATCACTATTGTGACTGACACTATTGGCAGCATCGATATGAATGTCAACAAAAAGAAATAAGCGATAACCAGAACAAGCCAACGAGAAAGGAATAGAAGAATCTCGATAAAGGAAGATTCTGGGGTGTTGCCAACAGAGTATAAATAGAGCCAGTGTTGAGAAGTAAGAATCAATCTAATTCCGAACGTGATTGCGAAAACATTGATACAGAGGCAAAAGTTGCAAGTACATTTAAGTGTTATAGTAAATAGTTGATTGTAAACAGTGTTGATTGTAAATAGAGATTATTAAATAAATTGTTGCTGTATATAGTTGTATAAAATAAGTGTTGCAGTTATCATTAACAGAATCCAGTGATCGAACAAGGTAATTCAAATAGAATGAAACGTTCACAGAATAAAAATAAATATTTTCAGCTCTTATAGCCCTGACAACACTGCTGAAAATTAACAACTGTTTTCTATTGTGAATTTTTTCTCGATCAAACTTACAAAACAATAGGTGTGTTCGCTAACAAAAAACTTTCAACAATTGTTAATAGTTTTTGACATGAAAAGCGTTCGCGAACAAATAAATCCAGCTGACAATTACGAACGGTGAATGTCAATTTACAAGTTTCTGATAGTTTTCCGTTACTTACTTTTTGTAAATTTTTTCATATCGAGAGTGACAGATGACAGAAATTGATAGTAGGAGTAATATAAGTGAGTAAACTTAATAAAACAGCAATCAGCTGCTTACTTAATCCGCAATACTGTCGGCTGTCAGGTTGGTATTTTATTCGGATTAAGTGGGAATATTACGCTTTCCATGTTTTGCTAACAATATATCTTGTTTTTACTACTCCATCAATATTGCAATTGTTGCAACATTTCATGTTGCTGCATTGTATATCTTAGGTTCTGCCCAAACGACGGTGCTTTAGTTGTCGTGAGACAGGTTTTTTTCGTTAACAAAGAAGAGTTTGAAGTGAATTGTTCATTCCTCTCTATGCTGTATCAATTTCTCAGTACAACATCAATTGCATGAGTTTGACAGTAAAACATTGAAAGCGTAATATGCCCGTCATAGATGTATACGTGACAGTTGCAACGGTATGATGCGATACGACACGATACCACACGATTTGATAATAAGACATTTAGGGTGTGTTCGACTAAATTGGTGTCTAAATTGTGACTTTTATATTATTGGATATATATCGATAATGCAGTGAATAGAAACACTTTAGAAAATTTCCAAGCCACCTTTTCATGCTTAAATACTACCTGTGAAAAAATTAAAACTGTATAACCACAGAACAGCGAAGTTCGATTAGCGATATTTTTCATTTTGAAACAGAACAAATTATATATTAAAATAATAAATGAAATGGAAAAAGAGAAGCTATATTCTTTATTTTTAAACTTTTTGTTCACTATTTAGGAAATGTCAAATTTAGAAATAAATTCGCACACTGTTAATTATCTTTCCTATTTCGAAACAGTGCTGTGATATTCCAGTGTTATATCAATTTAGGTCCTGAAATTTAGACCAACTCGCACACACCCTTAATAGTGGAAGTATATGTATAATTTTGTTAATTTTTTTTTTTATATGTTGCGTTTGCATTATTAGTCATGTAAATGTAAAATTTGTGTAAGTGCCTGTTCACATTGGCGTGCCCAGACGCAACTGTGCGAGCGAGATAGGTAGAAAAGTAGGCAGTAAGAAAGTGATGGAAGTTTTGCGCCGAAAATCCAATCCAAAATTAAAAATCGGCGCAACGACCTATGTTCTATGTCCAAAGTGTTCCGATTATGACAACTATGCTCACAAATTTTTAGACGTTGAAGCGATAACATCAATAAGAAGCGTTCTATATTAGGGTTGTGCGATTAATTGTTTGTTCAAAAAGTCTGATTAATCAAATTATTCGACAAACCAATACGCTTGATCAAAATTATGATTTATCAAAATTGAATTGAATTCGATTAATCAGAATTGTGATTAATCGCAATTTGAAATATTATCAATATTTTGAAAATTTTTTTATAATAATTTCTATTTTGAATAATCAAAATCATGATAATTTGATTAATTTAATATTTCATTAATCGAATACTTTGATTAATCAATATTTCTGAACAAACGATTAATTGCACAGCCCTACTTTATTCCAAAATTCCAATTCCACTGTAGCATTTTAGTTGAAATAAAACCGGCGCAATTGCACTAATGTGAACATAGCGTTCATGGACATACCGTTCATGGAAAATCTAATGTAAACAGGCACTAATATTGTGCTATTGTGAATTAAACAAATTCTGTTTGCGGTAATTTGACAGCACAACACTAGATTGTAGGTGACGTACATGGGTTGTATATCTATATTAATATTTCTGTTTTGAGTTTTTAAAGTAAAATGGTAAATTGTATATATTAATTGTTATAGTAAATTTCTTTAAGTATAAAAAATTATGAAATTTTTCCGTAGAGTGCTCTCTTCAACTTTCAAAGTTTACTCTCGGTCATATTACTGATGATATGTACGTGTGCTTATTTACGATCTCTATTTCCAGCAATTATGGATCGCAATAAGACTGGGTAAGTGTACAAATGGGAAAAATGTATATTCTATTGTAAAAATTAACAATATACACATTATAGTCTAGTTGGCGTGTTTTGGAAACTGGCACGAATAGGAGAAAGGAAATCACCATACGTTGCAGTGGCATGTATAGTAATGGCGGTATCGATATTGTTCTGGACGTGATAAAAATTAGAATCATATATATAAAGTTTTCTGTTTATTGTTTTTGAATTAAGATTTTCTATTCCAAATATTAAATTTGCATTTTATAAATATGATAATGTTATATTAATTGACATTAATTATAGTGAATTCAATAATTTGATAACAACACCTATTGCAAATAACAAGGTACAAAGTACTTACAATATTGTATGGTGTGTTCCATAGCGATGAGTCGAAACCACATATTTGCAAAGAAAATATATTTTTTGTAACAGAGTCGTGGCATACAACTATTATTCAAAGAATTGAATTGTGCATAAAGAATAAACAACATGGAAAAAGAAATTTGTTGTTGAAATATAAGTACAGAAGTATGAACAAAATCTATATGGAAGCAAGAATTGCCAATTGCCTGCCGACAGGTGAGTATCGTTCGAAAGAAACATCTTTCGATATTGAATTTGTTATGCTTCAGCCGGGGATCGAGAACCCACAACCTACATATCAGAAAGCCAACATAACAACCACTGAACTACGGCACCCACCTTACTTTTTAATAAAATAGGCAAGTTTATATTGGTGTTGTTTGAGGTACGAAAATACAATAATAGTAGAGATAATGTTTTGAAAAATATCTTATTTTTACGATAGAAGCTGGAAATTACTTTCGTTTTAACAGAGCAGCTTTGAAAACCTATAAATTTTAAAATTATTAATTTCCGTCGAAAACTGAATTTTGAAATTGCTTTAGAACCCCAGTTTTTGGATTATGTTGCGAATAGAAGAAATGCGGCGTGCAATAATCACGAAGTTGCGAAAAGTTAAAAAAACATAATTAAACGATTTGAAGGTGACTATATGAACAGATCAACTTAATCCTCTTCTTATAACTTGGAAGATTTCAGCAGTTAATATAGTTTTATTTAGAAATTAATAGCAGCTATACATATCTGTACAGAAGTTTTTCTGAAGTGAAAAATAATTTGAAACAGAATATTGTAGGTATAGACAAAATAGTTTTCATATGATTATATTTAACAAGTAAATAAATGTACAGTTTCAACACCCTCTCAATAATAATATGGATTTTTTCTTTTCCGATTTTGTTTAGGGATCCATGAATAGACTAGGCATCCAAAAACGGCAACCCCATTTTGTTGTGGAGGATAGGCTATAGTCTCCATTATTTAAATCCCTTTTCTCTTTTAAAACGAGATCATTTCTTTGGACTTGTATTTGCGGCCTGGATCAATTGTTAATGTTGATATCATATTTTCAAACTTGGCTGTAACTATTGCTTCATATTCTCTAAATATTGCAAATACTTCGGATGAATGTTATAAAGTAGCGAGATCCTTCCCAAGCGACTGGACTAATTGGTCCACATCTGAGTGAATGTGCTCTAACGGTCTTGCTACTCTAACTCGTGTACCAGAAAACGGCTCCCTACATTGCTTGCTTTTTACACATATTTCGCAAACATCTTTCTCGCAAACGAACGGCAACCCTTCACACATATCATGCTTCACCAACTCCATATGCGATTGTTGACTTATGTGGCTCAAATTTTTATGCCACAAGGTGCCTTCTTCTATTTTATTTAAATATGCCTTCGTAGTTTCAATTCTAACTTTCATCACAAACAGATGTCCTTGACGTTTAGCTATTGCGATGATTCCCTTATTATTTTTGATTATAGCTCGATTTCTTTTAAATTCTACAATTAATCCGGCTTCTACAATTTGACCCTCAGATAATAAATTCTCGCGAAATTGCGAACTGAACAGGACATTCTTTAAGGTTAAATCAGTACCCGTATTACTAATGCCATTGATTTCGCCTACTTGAGTAACGAGCATATTTTGGTCTTCCTTTGCCACAATAATGCATCTTGGAGTAGACAAAGTCCTTATATTATAAAATAGGGACTCATCGTTAACAAAATGATCCGTTGCACCCGAATCCAAAGCAAACACAACAAAGTTATCATTTTTGTCGATGTTTTAGTCAGACCTACCGTAAATGATACACCTGGATGAGTTTTAACGGCCAGTTTCACTTCCTTTACTCTACAATCTTTTTTCATATGTCCAAATTTACCACAATTATGACATTCTTTCTTAAAATGCTTTTTCGATGAGAATGCTGCATCCTTTGGAAATATTTAAATCATTTCCGCAACTCATTCTCAAATTAACCAGCTCTTGTCGAACAAGCGCTTGTTTTTGGCCTGACGTCTTTTCAAAATTAGTACACAACGACTCCCACATCTCTTTTGCTGTAGACTTCTCCATAATATATATATATATATATATATATATATATATATATATATATATATATATATATATATATATATAAGTGGGTACCGTTCGAAAGAAAAATCTTCGATATTAAATTTTGTTATGCTTCAGCCGATGATTGAACCCGAAACCTACACACCAGAAGACCAACACACTTACCACTGAGCTGCGGCACCCAAAAAGAAAGGTATTTTTAATACCTTTTTAGTGATATTATATAATATTTATATTTTTAAATATTTTAAAAGTTGGAAATTGGTTTTTTAAATCAATTTTTTTTTTCGAAAATAATCACTATTGACCTATAACAAATTTAGAACCATATTCAAGACTATACAATTATCTTTTCAATAGTGTTTTAAGCATTTAAAAAAAAATTTTTTGTATTTTAAATATTTTATTTTAATTGCGAGTTTATTGAATAATTTTGATTGCAAATTTGAACTTTGATCTTGAGCTTCGCCTTATATGGGCATTAGCGAGAAACAATTTTTGTTTTTTTTTTTTGTATTCATAAAAATGGCCTATTCTACACTTATGCCGTCGTTTACACCAAGTTTAAACTCGATTTGTAGATTTCAGTCAAATTTAAACTAAGTTTAAACGCCCAATCTAGCTGGGTTAAACTAAGATTAACCTATCAATTGTTCAGCTGTCTGTTCTTGCATAGCATTACATTTTTCTACGGTTTATATTAAGTTAAAATTTTAATTCCGTTTACGTAAACTTAGTTTAAACTTGTACTGAAAAACTGGCCTTTAAGGTGGTCCACCTGTGTAAAATTTTCGAAAAATCGATTTTTTTTTACATTTTTCGCATCTTTAACGAGAGCTTCTACAGGATGGTCCTGGTATTGCAGATTAAATGTGAGTCTATAATACAAAGTTTTGTTGTGTTTCCAAACTTTGAAAGCGTTTTTCTCGAAACCATATTTTTGAATTTTGTGGGCAGGATTAAAAAAAATTACTTAACCGATTGACTTGAAATTTTGACAGACTCTCATTAATACAGATAACTGAAGGTACCCACGTAGTGGTTTTTCGGAATTTTTTTTTTCAATTTCACAGAAGTTTTTATTTCGAAAAAAAAGCATGAAAACGAATAATTTTTATAAAAACAACTGCCATTTCTTCAATTTTTAAAATTTCGTCAAAATCCTACGTCAGTACCTCAACGATATAAACAGAAATAAGATTTTTTTTACTTTTTGCGTTTTAGATAACTGGTTCGAGCGGAATCTTGCCCACAATTTCGGTATTTCATTTTGAAGGGGTCACTTTGAACGCCCTTAATGAGTAGAAGCCTTCGGATTACACTATTGGAAAAATTTACTATTGAAATATAAGCACAAACCTTCAAAATAACGTAAAACTTATTCTTATTTTCGAATTAGTTCTCCTAACGAAAATTCCCGAAAAAGCGTTCGAAATACCGCGCTCACACAGGTGGACCCCCTTAATGGCTATAATGTTATTCATAAGTGCTAAATAAATATTCCCAGTGTAATGTAAGCTTATATTAAATCAGAATAATTCACAATAACCAATAGTCATATGTTTTCCTTTTTTCTTTATGGTAATTTCCCCCATAAAGACATGCAGTATAGTTTTCTTGTTCACACGCATAAAATGCATTAAAGAAATAGGCGGCAAATCAGCAAAATTATTTTTAATAAAAAGTTATTCTTAAAGACAAATACAATTTTATATTTTAACATAAATTCGACAAGAAGCAAGCGATATAGATTATAACTAAGTCAAATTGTAATAGAAAAAGGAGTAATTTATCATAATTCATAACTGTTCCCAGTGTTGCAATATAGAATTTCTTCTATTCGTAAGTTAGCAGCAGCGGCGCAGGTAGAAGAAAGAGAAAAATGGAAGTGCAATAAAACAAATATATTGTGTATGAATGAACTGCGTATGCAAAGGCATGTATTTGTCTCGCTCTTTCTGAATTTGCGAAGTAAACTCTTTGTATGTACGCGAAGGTGATGGAGGCGACAGGCTTTTCAGTACAGAAAAGTTTCGTTTCGTATTTCGTGTGCTGGTTGGTTGGTTAATCGTGACTATTTTATTCATCATTAATATAATAAATAAATTTATTTGTGTTATAAAAATCAAATAAAAGAATTGAGAATAAGATTTCGTTAAAATTTAGACGTGGTAGCAGTAGTAGTAGTAAACTATTGTGGTTTGATTCAAAGGTGAAGTACTTGTGATGCTTTCGTTTCTTTCGGTGGAAAAAATGTACAAAATATGTGTGAGATTACGGCAACGGCACCAACTACTAGTACGTTCGTCGAGGAGACGGTGGTGAAAATTGTGTCAATTCGACAAGTTTCGGACACAGCAGCACTTCGTCGTCGTTTGGAGCAAAGAAGTGGTGGTGCTCTTCCAACGTTAAAACACGGAGTAGTAATACTTTTTACGGGCTAATGTTGTTTGCAATATCGCTTATGGTTTTTGGTCCGTGTTCATTAAAATAAAAGTGCGGAAAGAAAAGAAAAGAACAAAGTCAAATATTGTATATTTTATAGGCTTGTCATTATCTGATTATCGTGATCCGTTGGTCATTTGGCCATTCAGCCGCATCACAAAAACAAATATATACATAAAGTGCGTATAAATATAGCGTACGTACATTATGAAATTTCTTTGCGAAAAATTCTCATTTGTCGCCATTCATACATTTCTGCATATACACAAGTAATAAATTAATTTAAAAACTACAATAAAAAATTTTCAGTAGTGTTGAAGTCAAGTGAATTTATTATTACACACATTTCCAATGAAAAGTGCATATTATTATTTTTTTTTTGTCAAATGTTTGTGAACTAAAGTGAAGTGAGAACAATTGTACGGTGTTTGTGTGTATTCAGTCACACATGAGAACAGTTTTACAGTTCAGACATATGCAAGTGCGGTTTGCCCGTGTTTGTATATTTTGACATTTCCAAATGATACAACAAGGAGCAGTGAACAGAATTTATTTTTTCACTCTGGCATTGTGGTAAGTGCAATTTTGTTTATCTTAAATTTGTCCAAAAATTAAGAAAAGTACATTAAAATGTTTGCAGTGTAAAATTGATATGAATCATATTTAGAACATTCAATTGTAAATGAAAACGACAAACCACTTTTTCAGTGTCAGATAGACGTTTGTTAATGGCGTAGCATTAAATAATTTTTCTTATTGCCGCATTTGATTGATGTGACCAGATGGATTTTATGCAAACGTATTGCAAAATATTGCTTGAATATTTTTATTTTCATATAAAGTTTACACACACTACGACACGGTAAACATTTTTATTTTAACGTTAAGTTAACGAAATTTTACACTTTCAAGGTTTTGGTGTCAATGGAATTGACATTAAATTGACAGAAAAACATTGACAGTGTAAAATCCCGAATAGACATTTTATTGTCAGATTTTTATGTTTTCTCAAAAGGGGTTTGGGGGATTTCTTTTCATCAAGTAATATTAGGTCTGTTCACGTACGTAATAGTTTTTACAAATTATTACAAATTTTACTATTTATGGCTTAACTAAAGAATAGCCCACTGAAAGAAAAAAAAAAATTTTTCGTATAGAGCCTATTTTTGTGAATATAAAAAACCAAATTTTTTTGTTTTTTATACTTGTTCCCTTTTTCTTACTGGAAATGTCTTCGCGTATGCCAAAAACCACTAAGAGGAGAAATTAGAGCAATTATTTCCTTTGATAATTCTTGCAAATTTTTACTGGTAATATTTGTACTAGTCAGAATTCGTAACATAGAAAAAACAGCTGTTTACTGTCAACAGACAGAACTGAAGAAATTGGGAAATTACTAGTAAATCTTACAAATTTTCCGATCGCGTGTTTTTTACTTTTTTCTTATTTTTGTGTTGATAGAGAAATTTCACTAGGAAAGTATGCGAACGCAGCTATGAATTTATAAAAAATATGTTAATCCGTAAACATGGAAAAGTGTTGTTGTTGTTGTTATAGCGTAAAGGAAAAGTGTAAAAGCCAGCAGTGAGTGTTGGCTTGCAAATCAGCTGATTGCAATTGGGTATGTGTTTTAACATACTACTTGTAGGCTAGTGGGCGTCATCATGTTGCCATTTAAAGGAGTAACATTTTTTATAGAAAAATAGAAAATTGTAGAACACGAATATAAGATTAGGATATTTCAAAATTGGTTCGTTCTTCACATTAAATTTGTTTAAATTGTTTTCGTCAAATGTGCTACCACAAATCACAAATGATTATATTGAGCTCCTGCAATAACAACATTTGTAAGTTGGCTTGTTCTTCACATTATATGTGACGTCAAAGGCAATTTGCTTCAATTTTTTCCATCTTCAGTTGTCTTCAGAACCTGGGCGTAACAACCTGAACACAGAACCACCGTTGTATAAACCAAGTACGTGTATACCTGATTTTGCGCTATTTCCAATTAAAACAACTACAAAATTCTAAAATATTTTTCGGAATCTACTTTAAAAAGACCGGTTTATTTGTGTAATGGAAAATATTATCGAGCCATGCGTTTGCTTTGTTTTATTAATTTATATGATTATTAAAATATTAAATATAAAAAGAATAACTATTTTTTATTAATATCTGATCGCAAACGTTTTTTTTTTTTTGTTTTGTTTTAAAATTATTGTATTATTCTTCAATATATCCCTTTAGTTAAACCAAAAAAGAAACATAAGGAAATTGAGAAAATAAATTATGTAAATTGAAGACTTAATGTAAAAAATGATGAAAAATATTTCACATGGCATAAATTTATTTCCGGTGATTTCAAAGGCAATATGGCAGAATTTTGCAAATAACTTCAGTTGGTTGCAATTCTCACTTTTTTACCCTTGAAAAGCTAACTTGACAACATTGTAGCAATACAGTATTATTTTACACAGTGTTATACGTTTTATCTGGTTTTTTCCCTAGATTTCCTTTTTTATAAAAACAAACATTATTTACGTGTAGCAATTGCCATTTATATTGAATGTGGAAAAACATTTAATTACAATCGGGGAAAAATACCATACATATTGCATTCACAATAGATTTTATATGATTGTATAGCGGCCGCTATATTTGTGTTTCTGTCAATGTGTTGATTGTTGTTTTGATAGCGAGCGCAACTCTTCCTCTACTGTTGTGTCGGGGTCGGTCTCTATGGCTGCGCACACACACTTTCTATACTGCAGTCATCTCTTTTACACGCTCATGTAGAAAGAAAAAGCCAAAAGGAAATCCAAATGAAGTGAAATAAAACGTCGAAAATCGCCATTTCCAACTACTCCTATACGAGGAAGAGAAATACTTGTCGAAGTAATCAATTAAACTTGAAAGAAATTTTATTTTACTTCGCACAAAGTACTTGAATATTTTCATTGAGTTAAATCGACATTGAGTAAATCGATAAATTTCACTAAATTGAGTTAATTTGAGGATTTGTACGGATACGTCGACATTGTGCTTTTGATTATTAATAAAGGTGAGCAGCATGATTTGATTTTTTTCAACATTTCTGTGCAGCGCGAAATTGGCGACGAACTTTTTTTCCTTCGTGTTTTTTTTTCTTATTAATTCTTTCGTTCATCGTTCATAATTGAGTGCTTCGTCTGTTTTTTTTTCCCCTTTTTTTTTGCTTGTCATTCGTATAGCGTGATATTCGGTACAATACAAACAGTGGCCACCAACTTGTACACATTTATATGGCAACATCATTGTATTTACATTTATTTCTTTTATTATACACTTTCTATTCGCTCAGAATTTGCCGCTGATTTTTGTATAGTGTTGTACTAATAAATTTTTCTTTTTTTTTAATTGTTCATTTTCTCACAACGTGCTTTCGACCGTTGCTGCTATTGTGCGATGTTATCAATATTGACTGACTGACACACGTTATCAATTGGTTTTTTCATGACGATTTTTTTTTTTTTTACTTTAATATCAATCATTCACAATAATAATATCTTTCCAAGTCGCAAACCCAATTAATAAATGCTGCTGCTAAAAAGCAGATGAAGCATTTGTACTCTTGATTGTGCGGGTTTATGTGAAACCTGTGTTTAAACATTATTTATTTTCACATACATGCTATATTTATGTATTTGCTTTAGTAATGTATTGTTTTTAAGTTTTGCAATTGTGTACATACATAGTATTTACATGCGTAAATCATTGAATAATCTAAAGTTATAAAATAAGAAGCAAGGACGCTTTATGCGTAAGATTTATAGGTACAAAAGATTTTGTTGTAGAACGATTATTATTGACAACTAAACATATCTGGTACATGAAAGACATTGGTGTTTAGGTAGAGTCAAAGCTAACATCATTTTAAGTTTAGATTCAACTTTTTGATATTTTTGTATGGGAATATGTTATGTCACACCGCAACTAGTAATCGGATAAAACGAAAATTTTTTTCTGTCATTTCTTCTTCAGAAAAATTTTAAAGTAGTAAGTTGCTCAACTGCCACGATTTTCCTCTCGTTTGATACCCATATCGTTACACTGCGTGAAGTATAAACAAATTTGTTTTTGTACCGATGGTGGGTTCTGTTCAACTCAGAAAGCTTGCCCCTAACCGATAGAATTTATTAGAATGTTGATTTATTTTTCGACAACAATAATGCTATTCATGGGAGTAGTTGAGTGAATATCACGCCTACATCACATACAAAAGTCTATTGTTTAATGTTTTTTTTTTACATTTTTCGCAAAAATATGTGCAAATGAGCTAAATCTTGGTGCATGAAGTTAATCCGATCAGAGTATTAATATTTTAGAAAATAGGCATAATGGGTGCATTCGATTATATCTAGTAATTGATATTGTATATTTAAAAAATTTAGTCATTTGAAAACCATGCCTATTTCTCATAAAAACTTATTCTTTCGTATGAATGTTTTCATACTTTGTACGTCAAAATATAAAGTTATCAAGCTGAAACTCTGTAAATAAAATTATTCGGAGTAATTAATCACCTTAATACCGTTAATAATAGCTTTTCAATAGCTAGATAAACAGATGTATGTTTACCAGATAGGTAATCATACAAATTTGTTTGTTACATATCTCATCGACTTTTGATGTACCTATTTGAATGAATTGAGAATTTTTGCGAAGAGTATCATTACTGAATATGTGTACTTAATCTGTGTATGGTTTTCTTCATCAATCATTCAATTGGTAATCGATTTTTAAATCAAACGATAAAATATTCATATGTCCTCTCTGCTCAAAAAATACCGGGAAATTGGTTATATATTAAATTTTTATTTATTTTTTCAAATAAATTTCATTCCCTTACAGTAGTCCCCAGTACACTTATGTAAACGTTTTTTTTTCCAATCATCAAAACACAAGCATCTCTGGAAGAATGCTGAGAATGGCGTAAGAAGAGCAAAACCAAAAAAAATATTTCAGAAATATGGACTACTGCTCAGAATTCTTGGGCTATTACCCATTTATCATTTTGTTTGCTACTTGAGCGATCAGGGTCGCAGCCATTCTACCTGCCTACCCATTTATCAAGGTGTCGCATTTTAATTAGTTCAATGACAACCAGATGCAAAGGAATTACATTACAATTACGTGGTGGAGCTACTGTATTTAAATTGTTTTTCTTTTCCTTTTTGTTCTTATTATTTCGAACAGCTAATTTTGTAAGTTTTATAAAAACGATGATAAAATTGAAGGGCGAGATTCATTTTTCGGAATTTTTTTCGGCATTCATTGCACAAATACCTAATTTAGACAATTAAACACTTTAATTTTCGAATACGTTTCCTTCAAACTGTGGTCTCTTAATGTCAATTGATGATTTTCGAGCACCAATTCCTTGATTTGTTTGACGTGTCGCCGTCTATGTAATTGGTCGTTCGGGACGTTTTGGGTCTTCATCGCTTTCTCGACGCTTTTTGAACAATTTATATCATTTATATACTCGTGTTTTTGATAGTGCCTGTTACCAAAAATACACGTTTGGTTGTTCACAAAACACAAGCATAACTAATAGGTGTACAAATAAATTCTGTCATTTGAAGTTAAAGTTAAAAAACATACTTAAACGCATCCATTTCGCCCGTAATTTGGTTATTTGTAGCTTAGTCTTTATTGCTGTTTATATGACATAAGTTTCAGTCGTGTACGAGCTGCCATTCAGTGTTAAAGAGCTGCAAGAATGTATTTGGTTTTCGAATGATTCTCTGTACTCTTAAAACATAACATGTACAATATTTGCAAAGCATACCTTAACAGATTGAGAATGAGTGAGAGAAAATATTAGGCAAATAGAATACTCCACTCGTTTCTTGTACATTAAATAAACGAATATTTGAGAGTACTACGAGTATTCGATCGTACTACGAGTATTATTTGATAATTGCTGTTGTATTTTATTTTGTTTTCAAATGAAAAAAGTACTGCTGAAACTGTGAAATTGATTAATTCGACTTTGGGTGAAAATTATGTACTCGTAAATCTGAGGACAGTACAAAGATGGAAAAAAGGAAGGAAGGAGAAAAAGAAACCATTTACTCGCTAAGGATGTCGAAAAGTTATGTTGCTGCATGACAACTCGAAACTCATCTCCTTAGACTGGGAAGTTCTCTAGCATGCAGCGTATTCCCCAGACTTGGCTCCTTTCCACTACTGCTTACTCAGATCAATGCAGTTTTACTTATTCGACCAGCTATTCTCCAAAGTTGAAGATGTGCAAAAATGGCTCGATAACTATTTTGCCTCAAGAGTTTGTCAAGTTTCTATTGTGAGTAATGGCGAATATTTCGATTTTTAAGTATGTTTTAATAAAGTTGAAATTTACGAAACACATGACAGAATTTATTTGTACACTAATTATTAAAAACGAGATACATATCATGAAATTTTACGCAAAAAATTAAAATATTTGTCCCTATCAGTATTTCTTTTAAAATTTAATATCAAGCTTGCAAAGAAATTGAAAAATAAAAATCAATTCATTAAATGGTATCAAGTAGGACTAGACATGTAATTATAATTGTGATATCTTTCTCATACATTTAAATTAAATCGTCATACTTTTGTCTATAAATATTTATTTGCACACTATTATGGCTTTTAATTACTTGCTTTTATAACAAGAAATCAGAAAATAAAATAAATTAAAATCTTTAATATAAAAAATATGTATAAATACGCAAATCAATAATAGAAGCATAAAAGGCTTCATTGGATGCTTTTGCTGATTGACCTTTTGTGGAAATTGATTATTTGTAATAAATTTCCTACTGCCATTTTGTATTTGTATGGAGGCACATGCAAACATATTTTTGCATGAATGTTTGATTAGAGTTGCCAGACTACTTATATTATATTTCTTGCAATTAAATTTTACAAACGTTCAACATTCGCCTGAGGTTATTTCTTTCGGATTTTCACTTACTACAGGGTGGTTTTTAAGAGCCTTTGGATTTGATTAAAAAAAAAACATATAATTTACAGAAATGTATGAAATCCTTATTTTGAGTCGATAGAACGATCTATATAATTCAATGCTTAAAGATGATTTCATGTAAATGTTTACCGCGGCTGCGCTTCAAATGGTTCATAGCCGGGTCCGATTTTGGCATACTCTCTCCAACATATCGGCCAGTATCTCACAAATAAATTCTGTCGTTATAGACATGATCCTTAACATAGCCCCACAAAAAATAGTCTAAAGGCGTTAAATCGCACGATCTAAGCGGCCAATTGTCCGGCCCCAAACGTGAAATAAATTATTCACCGAACTCGCCTCTCAATTGGGCCATTGTTTCGCGTGCTGTGTGGCATGTGGCACCGTCTTGTTGAAACCACATGTCAGCCAAGTCCAGCTCTTCCATTTTGGGCAAAAAAAAGTTTGTAATCATTGCACGGCAGTGCTCGCCATTCACAGTAACGTTCCTGCCTTCGTCGTCTTTGAAAGAGTACGGTCCAATGATGTCACCTGGCAGTAACAATTTGCCATGGAAAAGCTTCTAAAAGAACTCTGTCACAAAACTTAGAGAAAAGTGATGTCGCAAGAGTTCTGCTGTTCGGCTCAGGCTAAAATAAGTAGGTCCCTTCTAACACTGTCCAAAATTTAACACGCATAGCAATAATGTTAGAGAAGCTCGGCCAAATAGCCCTTCGGGGCTTATATGTGCCACATATTTCTTTTCATTTTTTTTTTTTAATGACTTCTTAGGATTATACCGTATTTGGAAAATAAAAGTTTGAAATGTGTTATGGGGGATTATTCGTCATCAACTCTCGTCGAAGTAAATTTTTGTGCGGTTGTGCCAGCACAGGTAATGCTAAAAGTTCTGATTGCCACCATTGAGGTGGCAACTGCATTTGGTGAGGAAAAAAGTTTTCTTCCACCAGAACAACGAATCAGTGTTGAAGTCGAGAAAAGCAATATCAAAATCATATTGACATATTGCCCAACCCTCATACCTGTTAGTTTTGGATGAAAAGCAGCGCTGCAACAATGTATTTTCATATCTAAATGTTTAACAGGCAAATATAAATAAATGGCCGAACCAGAAAAAAAATGGGGCACGTTCGCAATTAATTGTAAGATTGTAATATCCGAGCTGTCAAATTTTATATATCACTCGATATCGATATCATCAAACGTCAATTGAAAGGGATTGTGCAATAATCAGATCGAACCAATAATGAAGAAAGAGAACGAATGGGTTACGATAAAATAAGAGTGTTGCCAAAGAGTATAAATCGCTCGAATTTGTTGGAGATTCAATCGTAGACTGTTAAATATTGAACGACAGAGTCGCAAGTGAAATACGAAGTACCTTGAAAAATGATTGTAAATGCATGTATGGATTAAATAAATTGCTGTTGTATAAAGTTAGTACAAGATGAGTTGCAATTATTATTGACATACATAATCCAGTAATCGAACAGGGTTGTTTCGTATATGAATTAAACATTTATCAAATAAAAACGTAACAGTATACAACATCAATTGCGGATGCGTACTCCATTTGCAATAATTGCGAATAAGCGATTGAAATGTACATCTGTAATTTAGTACAATAAACGTATAAAGAACAATTCACAGTAAATCGTTACGCTCCTCTAGGGTGTCCTACTGTTATTGTACTTATGTCAAAAATGTCAGTTGCTTAGGACATAGCAGTAAAATATAATCGCTGGTAGCTGTAGACGGCTTTTTGACAGATTTTTGTGTGGGAAATATGTCAATTTAGTAGATTTTAACTTTAAGATGGTTCTAACTTTTACTATAATTTACCTAGTGATTGCCATAATCTGATAATACTATAATTACTTTAACTTCCGATCGATTATATCGTAATTCATTTGGGCAAAAATTTTAATTCACCAGATATGGCAATATTTTAGCTGATGAATGTATAAAGTAATAAAAAGTAAATAATAATAAAAATAGTAAGAATGACCACAATATATTCACACTGTTGAAATGTCGATAGTATGCAAATTATAGAGAAATGTTGAAGTGGCGTCGAAAATTATTATATGCCGCGTATAAATACCGTCAATTAAATGATTTACATAACGTATGAGCAAATAAAAGAAAAAAGCACATACCTGTAATAATTATGTTATGATGATGATGATGATGATGATGATGATGATGATGTTATTGCAACCAATAGCAATTTTATTGGGCAATTCTCGAATTCGAACCATCGTAGGGAGGAGTAATCTTTTCCTAAGTAACGAAGGACGAAGATTGAAGTTTAAAATCATGGATTTTTCGAATGAAAAAGTTTAGAATATGCATTTTTTGCTCAAAATTAACTGAGAAAATGAAAAAGTATACTACAGGTGCCGTAGCTCAGTGGTTAGTGTGTTCGCCTTCTGATCTGTAGGTCGTGGTTCAATAACCGGCTGATGCATAACAAATTTAATATCGAAAAGATTTTTCTTTCGAACGGTACCCACCTGTCGGCAAGCAATTGGTAATTCTTCCGACAGTAACAACTTGCCATGAAAAAGCTTCTAAAAAGAACTCTGTGACAAAGCTCAGAAAAAGTGATGTCACAAGTGTTCTACCGTTCGGAACCGGCTAAAATAAGTAGGTCCATTCTAATACTGTCCAAAATTTAAGACGCACAACAGTAATGGAAGAGAAGCTCGGCCTATGAGCCCTTTGGGGCTTTAAGTGCCACATATTTATATTTTTTTGTATTTTTATACTACAATGTCATTTAGTACAAGTTTCTGGAATGAAATCAACGCAAAAGATGTATTATTTATATTAAAAAATTTTTTAACTTTTCTTTTCCACTTAAAAATATGTGAAATTTACAAAAATCCTGTTAGAGATTTATAGTTGTATTTCGACGACATCTAGCGTAAATTATTTGGAATTAAATAAACACGAAAAGTCTATTTTTCATATTAAAACATTTAAAAATTGATATTTTCATCTTAAAATTACTTCAAAATTTGGAAAATTCAACTAAAAATGCTGAAAATAATGGACAATTTAATGGATATAATGGAAAAAAATCAAAATTTTCAGTCAACTCCTTGAAAATTTCTTCCAATTTCTGTGAAACTAGTATGGATAGTCATTTCATTGAGTCCCAGAAACAGCATACACCCATACCTCGCTATATCGTTCTCACTGCACTCACGAGCAAGGCAAGAATTGCCACCTGATTTTCAGACAAGGATTGTAATATCAGTTTTTACGAAAACACACCTCGCTATACGGTCTAGAAAACGGTCTGTAAAAGATGGCCGTAATGCGAAAAGCCGTATAGCGAAACGATGGTCGTAAATTGAAAAAATTCCATAATAAAAAGGGCGTTATGATATACTAGCACTTATTTTGTCATTGTACATATATATAAAATTATGAGAACACCGATGAATTTCGATATCTGAAACCCAATTTCTCCGATATTCATCCGTACGTAGTCTTAGCTTTGCGGTTGAGGCATTGCCCTTCTGTTTCTACGATCTCTAGTCCAGTTTTCGGTTTAGCCAACACTCAACTTCATTTTTTTCTTATTAGATCTATTGGAAATGTCAAATTCCCTAGACCTATCGTTGGACACGGTATCACAACGAACTTAAGTCAGACCCCACAACGCGTCCAGTGCAGTATAAGTAAGCCTTGAATCCAATCTCACGCCGAAATATTTTACTAACTTCTACATATTATTTCCAATTCTTCGTTTATGTGCCTATTGACTTCTAAAGGGATTTGTCGCCCAGTTATGAGCTGATAATTGACCCACTCTTGCGTTCATAACATCACCTGATTGAGTTTTCGTTTTTTTATGTACAACATGTAATATCCATTTATATCGTAAACGATACTTGACGCATGTGAAAATAATTATAAGCCCTTCAAAATTCCAGTGAAAAATTTAATTTTTCACTTGTTTATTGTTGTGTTAGTTATTGTGAGAAGATTTATTATTAAATACTTGTAAGTGATAACTGCAAATATTAAAAATATGCACATAACAATATGACTGCATTAATAATTAACGAATTTCCCTTCTTCTCGCTCAATGTCATGTGTTTCTTTAAACGATTACTTGATAACTATATGAAGCAAAGTGAATATTCTCATTTGCTCTCTTTCTTTTTACACGTCGTCATACACTTATTACCTCATAACTTAATCATTCTTGCATACACGTTCTGTATTTCAATTAAATATGTAGTATTTGTGTGATAAAAACAAAAAATGTTTTACATACACATGTAGTTGCATTTTTTGTGACAAAATCAAATCAAGCAAATAAAAATAAAGTCACTGATTAGCGCTTACTTTACATTCCACCCACTGTCACTTGTTCTTTTCGATTTTATTTTTTTCAAGAGATTTTTATATTTACATAAAAAAGAATTTTTCTCTATGAGTATTATTCTGTCATCTCTAGTACTCGTAATCATAATTGTTGAGCCTGTTTTGAATTCACAATTACAAATTCACAATTGCTAATGCGTTGTTGTCGTCGTGATCATCGTCGCCGTAGTCGTTGTTAAGTGGTCGTATAATAGTAGGGCTGCCAGAATGTTTTTTTTAACACTTATTCCCCATTCGCTTCACAAGTAATATTTTTACAATTTCGGTAAAAAATATGCATCGATGTATTTAGAAAAATACATTATTGTGAAAAAAAAATTATTTATGAAATAATTGAAAAACTAATTTATATTAAAAAATAAACATTTCTAAAGCTCTTTTCGAGGCGATATTAAAAAGTAAAGTGCAATTACCATAATACATTAGCCTGTAATTATAGTCAAAGTTAAGGTTATCTTAAAGCTAGTATCCACTTATTTGACATATTTCCTATACAAATAGCTGATTCTAACTTTGAAATGATGTTAACTTTGACAATTAATACGGGTCAATATTTGCCTCCCTTTTATTGATTCCCCTGGCTCCTATTCTGACTTCTACATGTTTTTTACTATCAAATAATTTCAATATGTCATCGATAGGTTAAAAATCACGCTTTCAAATCAATATAGTATATATATCAATTTTTTTGTATATAAGTAGTCATTAATCGCCGATATTCTTAATATATATAAATCTTTATAGACCGAGGATAGCATTTTTAGGCTTTCTCTGGATAAAAAGAAATTATAAGCCCCAAATGGCTCATTGGTTGAGTATCTTTTCCATTACTATTGTGCGTGTTAAATTTTGGACAGTATTAGAAGGGACCTACTTATTTTATTCGATTCCGAATGGCAGAACTTTTGAGACATCACTTTTTCTGAGTTTCGTCACAGAGTTCTTTTAGAAGCTTTTCCATGGCAAATTGTTACTGCCAGAAGCATCACCAATGACTTTCCGACAGGTGGGTACCGTTCGAAATAAAAATCTTTTCGATATTAAATTTGTTATGTTCAGCCGGGGATTGAACCCACGACCTACAGGTCAGAAAGTCAGCACACTAACTTCTGAGCCGGGAACCCACTATCTTTTGGATTGTGATCAGAATTTGTTTTATGCCGTTTTGTTTGGCAAATCTATTAAGTCAAAATTTAATAATCTATAAAAATGAATTTGTGAAAAGTGTTTTTAAACTCTAAATAAATTATAGTGTGTGATTTTCTAGAAAAGTAGTATTGAACTTTACCATTAATAATTAATTCTTCGAATAATTGAATTCTGATTAATCAAAATTCTTAATAATCGAATAATTTCAATTGTGATTAATAAAAAATTATGTTTGATTTATCAAAATTATTATTTTTTAAATAATTTCTAATTTGATTAATAAGAATTTTGATTAATTAATCGAACAGCCCAAAACAAAACATAGATTTTATGAAAATTTTTGATAGATTCTAGTACTCATTGTAATATCGATGAAAAACTTAAGTAATTTTGACAAAATTGTACTTCAATTCGGACTTTTGGTCGGACAGTAGCAAATGTTCTTCAATTTCTATTGAATATGAATAAAAATTTATGTTCTTTATTTAATGCGTTTTTTTAGAAATGCTACCTATAAAATTGTTCATACGAATATTACACAAAATTTAAGTTTTGGAAGTATTTTGTAGTGATGTAACATTTTCCGCTATGAAACGTAAGGTTGCATTTATTCAAAAATAGGATTTAAAAAATGTGAGAGTTCTATTGACTCTCACAAAAGGTCAAAAAATCCTTATGTGAAAATAAAAATATCCCAAAAATACCCACATCCCTAAACCGATTTACAAATTCCGATATCTGGCAAGCGTGTACGTACGGTTGTATGCACTGAAAGAAGCAAAGAAAATTCACCCCGTCCCACCACTAATTTATAAGTATATGTATGGTATGTTATCGTCGGCATAATCGTCATAATCATCATCACCATTATTATTTTGTCGTGAATATTTATACACTCACTGTATAAAATTCTCATTGCTGTTTTAACTTTTGAAGTGAACGAACGTCCAACGTGTGTTGTGTAATTATTTGCGTATTTGTATATTCTTCAAAACGAAATTTGAGCATACTTCATATTTTTGTTATTTTGTGTGTTGTATTTTTGTTGCAATGTTTGCACTTTAAAAAACTTGCACATACACACAAGAAATAAGAGGCGAAAGACTAAGACGATTAAAGGAAAAGAAAAAAAAAATTGTATTTTTTTTACGTGCTTGCGCGATTAATTTGACTGTGGACAGCTGCTGCTGCCAATATATTCAACTATACCATACATATCATTAGAAAATCGCGTGAATAGATAGCTATTAGCTATTAAGTGTATTTATGTTGCCGGCTACTAAGCCGGCGCGGTCAAATATTGATTGCATTGACCGCTGCTAATGCTATTTCACTGCATTTGGTTGTTACGTCTGTTCTAATAAAAGGTGGTTATATTTTCTATGGAAACGAGAAAGTGCGTTCAATTTCGTTGTGATTTTTGCAATTCGTAATAGAGAAATGAGAAAATACAATAGAATACATGTTGTACTTGGCAAAGTGTAGATTCTGAAAGTAAAGTTGACATACATATAATTATACAATATTCAACCCAATCACGGTAGTCTCGATTATTAGATCGACTAAAAATTTGTTATATCGATTTAACCAGATTATCACTTTATTTTTTTTTTATATATATATTTTCTACTGCTTACTTGTATGATTTTAAATTGGGCTAGGATGACATATTTTCACGCCTTGTCATGGATTTCTGACGGAATGTCAAAACCAGTTCAAAATTGTAAGGAAAAAATAACTTTTTGAAACTGTTTTTTTTTTTTAAATTGCTCAAAAAAAATTTTTCAATATTTTCAATTTTGTGTTGACTTTAGGGCCATTTTCACAGTAGCAACAATAACTTGCTTAGTCTATAAATTATTAGTGAGTGAATGTTTAAATTTCGAAAGTATATTTTCGAAAAAATAAGGAAACCAATAGAGAAGCAATCGCGTATATTGTTGAATGGAAATTAGGGAATTAAGTTTTTTTTTACTGATTATAATTTTTGTTTTACATTCATTACTTGATTAATTGGTCATTTTTTCTCTTCTGTCTACATCTCACTCACGCTCGTTCGAACCAATAATTACAACATAATAGGATCGATAATATAAGTTGTTTTGCTTGTGTTTTTATCGATAATTTTTTGATTTGAATGAAAATATTTCCAGTTTATTTCTGATACACAATATGTATTTATATACTTATCGTATATAATACATGCATATGTGGGATTAGTAATAGTATATATGACGTGTTCAACTAATTTGTGTTTTAGCATAAAAATAACCACCAACTACCTGTGTGTTCAGTGAGAAAGTAATGGTGATGGTAGTGACGGTGGTGGTGATATTTATGTATTTTCTTTTATTTAAATCTAGTTTATTTTTGTTAAATTTCTTATTCTTTTGTTTTTGGTTTTTTTTTTTTGTAACACTGTTTTTCTATTCTAGTATCTTCCCATTGTTGCCTTTATCAATTTTTTCCTATTTAAATTTAAATACATATATGATTTAATTTTCAATCAATTTGCTAGTTTTTTTTTTATAATTTATCATTTTTGTTTTACTAACTTTAGAGTGTATTTTTTAAACTTGACAATTGTTAATGCTCTACTCTAATTCTAATTAGTGTTAAATGTCATGCATTTTTAGAATTCCAAGTACTGTTTGTTTTTCTCTTTTGCATTTATTCAAATCATTTCATTTAATATCAATATCTTATTTTTATATACATATTGTATTGTTTTTGTATAGGAATGGAAATGATTTGCAACGCAATATCATATGAAATGCATGAAACTCGTTTGTTCGGGATATCATCATCGCGTCATTTATCACGCATTGTACATATTAGTGCTACATGGACATGGAATTAAATATTGTGTGAAAATTAGAATTATAACCATAAATCAATTTCTAATAATTTGCACTTGTGGCTAACTTTATGCCGATTCTTTGCGTTCGAATGTATGTATATTAATTTACATAAGAGTACTACCATAAACCAGATTCTCTGAATGCTGTTGAATGACACAGACACACGAAAAAAATCAAGTTCTTTTTCAACAGACGAGTTCAACATTTCATATGATGAATTCAAAGTCGAGCTTGGTGTTACTGCCAGATCGCATTTCTATCCTAATCTAAATAAAAAAAAAAAACAATAAAAGTTGAGATATTCATTAAAATACCCCAGCTCCTCTATAAAGTTTACGTTTTTATAAAATTCGCCCATAGAGGGTTAAAATTTAAGACCGATACCTATCAATTTTCGCTCTTCAACATTTATCCTGAACATATTTATCTTATATGTACTATATATTTTTTAGAGCGACTCTTCTTCAAAATTGACATTTTTACTAAATTCGCCGATAGAGAGTTAATACTTTTAACCACGTGTCTTTGATGGACTTCCCTAAAATATTGATGTTTTTTTTATAAAATTCGCCCGTCGAGGGTTTAAATATTTGGCCGACTCGCATTATTTTTTTATCTTCAACATTTTTCTGGGCGTACTTAATTTCTATATCCACTTCTTAGAAGAGTTCCTGTATAAAATTGACGTTTTTTTTTATAAAATCCACCGCCGCCTTGAAAATGTCCATAGAAGGGTAAAATTTTATCCCTTCTAGGGCGATTCTGGACATATTTTCCATAATTTTCCCGAGTTTAGCAACTCTAAACACGTAGGGGCATGTTTATCTCGCCTCGGTGGACAAGGTTAGGTTAGCCTATATTGGCTTACTCCCAAAAAGTGGGCCACACACACGGAGGAGCTTGATTGGTCCGTAGTGTTGCCATGAATGACTAAACCTATTTACTCGATGTAGAAATCTTTGAAAATTTCGATTTTTATTGCAAGCTTCAGTAGCGCTTTCTTGTGCTGTTTCAACTGGACCGTGGAACTCTGGGGCTAACTTTCGGGAGCACTACACTTGGAGAAAAGAGGTATCAATGCAGTGTAAAATACGGTTACTCGAGAACCCATGGCAGATTTTGACTAGATCTAGGCTAGATCTATTTGATAGTAGTTACAAGTTCTCCTAAACTGATCATAAAATCATCCAGAAATGAGTTTTATAGTTGCTTCAAATAGTACATGGTCTCTTTTATGATTCATATTTAGTCTTATTACTAATATTTAGAACCCATTCGTATTTAATGTAATTTATTAACTTGGTTGTACTAGCTAGCTACTTTCTATTTGTTTTTTATTTGTCTATTTTATTAACATTAATCTTAATCAGTGTTGTGACGTTATTAACATTGTTGTCTATTGTCATCGTTTCGTCATCGTGGCTGTCGTCGTCATCGTTGTCGTTATCATTACTAAATATACGAGTAATATAATATACATTCGTGCATATGGGAATGCACTTATGATTGTCGTTGTTGATAATGATGAGTGGGCAGCAAGTAAAGTGATAATGCAGTTTTTTGTTTCTTGGAAATCAGAAGAGGGACAAGAAATACTGTAGGAATATATTCTTTCGAAAGAAGTCTTTAAACGAGTCTGTCGTTATACACTTAAACATATAAAGTAATATTTTTCGATTGTACTGGCCATTGTTGTTGTTTTATTGTTTTTTTTTTAATAGCACTTGGCTTTTGTTTAAGATTGTACAGCAAAATTGCGTAATTTGATTCTATTTGTCGCCTAAAAATGGGAGGTTTGCTTTTCTTTTACAATGTTTTTTTCTACGTTTTTCTGTAGTGTGAGCATATTGCATATTTTTTGTACATGACTAGTTACTTAATTATTCTATACATTGTCTGGTGTTTACGTGCAAAAGAAGAATTTTCGAATACGTGTTATCACCATATTACCATCTATTATGAGTATCATTAACATGTGGCGAATTGAATATTGTGAAAAATAGTCGCAATAATCACCTTATTTGGATTTTTGTATTTTTTTTTTTTTGTAAGCTTTTTGCTGTCTAACAAATGATGGAAGGAAATTGTATTTTTTTTTTTGAGAATCAAGAAATTCAAAAATCGAAAGTTATGCGGACGGTTGGATCATTATTATAAAATATCGAAAGTTGGATAAGGAGTCACCATCTCTTGAGGTGGGGAAAGGGATAAGAAACCTTCATCTCTCGAGATGGGGAAAGACTGACCCATTTTTTGACAAGCAACACTGATTGGCAGTGAAGCGGAAATAGTCTCAAGTCTGGGGAGGAAAATTCTCAGTTAATTGACTGGACTAAAATCAGGGCTTGGCAATTTCAGTTACCAACCATCAACTCAGCAAAACTGTTCTTTCTATAGGAGAGGACGCTGACATTTGTATATTATGCATGAAAGAAGTAGAGACAAAGGCCCCATTGGGTCAAATATTCATTGATGAACTCGAAATGCTGGAATGTTATTACGGGGAATGAGTTGGAAGAATTTTGCGCCGAGACACCCTCAGGAATAAATATAGCGAATAAGTTTAGAAAAAATACTGGGTAGTAAAAATGAACGGCGCTGGGTCATATATTTTAGCCCTCTATGGGCACTCTGGGTGCGAATTTTATAAAAACGATAATTTTGTAAAGGTGCCTGCCTATGGAATTGATATAGGGTATAAGAATATTTTGAAAAAATTCTGCAGAGAAAAAATAATGGGGTCTGTTGTGTGACCCCCATGATGATAAATTATCAATTTAATAATTTCATTGAGGTAACGGATGAAATGAGACCTCACCGGGTCAAATCTAAGCCGGATTGAGATTCAGCGATTCCAACCATTTGTAGAAATGCTTTTCTCCTCTGCTGAGCAAGAAAATTTTTTCATGTGTTGTCAATTATATTTGCGCGTGGGCTAAAGTAGTTTTCGGAAAAACAATGTTGTTGAGTTGTTTGCGTTGCTCATTTGCACAAGGTCAAAGCATTAATTAAGCTCAACTTCTAAGACTTATTGGATGTATGCCTGTGTCAAAAGCAAAAATGACGATTATCGTCATCCTTTTGCTGGGTAGACAGACAATTGAATAATATTTGAACTTCATTAATTATGGTATATGCAAATTTTGTTTATTGTTTATGGAATATTTTACGAAAATTGTTGTTTTTCTTTTGTATATGAAGACGACGACTACTGTGAAGACATACCTGTATTTATTTATTTTTTTTATGTATTATTTCTTCTGACGGGTGACTCAGTTAAATTGTTTTTTTTTTTTTTTAAATAAAATGTACAGAAGTTTATCGAAATAAATAATTCATTTTGTGTATGGAACAAATAATGGCAAATGCCTGCCCACTTTGACTCCTCTGATGATACAAAATTTTGGCCTTAAGCTCTGTATTTCCATGGTTTAACTTGTCAAAACTTGCAGATGACAGTTGTCTGAAAAATAACATCAATATCTCGCAAATACTCACTCCTCATCCTAAATCAATATATACAATGTTAACAAATTGTCCTTTTTTATAGGGGACGACCATGTAAGTTGGTCTTATAGCCTAGACAGACGGCAGCCTAATTTCGGATTACCGAGTTAATTCGAATTAACTCGGGCATTAACTGCAGCTAATCCGCATAAACTCTATGAGTTAATTCTCAAAATAAAAGAGGATTAGGTCAATTTGCGCTGGCAACACCGTTGAAAATTGTCTATTGTGAATTTTTCTCGATCCATTTTACAAAAAATTAGGTATGTTCGCTAAAAAAAAACTCAACAATTGTTAACAGTTTTCAACATGAAAAGCGTTGGCGAACAAATAAATCCAGCTGTCAATTAAGAACTGTGAATGTCAATTTACAAGTTTCTGATAGTTTTCAGTTCATGTACTTCTTGTAGATTTTCTCATATCGAGAGTGACAGATGACAGAAATTTATAGTGATAGTAATGTAAGTGAGCAGACCTAATAAAACAGCAATCAGCTGTTTAGTTAATCCGCAATACTGCCGTCTGTCATGTTATTATTTTATTCGGATTAAGTGCGCCGGTAATCCGGAATTAGGCTGCCGTCTGCCTAGGCTATTACATTAAACCGTCGACTTTACGATGAGTTAATAAACGCCGAGGGTAATTATTTTTAGTTTATTATGATGGGCTGGTATTTTCTATGGACCAAGTCATTTCGGCATCCATTAATAAAACTTTTTTTTCATATAAATGTGGTTATAGAAAATTGTTACCTTAAATTTACTAGAATTTTGTAACTTGCATTCCAGCAATTGCGTAAAAAGAACACATTCACAATGAAAGCATTTTCTAAAAAAGAAAATGATCGACTACATAGTCGATTTAAAGGCTGCCGCTCGTCTGTTCATCAGTTATCTGGTTAGCTGCCACGATAACTAGAACAAAAGTAGAGTAATTTCAATGAAATTTAGCATAAGATACCTATATTGTAAGAATATGGACGCCATTGATAATGAACATTAATGGTCAATTGTCACGTCCACGCGTAGTTAACAAAGAGACTAGCCTCGGAATTAAAAAAAAATTTTAACTTCTAGTAATTCACTCAATATGCGTTCTGGGATAATAATATGTAGGTCGATTTTATGCTCTGTAATAATTTCGCATGAAGTCTTACTTGTTTCAAGTATATTACACAAATTTTCGGCGAGCCACACCCACTTGTTAATGAGTTAGAAAAACTTGTGCGAGCCACGCCCACTACTTAATGTAGGTCCTACATAAATTTTAGAATTTCTTCACTATGAACCATCATAAATTACCTAGTCATTCGTCCAGGGCAATCATATTTGATTTTATAGGCAGAAATCTTTTTGTAAAAGCCACATCCACTATTGAGTGTAACTCCCCTGCAATGTTGTAAAATTTTTTCTACTTTAAACCGTCATAATTTAGGTGATACGGAGATTAAAAATGGGCTAACCACGCCCACTAATTTACATATGCAACCTTAATATCTCTATCCATCGAATTATGTCGTTATGCTGCTATTTTAAATATTTATACTCTAAAATTCGTTGACTCGGCGAATGATGGGCGAATGGGTAACCCCACTTTTCTATATATCTATACTTATACTCCGCCTGAGTAACACCATTTTTTCAGTAGTAGTTGATCAGAAAAAATTTAGCATAGGCAAGATCTACAAGAATCAATTGTTGAAATTATAGACTCGTGAAGAAAATTGATTTTTTGCAGATTAAACCAAACATACACGCGCTTCACCTATTAATTTTATTCATATTTTTTTTTTCTGCCACACCCTCTCTGAATGTATATTATTTAGTAGAATGCACTTGCATGCCTTATGAATTTCTAATAAGAAGCCTGTTGCTGCTTGCTTATTTGTTGTTGCGATTGCATTAATATGGCACAACTAAGAGCACACAATGACTACGCTCTCATTTTATTTTTATTAATTTATGTTGTTTAATTGTAATAAATAAATAAATGAATGAAAGAAAGGAAGCAAGGCAACAATACAAAACAAACAAAAAAACTAAAAATAAACTGTTCCCAAATTAGTATACATTTTCTTCTCATCAACTCACTGTAAGAGCGCCATCACTATATACAAGTAATACTCGCGCCATCACTATATAACGGGTGTTTTTTTTTGAGGTATAGAACTTTAAATTGCAATAAAACAACGATGGATTATTCGATTGACATGAATTTTATTTATTCGAAAGATAATCTTGTGGCATTACATTTTAAATATGATTTCTGGCATATGACCGCCACGGCTGGCTCGGATGTAGTCCAATCTGGACGTCCAATTTTCGATGACTTTTTCCAACATTTGTGGCCGTATATCGGCAATAACACGGCGAATGTTGTCTTCCAAATGGTCAAGCGTTTGTGGCTTATCCGCATAGACCAATGACTTTACATAGCCCCATAGAAAGTAGTCTAGCGGTGTTAAATCACAAGATCTTGGAGGCCAATTTACAGGTCCAAAACGTGAAATTAGGCGGTCACCAAACGTGTCTTTCAATAAATCGATTGTGGCACGAGCTGTGTGACATGTTGCGCCGTCTTGTTGGAACCACAGCTCCTGGACATCATGGTTGTTCAATTCAGGAATGAAAAAGTTAGTAATCATGGCTCTATACCGATCACCATTGACTGTAACGTTTCTGGCCATCATCGTTTTTGAAGAAGTACGGACCAATGATTCCACCAGCCCATAAAGCGCACCAAACAGTTAGTTTTTCTGGATGTAACGGTGTTTCGACATACACTTGAGGATTAGCTTCACTCCAAATGCGGCAGTTTTGTTTGTTGACGTAGCCATTCAACCAGAAGTGCGCTTCATCGCTAAACAAAATTCGTTTATGAAAATCGGGAACAACGACCATTATTTTCGAAATAAAATTGCACTATTTGCAAGCGTTGTTCAGGCGTGAGTCTATTCATGATGAATTGCCAAACCAAACTGAGAATAAATCACTTGACAGCTGTTAAATCGGTCGCCATCTTGAACAGTAATGCCAACTTGAAGTTCTATACCTCGAAAAAAAAACACCCTTTACAAGTAATACTCGCGCCATATTCTATTATACTATACACTCAATTACAGGGGGTTTTATGTCAGTGTTTTTTTTGTTTTTTTGTAATTCGTTGATTGCGCTGTTTTTTGGTTTGATACAATAATAATAACATTGGTGTAAATTTTATTATATGTGGGTCTATTGTCTATTGGATTTTATAAAATACCCTGTAATCATATAGTTTGTTGATTCCTCTGCTCTGTCCATTTCGGTCGTTGTAATCGTCGTCGCCACGGTAGCTGCCTGCCTGCCAACATTGCCAACAGTTGTCTGTTGTTTTTATAAAAGTCAATAAGAATATTTCATTGTGAGCGCGTGTCGTGTATTGTTAATTTTTGTTGTTGATTTATATTAGGTATTAAACATATATTGTATATACAATATTTTTTGCGAGTTTTGTTTGCAAAGTTCAAAATATTTGTTTTCGTTATTTTATCATTTACAAGATTTAATCAAACTTTCTTCATTTCATTGTAAATACTTTTCGATACTCGAAAAAGGAGAAAAATTCTCTCACAAACCATATCGTTTCGATAACGTATGGTCTGGTAGTTAGTAGAAGTCACTATCGATAATTATATATCGAATCGAGTTCCTATACGAGTATTGTTAAATTATCGAAAACGAACGAGAATTTCGAAAATAATTGTTTTTATTCGAGATATCTTTGTGGCATTAGAAATTAATAATAACGATTTTGTCTGTGATAGTGTCATTATCATAATAATTTCGAAGTAGGAACATGTGATAAGCTCATAGAAAAAAAAAACCGATAAATACATTACAGGATTGTGGAATATTTCAATCTATATATTGTAGTTCTTTTGAGATCATACGAGGCGGAGCAAACAATTTCGCAGTAGCGATTATATGACAGATGAAGCTGTCAAAGTGTCATGGTAGTTTTGCTCATTATTGTTTGACATTTTAACATTGAAGGACTGATACCGATAAAGCGTCTAAAAATTATTCACCTATATTACGAAAATCAGCGTTGCTTGCCATGCAGTCTGTGAAACCATAACATTATGACATTATTGCGAGAACACTTCGATGAAAATCTAATTGTTCACGCTTCACATTGTTGAATGAATAGGTTTCTTTTTTTGTTCGAATGTACAGAATTTTTTATTATTTTTATTCTAGATATTACCTCGAAAAAAGGAGCAAGCACAAAAAAAAAACAATCAATTTTAACTATTTGCAATGGTTGTTGTTAGTATAAAGAAAGATAATTTTTGAAAGTTTCGCCAGGAAAAAGAAAAACTATTTTTTAAGCTGCTTGAAAAAAAAGTATCGTTTTTGACTTGATATTAATTGTTTGCTTACTAGCAATTGAAAATGTTGACATATTTAAAAAATTTTCTTAAAAATAGCGCAGTAAAAGTCTAATGTTTATAATTTTAACAAATTGTTTTCACCTAAAGTGCCTTGGACAACTGACAGGTCCAGGTGACTGACAAATTACGCTTTTTCGCACATTAATGTGCCGATTCTTTATCTATACATAGTAGCAACAAAATAAAATTGATTGGAACCTATTGCAAATTTGGACTTTTTGATCAGAAGTCTGGCAAAATTTTCCACAGTGCAGAGGTGTTTTATTCGAATATTTCATAAAATGTGTATGCTGTTTTGTTAAGTTTTATTTTGTGATAACCTTTTGTTTGTTTAGTGGTTATTTTTTGTTTTCGTTGAATTGTAATTTGTTCAATCACAGCGCAGATGTTTCAACATACTTATTAATAGAAAAAAAAAAAACATGTCAAAAGTACAGACATTAATTTGATGTTTTATTTTATTTTGTATATCTTTTTATTTAAAAAATACTGGCATTATAATCACGAATCAATTGTTACAAACATGTCGAACATAATAAACAAGAAGCTATAACATTTTAACATACCTGTGGTGAAAGCTTTTTCCGTTACTATGATTGGCAATTCAAAAAACGAAATCAATTTCCATTTGATAAATAATATTAATTAATGAACGTAATTTGGTTGGCCACATAAGTAATTTGGTTGAAAGAAAACAGATTAAAAACGCAACGTACGCGATACAACATCCATTGGGCATTTAGTTTTTTCATATGCAAATGTTGATATAAAATATTGTAAATAGTGTATATGTTCAGCTGAATTCTTGATGGCCCTAGAAATCTCAAAAGCAGTGTTTAATGAGCACATGAAATTCTTTTTTTCAATTTTTTTTTTTTAACAAAGCAAAAGTACCAATTTCTGTTCCACTCAAATAATCAAAATCTCATATGTTTTGCTTATGACCTCCTACGTAGAGCTGATCACAATTTTTATAAGAATTGATTGAATTTGACTTAAAAATTTTCTTGAGAAGATGAAAAAATAACAATTGATAAAAAATATTCGGTCGAGTCGAGTTCGATAACAAAACTTGCTTATTTGATAATTTCAACTGATAGTCGATTATTGCTGCATTTCTCCAGTCGTTCCTCTCTTTTTGCAATGTTACATTTCGATTGGGCGAGATTTGTGTCTTATGTCAGAATATGTATATTACTATACCTGCTTATTTAATGATTACAACCGATTGTCAATTATGGCCGCATATAGAAAATTTCTCAAATGATTCCTTTTTTTTTTACAGTGTTGCATTTCGTTTCGGTGAGTTTTGTGATTTGCCAGAGTTGCCATATTACAATACTAGCTTATTTGATCATTACAACCGATTGTCAGTTATGGCCGCATATCGAGCAATTCTCCAGTCGTTCCTCTTTCTTTGGCAAGTTGCATTTTGACTTGTTGCTTGTCATGTTTAGCTTTCATATGGCGAGAAATCAATTTTCTACCATTGCGAATAAAATGGAAACACACATTTTCAATAATTGCTTGCTTGTAATCACCATTTCATTTTATTCAATTTATTACCTACCCGATTTCTGATAGTTCCCTTTTTTTTACGTTTACACTTTACTTTAGAACAAATGTCAAACTTCACTTTCACCAAAAATTTTGTACAATAAAAAAAAAAAATAAAATAAAAGCGAATTGCAAATTTCATTTCTTTTTGAATGCTACTGCTGGTTGGTTTGATGTATTCTAACAACAAAAAGATATATATTTTTTCTTCTCTTTTCGGTTTTTTCTCTTCTGCAGAAGCAAAGTGTATTTATTATTGGTTCAATGTTGATAGGATTGATCGATCGTCGTTGAAAGAGCGTTCAAATAAGATTCTAAAGAAAAGAACAAAAATAAAAGAAGAAAATATAGAAAAATATTGTACGTGACAGATGGTGTATCTTGTTTGATAAATTATCTGCGATTGAAGAATATCATCTACATCATCATACCGTCTTGGAGAGAGAACGTCAATTGTGACAGTTGTATACTATTTTGCTCTCTCTCTCTCTCTCACTAAGTTGAGAGTTGCTAGAGAGAGATAATATATTCCGAGTGATTGATCAGCAACCAGCGACAAAAAAAAAAGTGACAGTTTATAATTGATTAAGCAACATTACGCACTACAAACTCTTTTTTTTTTTTACACAAGCCAGCGATAACCTGGAAAAAAAATATTTATGAATAATATTAAACGAATAAACGTAAACACTTCATCATCATCACCATCATCATTATCATCGCCATCATTATTATCATCTTTGTCATCATCAAAACCACTGACCATAGCTGATAAAATATCATCATCATCATCATCATCATCAATAAAAACTGCTTTGAAATCACCAACATTTGTACAAAAACTTACTGACAATGGTGATAATGTTAACTCCACGACAACAATATCAATAGACGAGCTACAACAGCAACAACAAGAACAGCTACCTATTGTGCCAACATCACCTACACCACCACCTACACCGTCACCACCATCACTATCATCCGTATCATCAGCAAAAGCAAATTTTGCATTACCCATTGATTTATCACCATCTCTACTACCAAAACCACCACCACCACCATCAAATCCCAATCCTAATACAAATCCCAATGGTTCCAACTTCAATGCCGAGGTCAATGGTACCAATATTGCTTTAATTGAAAATCATTTGAAAAAGCATCAAGAAACACAAACCCAATTGACTGTTGAAAATTCCCTACTACTCTCCTCCACAGCCCCAGACCCAGACCCGGACCTCTACACTTCAAACGTTGCCGTTGTTGCTGCTGCTGCTGCTGCCCTGAAGTACACGACGAATCTCCCACACAAAAATCTTCCACGTTCCGTAACAGCCACAAGCATCATGGATTTGCCATTTAATACGTCACCATCATTGCGTGTACGCACCACCTCATTGAATCAGCTAAAGAAGACCGTCGATCTGGCCATCGATAATGAGCTGCATGTTTGTCCCAGTGTTATGTCGGAGGAACTGCGCAAACTGTTGCCACCCACATCGGAGACGGTAATGACCAAACCGTTTCCGATACGTGGCGAACGCGCCATTAATGACGTGACAACGCCTCATGTTATTGCGATGGTTGGCCTGCCGGCACGAGGCAAGACGTTTATATCGAAGAAATTAACGCGCTATCTCAATTGGATTGGCATCTCGACGAGAGTGTTCAATTTGGGCGAATATAGACGTTGTGCAACGACGGCGTATAAATCGCACGAGTTCTTTCGCGCCGACAATGAGGAAGCAATGGCCATACGTAATCGTTGTGCGAATCAAGCACTGCAAGATGCTTGCGCTTGGCTTCTAAGTGGTTTGGGTAGTATTGCAGTGTTCGATGCTACCAATTCGACGATTGATCGTCGTCAGCTAATTTACGATACGGTGGTGAAGAAGCACAAGTTTCGTTTGTTCTTTTTGGAATCGATTTGTGATGATCCACAGATAATTGAGCAAAACATCAAGGAGGTTAAGGTGAGCTCACCCGATTATGTCAATATGAATACCGAGTTGGTGGTGCGTGATTTTCTACAACGTATCCAGCACTATCGCGAGCGCTATCAACCAATCGATGAGGTCTCCGAGTCGTATTTGAGTTTCATGAAAGTCTACAATGCGGGCAAAAAAGTTGTCGTCTACAATAATGAAGGTCACGTGGAGTCGCGCATTGTCTATTATCTAATGAATATTCATATAACACCGCGCACCATCTATCTGACGCGTCACGGTGAGAGCGAGCACAATTTGAAGGGGCTCATTGGTGGCGATTCGAACCTTAGCCAACATGGACGCCAGTATGCTAAAGCATTGTCGGCGTTCATTGAGCAGCAGCAAATTGATGGACTCCGCGTATGGACGTCATGGATGAAGCGTGCCATACAAACAGTGGCTGATATTAAGGCGCCGCAAGAACGTTGGAAGGCCCTGAATGAAATCGATGCTGGGTACTGTGAGGAAATGTCATACGAACAGATTAAAGAGAAATTTCCAGAGGAATTCAAAGCACGCGATCAAAATAAATTCGCCTATCGTTATCCGCGCGGTGAGAGCTATGAAGATTTGGTGGCACGCCTGGAACCGGTCATTATGGAACTGGAACGACAGGGTAACGTACTCGTCGTATCACATCAGGCGGTGTTGCGTTGTCTGTTTGCATACTTCTTGGATAAATCAGCCGATGAGTTGCCATACCTGTATGTACCGTTGCATACGATTATCAAATTGACACCAGTTGCTTATGGCTGCAAAGTGGAACACATTAAATTGCCCATTGAAGCTGTGGACACGCATCGTCCAAAGCCGAAAATACCTGGTGACGTCTCATTGGGTATGGATGGTTTGAGTGGTGAGTTAGCAGCTGCCGATGGTGTGGGTAAAGTGTTGATTGTCGGTGATAATGCATCCAAGGCGGGTGCTGCTTGTAATTTCGAAGTGGATACAATTCCAGAGGGTGTTGTAGTTACGTCAACTACTGCTGTCGTCACTACTACAAACAACAACAATAACAATCAACAATGACCACCGCAACAGCGGCACCTGTTGAAACGTGGTGAACTGTTGGCACAGTTGCATCAGCGCCATAAATTCAAAACATTGTAATTTGTGTGTATGTGCGTCTCGCTCTCTCGCTCTGTTTTTTGAACATTTCCCTTATTATTATCGTTACCGCCGCCGCGTTCATTAGCTTTTATGCATTCATATTCGTATCACAATAGTCGTATATTTCACATTTCTTCAACTATCGATAAATATGTATATCATTATGCGTGGTTTCTTTTTTATTGAATGTGTACGTACGTCTTACCATAGCGCAAGAATATTGTTTTGCAAGTTTTGCTTTTCTTTTTTAATATGTAAAATGAGAAAAAGTTGAAGCAGAAATAAAAAGAAAGACACAAGAAATTGAACAAATAATATATGTATATAGAAGATAAGTAAGAAAAAGAAGCATGAAATTTATTTTTGATATATACATAACTGTATAGAAATGACACTATATTGCAACTAATGACTGTTGGCTAGACTCGATTTTTTTTTTTTGGAATATCATGTGTACTTCATATGTACATGCTTATAAATATACTAATTAAGAGTAGATGTAATACAATATTATGCATTTTTATTTTCTTTAGTTGCAATACAATGTAATATTGCTTCCGTTTTTAACTGTTAAAAATGAATTGGTGGATGAAATGTTTAAGAAAAAGCTTGTTAGAAATATTTGAATTCAAAACTAAATTTGTCAATAGTTTGTAATAGTTTTTTTTATTTTTTTGTAACTTTCAGTGTGCAATTTAATATATTTTCTTTTGTTAATTCAGCTAAAATCATGTTTGTAATTTGCAAAAATTGTATTAAAAAAAAAAAAAAAAAGGAGCGGCTAGCGCAAATTGTATCGTGATTGTTGTAATCGAGTAAAAATAATAATAATTTGAAATTTTTTTGATCACTTTCTATATAAGCGCATATATAATTTTTATTTGTTATAAATGTAGGTACTTAAATTTAAATACAATATACTATTTCAGCTTGAGAAAATCTAAATTCTATATCTATATCGTAAATATATACACTTGATTATTAAATGTACTTAAATTTAAATACAATACAATATTTTGGCTTGAGAACATCATAAATAAATGTAATATCAAATCGAAAGCGAATCTATTTTTTATGGTTTTATTGAAGGGATTGTTCTACATTTTTTGAGAGGGGGCATATGTTGATTCCGACCTCTTTTGCACTAGAAGAGAAGACGGCAAGAAAAATCTGCAATCCGAAGGAAAGGAGTATTTTCTTCAGAAAATTGGCTATGACATTTCATATAATTTCAAATCTTCCATTTGCTTTTTAAGGTTGGAAGCTATTGTTTCTTGGAAAAGTAATGCTCTTTGGTTGGTTGAGTCAGTATTACAGAACCGTGAGAACCAGAAACGGCCACGCCATAATCACTGAGTAACAGCAAACGATATTTTTTCCTCTCAATTGACACTCGATAAATCAAAAGTTTCAAAATTCTTCACCTGAATCCTGATATAAATCAATGCCTTCAAACTTTTTAAACTGCCCTGTGTGACTCTTGAGTGTTAGATAATTTCCAACATTTATTAATTTTTCATCTTTAAGGAGGGGTTATATACGTTGTTGTAGTGCGAAACAATAAAGGAATACAAGTTATGAGTTTTTCAAAGAACATAATATTAGTGACAAAAAATGCTCTAATGCATAATAAAATATTAAGAAATGACGGACTTCCGATGCAGCAGCTCAACTGAAATCATATTATCCAAAAAATTTCATTAGTATAGAGATGTGTGGAGTCCGTGAACGAAGGGTTAAATGAAAAAAAAAAAAAAAAATTTTTGTGGAAACGAAATTTATTTTTCAAGAAAGTCATGTTTTTCGGATCGAAAAATTTTATTCAAAAAATCATATCATTGAAAATCAAACTCAAACTCCGAATGCACGGATCTTTTTGAAAATTTGGAGTAACATTCTTGATTATGTGTACTTTCAGATGTGGCAATAAAAAAATTTTCGATTTTTCGACCGACCCCAACGTATATAACCCCTTAAAAATTTGGGACACCGAACGAACGAATTTCAGCTGTCATATTCTTTAAGAGGAAATATAAAAGTAACAGTTGATATATTCAAAATTCCACAATTCCGACCCAACAATAGTGATAGTCATTTGGATCTTAGACCTGTTGGAAATTTTGATTTTGTATAGGTGACATTTCGACGTCAAAGTGAATGGAAATAAAAATTAAATGGGAAATTAGTCCCAATACATCAGGTAGAAAAGTGGCTGAAAAAAATAGGATACTCGGAAATTTTGTTAGAAAATTTAAGAGGGCGGAAGGGCTAAAGTCATGCAAGGTCCAAAAAGATCCAGACAGTAATTCGAAGAGCGAACGAAAATATTGCACCGTGATTTCATAAGGAATTTTTATTGCTCCATTATGGACGATGAGACCTATATACTGGGTGACTTTTCACAGCTGCCAGGTGTTGATTTTAAGGAGCACTATAAGACCCAGAAGAAGTCTACAGTCTCCAAGAAGTTGTTGGTGTGACGGGCAATCTGTAGCTGTAGTAAACGAAGCAGTTCATTTGTAACAAATGGGACAATCAACACCTATATGTATATCCGGAAGTGTTTGCAAAAAGGACTTTTGCCATTCATAAAGCAGCACGCAGTTTCGTCTTTCCTTTGGTTTGATTTGGCCGCGTGCCATTACAGTAAAGCAGCAGTTGTGAATCCATCTAACTGCCTAGAGCTCAGACCAACGGAAAGATATTGGGTTCTAGTAAAAAGGACCATGAAGGGTTGCTGAAACCGTTACCAGTAGCTGTCATCAAGTAAAAAAATTCCTGAAAACACTATTAAAAGGTTAATGGGAGGCATTTCGGAAAAAATCAAAATTTTAATTAAAATTTAAGGCATAAGTGTAGCATAGCCCATTTTTTTCCTTTAAGTGGGCTATTCTGCACTTGTTCCAAAGTTAATAACAAAAAAATATTTTATTGATGAATAAATATTGTTAATATAATGTTCGTTTCTTTTTAATACGTTAACTAGTTCAGAAGTAGTTTGAGTTTTTTTTGTGTATTTTTACATAGTTTCATAGTGCGCAAACCTTAATAATAGTAGCTCTCGACTCATTTTGACATTTTGTCTATTTGCTATCACAAACTTTCGGCTCTCTTGCATTTTTACGCTCTGATTTTTGGATTCACTGTCACAAAAATCTAGTATACAAACAAGAACTGAATGATTTATTAAAAGTTTAAAGTTTAATCATATTAAAATACGCTTAAAATATGTTCGTCGTCGTCGTCATCGTCATCGTTATCGCCATGTCTCAAATACAATCAGTGCCGTTTCGATATCTAATAATAGAAAATAGCGCATTTACGCATTATCGCTTAAAATTTAATATCGAATCTAAAAATTAGTAGGAAAGAAACAGGAACTACGGGCTATTACTGCTATTACTGATACGCGGCATTGTGACGATAAATAGAAGAATGTCTATGATTGATGTTTGATAGAATAATATGCATTTTCGATAATCAATTAAATTGTATATAACACTGTAGATAAATTTTAAAGTTTTTAGATATCACAGTTAAACGGCTAAACACGAAATAGATTTAAGTAAAGATTTTCAATTATAAGCGACGAAAAGTGCACTTCCAGAGCTCTAAAACTTCCACATTAAATACCTCAAAATTTTGATGTAATACGGCTTATCTGAAAACGGTTACGTAATCTAGACGTCAAATAAAGTTTACGTGTTCGGCCGTTTAGCTGTGATGTTAATGCCCCCTACTGTCTAATTGCTTGCAAGAAGAACGCTATTTGTTTATATTATAATATTGCCTGTGACTCATTGCAGTTTTTTCCTTTAAACTAATCTGTACTCTCGCATTGTATATTTTGTTTACAATCTGCGAAAAGATTTCCATTTGAGGTTATCGTTATCGTCTGAAAGACATGCACTTCATGAATGATAACTTTAAAGAAAACAAAAGCATTAAAGTGAGCAGACAAAAAATTGAAAATTAACAATAAAAGAAATTATTCCATAATATATTTACACTTATTTGTTATATTGTGTTGGCGATTAAGTAACTGCCTATTTCGCAAATGTGAAATCGGTATTTATTTAGTTGCCAACCTAATATTTTGACATGGGGATTTCTTGGGCTACGGAAGTGACATTCGTACTCATAAAATTTGGAGGGGAAAACAAAGACAAATAATGGAAGGATTTCATACAAAATTTAATTGTTTTCTAGAAGTACATTAGAGGCTCATATGTTCCTAAATCTGTAAAAGGTAATTTTAGTTTAAAAAAAATCTCCTTACAGTCGGCTGGGGCCGACCAAACTATACCCTGCATATGTAGATTTATATATAAAAAGTTTACTCGAATATCCAACTTTTCTTTTATTTCCACTTTTCGAGAAACAATTTTTGCATATACTACTAATTTACACCCGAAATATGGTTGACTTTGACGAAGTAAAAGGATTTTAAGATAATTCCGAGGCTTAGTATGGGAGCTATATAAAAAGTGGGAGTGGCTTACCACTTTCTAGTAAATCCAATTAATTTTTCAATGTTAATCCACACCTTAAATTTGGTGTCCTACGTTGAATAGTTTCTAAGTTATGGTGGTTAACATTTTTGTTTAATTTCCTCAACTTTGTATGGGAGCCCCAATAAGAAGTGGGCGTGGTACGCTGATTTTTCGCCAGATTATTTCCGACTACGATATTAATTTAAGTGTCAATTATGGTTATTGTAGACATAAGATTGCCTAAGTTACAGCTGTTTCAATTTAAAATTTGTATGGGGGCTACGATAAACACTGTGCGTGGTGCGCCCATTTTCTGTGAGCCTAGTTGCTCGTACAATACTAATCCATACGCTAAGTCTCGTTGTCCTAGGCTAAATGGTTTGTAAGCTATGGAGCTTAAAATTTTAGTTTAATTCACTCGACTTTGTATGGGAGACCCATGAAGGAGTGGGCGTGGCACACTGATTTTTTGCCAGATTATTTCCGACTACGATATTAATTTAAGTGTCAATTATGGTTATTCTAGACAGAAGATTGCCGAAGTTACAGCTGTTTCAATTTAAAATTTGTATGGGGGCTACAATAAACAGAGGGCGTGGCGCGCCCATTTTCTGTGAGCCTAGTTGCTCATACAATACTAATCCACACCTTAAATCTCGTTATTCTACGCTGAATAGTTTGCAAGTTATAACCGGTAACATTTTTTTTAATTTCCGCAACTTTGTATGGGAGACCCAAAAAGGAGTGGGCGTGGCACATTGATTTTCTGCCATATCATTTCCGACTACCGTGTTAATCTAAGTGTCAATTATGGTTATTCTAGACAGAAGATTGTAGAAGTTACAGCAGTTTCAATTTAAAAGAAGTACAGACACTTTGTATGGGAGCTACGCTAGAAAGTAGGCGTGGCTCATCCACTTTTGGTGAGGTTATATAGTAGTATAATATAACTCTATGTGCAAAATATTGTTGTCCCAAGTGGTGGTGGTGTATTGTGTGAGTTATAGCAAGTTAAAGATTTTGAAAATTTCGAGGTTAGTCGCTTTGAATGCTTGGTGTGGGCGTGGTTATTGACCGATCATGCCCAATATCAATCCCCTCCGTACCCTTGGATCATAGATTACTTATGCCAAATTTCATCGAAATAGCTCAATATTTACTCAAGTTATCGTGCGAACCAGCCAGGTGACAGACAGACGGACGGACGGACGGACGGACGGACGGACATCGTTAAATCGAAAATTTAATCGACGCTGATCACGAATATATATCCATGTCTATATCTCCGGAGATTCCTTCAAGTGGACACAAACATCTGACCGAAATGAATATACCATGCATATTGCATTATGCAGGGTATAACTAGATCCCAAAGGTCGACTTTTGTAAGAATTGCACAAGTCAATCTGTGACAGCCTACTTTTTTAAAGCCATTGGAAAAGCAATAATTTTGTAGGGTGCAGTTAGAAGGTAAGTATATTCGAAGGAAATGTTGGGGAGGAAAAATTAATATACCGTCGGTCGTACATTTCGGTCATTTTGTAGGGCAGTCCCATTAAGAGGTGAATATTGGGAGTAAATATGTTGAGGAAAGGGGCTTAATAGTACAACAATAATAATGTGGAGGGTTACCACAATTTTTTTTTTCAATACATACATACATACATATGTGGCACTTATAAGCCCCGAAGGGCTCTTTGATCGAGCTTCTCTTCCATTACTGTTGTGCGTGTTAAATTTTGGACAGTATTAGAAGGGACCTACTTATTTTAGCCGGTTTCAAACGGCAGAACTCTTGCGGTCATCACTTTTTCTGAGCTTTGTCACAGAGTTTTTTTTAGAAGCTTTTCCATGGCAAATTGTTACTGCCGGAAGAATTGCCAATTACTTGCCCAAAGGTGGATACCGTTCGAAAGACATTAAATTTATTATGCTTCAGTCAGGGATTGAACCCACAACCTACAGATCAGAATACCAACACACTAAACACTGAGCGACGGCATTTTAGGGTAGGGACTTTAAAAACGACCGTTTACGTGTTCTATAAAGTGTAAAAAATAAATGAAAAATTGTATAAAATTCGCGCTATCCTGCATCCAACTTCAGAGAAAAACACATTTAAGGACACAAGGTAAAGTATGTAGAAGGGAGTGGATTTATTTGGGAACGTCCAACTGACGAACTTAAGCGGATCCATAGAAATGCTTTGGAGGAATAATTTCTCGGATACTTTTTCATGAAAAAGTATGCGAGTATTCATATGAAATGAAAAATCGGTTTTTTGAAAATGTTACACATGTTAAGCTCCCGTTAAGCTGTGATGCTAGAGAAAATAGACTTGGTATTCTTAAATAAATTGTGCCCAGGATTATTGTTGGTACATTATAAAAATACCATTAGATTTGGGCTCACTTATTTTTTATGGAAAATATGCGAAGTAAAATCAATTTTTGGAAAATGTTATACAGCTGAACTCCTTCATCATTGCTTCTATGAAAAATAGATTGCTGTTGGAAATGTGCTTCGCGTTGTTGTGTGGTTGTTGTTGTAAAAATACCCTTGGATTCACATGTATTGAGAGGAAAAATATGCAACTAAAAATCGACACAAGTGAATTTCTTCCCCATTGCTTTTAGAGAAAAATAGACTGCTGACATTCTTAAATAAAATGTGCCTAGTGTTGTTGTTGCTGTAAAAATGCCGGTAGCCCTTGAAGCAATGCTAAGGAGTTGGCAATACTCTGAAGACGTATGTGCCAACTGATTTTGTCGACTTTTAATTTTTTATTTTTACGAACCTCGTAGCTTAGTGATTGCTTTGTTCTTCAGTGTATGAAATCTGTAATTCAATTCCTGGTTGGACTAGGTTAGATTATATAATTGTGGCCGCTTTATATGGGATATGTTGTTAAAAGACTAGCTTAGACCAGAAAGGCCCGTTGTGTGACCATCGAGCTTTTCTTCCACTAATGTTGTGAGTGTTAAATTAGAATAGGGGATTAGAAGAAGGGACCAGCCATTTCCAAAAGGCAGAACCCTTGTCACCACTTTTTCTGAGCTTTGGCACAGCGCTCTTGGCTGCTTGGCGATAAGTGGACACTGTTTGAAACAAAAATCGTTTTGTTATTAAAGTTGCCCGCTAAACCGGGGATTGAGCTCACGACCTATGGATTAGAAGGCATTGACCACTGAGTTACGGCGCACACTAATATTTGTTAATGAGAGAGTCGTCCTATGGCAGAGTTCTTAAACAAATATACGTCGTACAGCTTATGCTCACCGGATTAGGCTAATATAAAAACATACCTTCTAGTATGATGTTATCAAATTTTTAGTGGACAACACTGCTGGAATAATTGTTAGTGGGAATTGGAAAGCATGTTAAGAAACTTCTTGGACCTTTTGTAGGCGTACAAAACACCCTTTACATATTGTGCGCGTCTTATTTATTGCGTATTTGCATTTGTTGGTATTTATATTTAATCTGCAAATATGTACGCAACTACCTACATATTTTATATTTATAATTATTACTGTTTTAATATTTGTTCATATACTGATGATTAGATAGGTAAAAGTGAGAGTAATAATTAACTTATAGGATGTAAGTTGGAATCATAAAAAACCTCTACTGGGGAAAAAGAACAAGGTTGACATACACATGTTTGTTAATTTATTACTCAGAGGGAGAGAGAGAGAGAGAGAGAGAGAGAGAGATAGTGAGTATACCATAATGATTAGGATCTAACTATGTTAATACGCTGAAAGATAAAATTGCAAATTTATTTTATTTATAATATATTTGATAAGGTCTCCCGTCTCGCGATATGTCATATGGCGTGTTTGTCGGTAAAATTTTCAACCCTTTCAATATTGTCTATATTTTGTGTTTAATTTGTATATGCCGCTACGTCCATTTTGTACAGGCCCATTAATTAAAGTCATGCCAACAGGTGGGCGCCGTTCGACACAAACATCTTTACGATATTAAAGTTGCCTTAGAATCCATGACCATCCTACGATCCCCTATATTGATCAGAACTCAATTTGTCTTCACTAACTGGTCTCCCATATTACATCCATTTCTTCACAGTCGACGGCGTCTTTTGTCGGTATATAATCATAGTTGGTCCAGATTTCGATAACAAATAGCACATTTTGCCTACACTGCTTTCCTCCATTCACAATTAGCAAAAGCTCTTTTCTTTATAATTTTTCAAGATGTCAAATACTGTTGACAAATAAAACATCTGTTTTACAGGGTAATTCTAACAACTGTCTTTCAACTCACCAGAGTCTTTTGAAAGATAAAAATCTATTATAAGACAATTGTCTATTCTGGCAACTGAAAGCTCTTTTGTATCTTCCGAAAGATTAATTGATAGATCTGATAGCGAGGAGACCTTAGTGATGTCAATAGTTTGTTTTGATTGAATTTTTAAATACAATTTGAGAAAAAAAAAACTTGTTTTTATAATGGAACAGAACTTTTTATATAATTTAATTTCACGTGGCACTAGAAAACGGCGTATTTTAAAACGAAAACGACCCTTTTGCTTTGACAGAGGAGGCATTTAGAAAAAATTATAGACTACCCAAAATATCTGCCAGTCTCTAATTAGCGAATTACATCAATCGAGGGTACTGTTTAAGACACGCTTCTTGGCAGTGTTGCACTTTTTTGGCCATGGTTCTGATCAGCAATGTGTTGGAAACTCATTTGAAACTCCAATGAGCCAACCGTTAATTTCGCAGAGCATTGATTCCATTTCTAGGTTATTGGTACAATGTAAAGGAAATGAAATATGTTTTCCTCAAGCACAGAACTCCACAAACAACTTCAATTGATCAGGTGAAGTTCGAACTGCCTTCGTGTCTTCTTCCATTTTTGCAGTTGTCAGAACAATTTTATTTGTCTCCTGTCAGAAAAACTTTTCACCATGAATAATTGTGAGTGAGGAAGCTTTTTTTGTAAGATTTTTGTGCTAGAATAATAAAACTCTTTCAAACTATCTATAACTAATGGATATTTTCGAAAATATAATAAATATGAAGCAAATTACCTTTTATAATAAAAAAAGAATCACATTTTAAATCCTTACCATGTAACAGGTATTTAATAAATATAATAATTTTCATAATATTAAATTTGATAAAATTTTAGTAATTTTGATAAAGAAGGAAGGCATAAAGCATCGTTCTATCGAAGCACCCGATCCCTTGTATCAGGTAATCAGAAATATCAGCAAGTAATATTACGTGTTGATATTTAATGTAAAGGAACAGTAAAGTGGAATGTAAAGAAACGTATGTGTTTTCGACAATAACGTGGCAGAGAAGGAATAAATTTACTATAAGTAGCAACAGCAATTTGTTTGCATTGTCGCCGAGTTCCTTTAGAAGCTTTTCGATGGTAAATTGTTACTGCCGGAAGAATTACCACTTCCTTGCCGACAAGTGGGTATCGTTTGAAAAAAAAGTCTTTTCGACATTAAATAAATTTGTTATGCTTGAGCCGGGGATTGAACAGAAGGCCAACATACTAATCACTGATCTACGGCACTCACGGCGCCATGCCAATGTAATTGCTTTTGTGAAAATGGAAAAAAATCAAGTATCAATATTTAATATATTTGTTTTCCAAAGACAGTACGTCTACGCAAATCAAAGAGCAGTTGGATGTTGTGTCATTTATCATCGTGAAATTATGCGTAGCTGAGTTTAAACGTGCCTACACTACCAAGTTGGGAGACGATCAACGTTCGGGACGTACAACAAATTTAACCACTGAAAATAACTTCGCTCTAGTTCACCAAATATTGTTAGACAACCTTCAAATTAACCCTCTCGTGAAGTTGTCCAATATATTGGGCAGTACTGTTTTTACCATGTAGGCAATGTGGGTCAGGTATCTTTTTAACCTCAAAAACATAGTTTTTTGGATATTATTCGTGTTTTTTTTTTTTTTTTGAGGTTAGAAAGGAACCCTCAAGGTGATGGTGGAAGTCTGACACCTGTGTCGGATTTAGCGACACAAATTCCATAGAATGTGACTACTTTGGTACCGGTGTCAGATTTCCGTCATCATCCTAAGATTTCTTTCTACCTTCAAACTGATGATTTTGCGGTTGAAAAGAGAGCTGGTCTACTTTGGTTCGTCGATATTCGCTATCACCCTCAGATTTCTTTCTTTTTTTTTTTTTTTTTGTTAGCTTATTTTTTTTTTTATTGAATCTTTCTTAAATACAAGAAACTAACAATAATTATTCAAATCTTACAAGCTAAATAAAACTATGTGATATCCCCTACGTTCCATCACAATTTGGTGAGTCGCGAGATGTAGCAATTTTACAGCATATTCAGTGTGTCTTTTCTTTTTAATCGACGATGCCCCTTGCTCAGCAACAATTGCCTAGCAAGGGGATTCGGATGACTGTGTAATTTTTGAATGTAGCTTCTGCAGGACATTGCAACTTTCTTTCTAACACGAAAAAAAGTGTCTTTTTTTTTTGCATGATTTTTTGATGTTTGATGAAAGAAACCTAAGGGAGATGGCGATAATGCGATAATGCGATTTTTTGATGTTTGATGAAAGAAACCTAAGGGAGTTGGCGATAATGCGATCATAATGTGACTGCTTGGCCTATTGGACATCATACTTTTTTTTTTTATTGTGGGGTTGTGTTACCTTTAAAAAGGAGAACCCGTTACCGAAGTATGCTCTACATTATTACTTGAAAATCCGAAAGCAGAAATAACGGAAAACCGGCCATGTTAGCTCAAAAATATAATTTTGTTTCATGAACGTAATTCGCCGTCTCACACTTCAGCGTTTGCTAGTTTATAAATCAGATCTAGCGTCGTTACTTTTTTTACGCCTAAGTTAAAATTGTGCTCGGAAATCCGAGGCGTTCGTCAAATAATAGCCTAAACAGACGGCAGCCTAATTCCGGATTACCGATTTAATTCGAATTATCTCGGGCATTAACTGCAGCTAATCCGCATTAACTCTATGAGTTAATTCTCAAAATAAAAGAGGATTAGGGCAATTTGTGATGGCAACTCTGCTGAAAATTGTCTATTGTGAATTTTTCTCGATCCATTTTACAAAATATTAGGTGTATTCGCTTATAAAAAACTTTCAACAATTGTTAACAGTTTTCAACATGAAAAGCCTTGGCGAACAAATAAATCCAGCTGTCAATTACGAACGGTGAATATCAATTTACAAGTTTCTGATAGTTTTCAGTTCACGTACTTCTTGTAGATTTCCTCATATCGAGAGTGACAGATGACAGAAATTGATAGTGATAGTAATGTAAGTGAGGAGAACTAATAAAACAGCAATCAGCCGTTTAGTTAATCCGCAATACTGCCGTCTGTCAGGTTATTATTTTATTCGGATTAAGTGCGCCGTTAATCCGGAATTAGGCTGCCGTCTGTCTAGGCTATAAGGGCTCTACCACCTTTGCAAACAATTGTTTTGCACAGAAAGATACCGATTACTATTTGGATGGGTTAAAGAGATGGATGCGTCGCTGGGTGAATTGGGTAAATTTGATGAAAAAATGTCTTGTGTCTTTGTTAGGTCGGAAACTTTTCGGTACCTAGCATATATATAAAGATTAAGTATTACACACTCTGACACACATTGATCTAGTTGTTGAAAACATATGACGTGACCGTGTCAAATAATTGACACTTGTGAAGAGAAATTGAACAAAAAGCAAAAATGGGATTTATGTTGTATTGTTTGACATTCGTTCTTTTATGTATGCGATGACGTTTCCAATAGAGGAGTGTGGAAACTTAAGAATCTTATTCAAAATACACATATTTTTATTTGCTGCATGAGAAAATATATATTAAATATTTGTTTTATTTTCATTAATTAATTGTTCTTCAAATTAATCATATGGTGGGTGTTCAGACTACAACGAAATTATAGAATTTCGGCTGTCACGGTGATATTTATGGACTCTCTTATATTCTTAAGTATTAAATATTAGTATTAAATTATTAGTATAAACAATCAGTTATCAATTGAAATTGAGAGTAGGAGTGTGAATACCTTATATTTCAAACTATAATACAACAATTAAAGTTTATTAAAGGCACAAATATGGTACTTTTTCTTATTCTACAAGCAAATACAATTTTTTATATATGTTTTTTGTTTTTCTTTTATTTTCAGAATATTAATACTGTATACCGATACATATGGTATGGTGTATACAATGACATAATGCAAGAATGGAAAAGCAACAATAAAATTCATTACCATTCATCACATCAACAACAAAAAATCGAAATTTTGATTAATATTTGCTTGCTATACCTTTCTTGTGGGCATTGATTAAAGCTATACAAAATGTCCGACGATAAAGCCTATAAGGATGGTGATATTGTCTGGGTTAAGCTGGGCAATAATTGGTGGCCAGCTGAAGTAACAGCCATACATCGACAACCGGATGGACTTTTAAAACATTTAAAACGTAAACCATATTGTGTGGTAAAATTCTTTCAAGAGGATGCATAGTAAGTACATATTGTATACATTTAATATGTTGCCATTATTCAAATGAGGAGAATGTTGCATAATTTAATCGGTAGATTTTTGTTAATTTGTCTATACTTGTTGATTTATAATAATAATATAGTTTGACTATTAGCCTTTTGTGACAGTTTATATATTAGATGAACCGCTGTATCATATTAAGCTAAATGTATCAACCGCTGTATCATATTAAGCTAAATGTATCAACCGCTGTACACATATTCAAAAGGGATATTTATGTACGTTGGTTGAAAAGAGTGCAAAATTAACCCTTGCCATGTAACGACGTTTTTCGCACCTCTTCTGTGTAACGTCGGGTCACTTGTGTCCGGCTCTTAAAAATGTACGTAAAAGTGCTAAAAAAAATTTGAAAAAATTCACGAAACTTTATTGAGAATTCTATTTTAAGAATCAATCGCTATATTACCGATGTTTAAATTTGTTTAAACAATATAACTGTTTAAACAAACAAAAACGTGGAAAATTGACATTTTTTTTTTCAAAAAATCATAACATTGGTAAAAACCAATATTTTTTAAATTTTCAAACGGGAAATTAAAGCTTAAGAACAGTACGTTGAAGAAACAAATATTGGAAATATGTACAATTAAACAGGATACTTAAGTTTTGAACATCAAAATCGCATTTTTTCGAAGATACGTAAATATGTCAAATTCACAATAAAACAAACAATGTATTTATTTTATTCAATTTTATTCATACAAATGATATCAAATATACTAATTAATAAAAGAAATGTTAAAAAAAAAAACATAAAAATAAAAACTTGTGGTAAAATTATTGTGCACATTCCAAACATAACTCATATCTGTGATCTTCACACGCAGGATAACGGCATTTGGCACAGCATAGAAATGTCTTTTTATCTGTCTTAGAACTACAAAAATGACAACTAAAAATTTGTCAATTCCACATGAAAAACATGAATTTCTAGTGTAGAGCCATCAAAATAAAGGAAAAACAAATTTACTCACCTCCGGCGTTTGATCAACGTACTGTGTAATGTCGGGTCACTTGTGCACTTTTCAAATTTGACCTGGCTTCCACAACGGCTGTTTACGCACTAAACTGTCGGTCCTTGGGGAGCTAGTAGCTTTCCAGTGTACAATTTTTTCCAGCCTAGTTTGGACCAGCCCCTTCCGTCCCCCTTCAAGCTACAAGGTATAGTCATTTTCGGCAGGGCACAAGTGACCCGACGTTACACGTTAAGGGTTAATTCATCCACATATTAGGGGTATTTAGGAGTTGTTGAAGAAAATACTCAAATTTTTCGCATCAACGCATAAACACAGCGTAAAATTTTAGAAATGTACTTATACAGTGTGTTTTTAAGGTATTATTCCTAATCGGGAGAAACTCTTCGGCATTTCGACAGTTAATTTTTATTAACTATTTGATATTTTATCATGCGAGGTCTTAGATCCGAGCAACATTTGCAAAGTGTGCAAACACATTTTCTTCGCAACATAATTTTGGAGTTGCATCCAACAACAAGATTACAATATAGAAGATTTTACTATAGTTGCTTTAAGTTATGTGAGCACCGCGAACTAAAGACTTGTGCAGGAGTGTTGAGGATGATCCAAATTCATTAGTTCCTCATCATACGCAAAACCTTGATATGTGCCCATTGACTTTGTGCAAGGATTTTTGCTTCCATCCCTAAAAGCTTAATTGATGAAATAATTGAAGAGCACCACCATCGTTTACGAAGTGCTAGAACAGTTGAAAGTCAATCTACTCTTTTACCGTCACATTCTGTTCAGTGGAATTTGGAGTGACATAAATCTACTGCTGCCTGCCAATGTACCTTGAAAAGTGCAGTGTTTGCAGCGGTTTGGGCCATACTTCTTCAAAAAGAAATAAAATTTAGTTGTCATCGACAATGGCGACCGGTATAAGGCCATGCTGAACAATTTATTTCCAAAAGTGCGTAAATATTGGAAGGGAACTACTTATATTGGATGGTTTCGAAAAGCAGAACATAACTTGCGACAAAACTTTTTATGAGTTTTGTCACAGAGGAGAGGAATTAGCATTAGTTTGCCGGCTGGTGGACACCATTCGAAAAGAAATCTTTTCGATATTAATGTTGCCGCCTCTGCCGGGGATCACTCCCACGTCCTACGACTCAGAAGGCTAATAGCCTAGGCAGACGACAGCGGTTATCCGGATTAACGGCGCACTTAATCCGAATAAAATATTAACCTGACAGCTGATTGCTGTTTTATTAGGTTTGCTCACTTACATTACTATCACTATCAATTTCTGTCATCTGTCACTTTCGATATGAGGAAAAATACAAGAAGTACGCGAACTGAAAACTATCAGAAACTTGTAAATTGACATTCACAGTTCGTAATTGACAGCTGGATTTATTTGTTCGCCAACGCTTTTCATGTCGAAAACTGTTAACAATTGTTGAAAGTTTTTTGTTAGCGAATACCCGAGAAAATTCGAATTAACTCGTTTATCCGGATTAACGCTGCCGTCTGTCAGGGCTATAATGTACTATTCATGGAACTACGCAACCATCCATGTCCTAATGTCCGTGAAACTATCCGTTTCTTGAAGCAAGCGTCCGTTGATAAGATTATCTCCAGAAATGGCCTTTTCGACTGGTCTCCAAGATCATGTAATTTGACGCCTTCAGATAAGTTTATGTGGGGTTATTTAAGGGCATTTTTCTACGCGCACAAGCCAACAATTATTACAGCTTTGGAAAGCAACGTCGAGCCCAACATTCATGATTTACGGCCTCAAATGCTCGAAAAGGTGGTTAAAAATATGTGCTCCAGAATTACTTTCTTCTGGTGGTCCAGTAATAATTAGTGTCATGAAACTATTCACACGGTTGGTCATTTGTGTACATAATTTTTGGAAGATGATATTGCGCAAAAGGTCCTCGTGAGGTCGAATGGCAAATGTGCCCATTCTTCAACATTTTCCATCACATTGGCTAATGGTATGGCGGCTATTGCCTGTCTGATGTTGGTCTCGAGCTCAACTAGTGTCCTTGGCTTGCTTATATAAACCTTTGATTTCAAGTAGCCCAACAGGAAAAAGTTCGGCGCTATCAAATCTGGCGAATGTGAAGGTTAGTCAAAATCACCATTTTTGGAAATAAGACGACCAGGGAATAATTGTCTCAAAAAATTTATTGTGTCATGAGTTGTGGTTGGTGAGGCACAGTCTTGTTGAAACCAGAAGCGCTCCATAATATTTAGACTTACAATGGGCATAAAAATATCCGTTGTTGTGCTCCCACGGTCGTCTTCGAAAAAGAACGATATCTTTTGAAAAATTTGAGTTTTCGGCGGCGTAAAACCGACATTTTTGTTTGTTTGCCCTTCCGTTTAAACTCCTCATCACTCTTGATGATATTTTGCCAAAGTTTTCACAATTAAAAAGTCATTTTGAATCTGTAGTTGAATAATAACAGCGTATTCGGGTGGAATATACTGCTCCATTGCAAAGATTTCGATTGAAGTTTCATATAAGTGCTCAATGACAGTTGCAAGTTGAAACCTGTCAAAGTTTTAGCGTTGTCTGATGGGTCCGCCTAATATGGTCAACACATCTTCAAGAAATTTACTTCAATCTTCAAGTTGAAACATTTCATACATAAAAGGAATCATTGAAATAGGATATGAGAAAATCTACAAGAAGTACGTGAACTTAAAACTATCAGAAACTTGTAAATTGATATTCACCGTTCGAAATTGACAGCTGGATTTATTTGTTCGCCAACGCTTTTCATGTTGAAAACTGTTAACAATTGTTGAAAGTTTTTTGTAAGCGAACACACCTAATATTTTGTAAAATGGATTCACAATAGACAATTTTCAGCAGTGTTGCCATAGCAAATTGCCCTAATCCTCTTTTATTTTGAGAATTAACTCAAAGAGTTTATGCGGATTAGCTGCGGTTAATGCCCGAGTTAATTCGAATTAACTCGGTAATCCGGAATTAGGCTACCGTCTGTCTTGGCTATAACGTTACATTGGATTATTCAACAAATTCATCTTAGCATCATATGCAATATAAAAGATTAGTTCCAGAAGAGCAATGATACGCGAGGTATATGGCCAGGGTTGGACAAAAAAAAATCCTAGTCATTACAGGGCATTGTCTCATCGGTATGAATGCCACTAGGTTAGGCTTTGTAGCATTTAACCACTGAGTATCTGGAAACCATCTCGCACCTTTTATTCGAGTGTTGAGCCATAAATAGGTTTGGCTTCAATATTTATAACTAATAGGACAGTGAGTCGCTTAAACAGAAAACAATAAAATTAATAATGACAATGATGAAATGAAATACTATATATTTTTTGTGTGAATTTTTAGTTGTATTTAAAAGTAAATATTAAATTATGCAATGAACGACTGGACAAATCAGCAATTAAATGATGCAGATGTTGTTATGATATAATATGTAATTTACTTATTTATTTACTTTATTTTTTTTTCTTTCTCTCTCTCCGTCTAAATTTCAGTGAGTATGTAAAAAGTGCAAAGCTTATATTTCCCTTTCAATGTCATAAGAAAAATGAGTTTATCAAAAAGGGTATTGGTAAGTTGTGGAATATACATTTTATATATTCAAAATTGTTACTTACTTTTGTTTCCATTTCATAATTCTTTTTCTCATTTAGCGCTCTTCAATGCTAAAAATGATTTTATGGAGAAATTTCCATCCGATGTGGAAATCGCTGAACGGTTAACACGTAAAGCTATAGTACCTCCAATGTTGAGTACACACACGCTGATAATCAATGATCGTCCGGATAGTATTGTTAAAGCAATACTGGGTCAAACGTTGACCACATGCCATGACAGTTACTATGGCAATGATAGTTATATAGATGGTGCAGCAAATAGTTATGCTTCGACGAGTAGTATACGACGAAGTGGTGTAAGTATACACCATGGTGAAAAATGAAAATTGACTGCCTCGAATAGCACTGTTTCCTAGTGGTGATTAAACGATTAGGTCAAGTATTTCTTCTCCAGATCGAGAATGGCGACAGGCTCTTTATTATAAGCCTTCGGCATACTCTAGGTGGCTTGCAGGATAATCGCGGAAAAGTGACGTGGGAGGCACATTGGCATTTGAACTGACAGTAAAGCTGTACGGAAAGCCCTTGTAAACCCTGCCAGCTTTTCTAAGATGATCAGCGAGTGTAAGCGGAAGTTGAATAGCGTTGCAGAACGTAATAAACTGCATCTTATATGGGTGCTAGTACACTGCAGTATGGCAGGACATTGGTTGATCACCTCGTCAACGAGAGCTCTTCTGGTGTACCTATGGGTCCAGAATAAATTTTCTCCGTCAGTTCGGCGGAATTTTTACAATGTGCCCACGACTTTGTGGGTTCTATTCATAAAAGAAGATGATCTGAACTCGAGTCATGCAGATTGGCAAAAAGCTTTGCGAAAGAACCTGACAGGAGGTTGGCAAAATTTCTCCAATTGAGAAAAAAGGACCTCATGTTACAGATTGAGGTCATCACAGGGCACAATATAGGTGGACATCACATGACCACTGGGGTGTTCATAACAGACCCGACCTTCGGGTCTCGCTTCCATGATATGGACACTACGGAGCATTTTCTCTGGTAGTGTCCAGCTTTTGCGAGAACAAGGTTGAGATTGTTGGGTGATGAAGTTATGAGCGTGAGTGAAATTCATGATCTTCCTCTAACCGGACTTCTTTGATTCATCAAGGAGGAGAAATATATAATTGCACCTCACTCGTTTTTGCTCCTCAATATATTTTTTAACCTACTTAAACCTTACCGCCGCTACATAGAGAAACTGCCTGCAAAATAAACCTCTTTGAACTTTTTCTTTCCAACATTTTTTCAGAATATGCTTACCCACTATCTCCAGCTCTTAGGGGGACTACCCTACAAAATTTATGTTTTTATTGAGTTAAAGTATAAAACTGGTCTCCATTTTTGCTTTAAAACCATTTTCTGGAACCTACTGTCTATTTCCGCCCCATAGAGAGGCTACTATATAAAGTGGACGTAAGATTAATTGGAAATCGACAAAAAACTCCATAATTGCGCAGGAGTCGCGCATAGAGGTGTGAGGTGTTTGACCCACCTGCATTAACTTTTTCTTCGCAACATTTTTGGATTACTTCCTTTTCTACACCCACCTCTTAAAAGGGCTTCCCTACAAAATTTATGTTTTTATCAAATTAGGACCGGTATCAGGACGCATTTAGGTGGGTAAAATATATAACCGAACTGAATTTATTTTTACTCCATAATGTTTTGTCTAAACTTATCTACCGCCTACCTTTACCCCATAGAGGGGCTGCCATACAAAACGAACGTAAGAGTACTTGAATATTGACAGGAAACTGTATGTCCGTGCTTATCCTTTATCGCCACCCCTATGGGGATCCCTTACAAAATTCATGAGTTAATTGAATATTTTCTTTTTTTTTCTTCATGTTTCTTGTTGGTTTCTAGGACTCCACAATGCGAATATTGAACATAACCCCAAATAAAACGCCACAGCAGCGTACAAATGATTATATAAAAAACTGCAGCAGTGGCGGCAGTAGCGGCAGTAGCTGCGGCTTCAATAGCACAATGGCGACAAAAGCATACAATAACAGCAACAACAGTTGTAGTAGTATTACACCAACGAATGCAACACTGCAATCGTTATCATCAACAACGCCAAATAGTTCAACAGCAGCAGCGATGAATATGTATCGTTGCAGTTTGTGCGATTTTAAAAGTGTACGACAGAATGTTTTAATTTTGCATCGTAAAACGCATGGTAGTGTTGGTGGTGGTGGTGGTAATGCAGCAATGAGAACAACAGCAGCCACAGTAGGAGCAGCAGCGAATATACCATCAACGAATATGACTATACCATTTAAAAAATTACTTACAACATCTATTGTGGATAGGAATTTATCAGCGACAGCGATAACAGCTAAAATGCATGATGTTGATGATACGACGACGATAACGGCGACGACGACGACAAATATGACAACACCATTGACAACAAAACGTAATAGATTGCGTGGTAAAATTGAGACAACAACGCAAACAGCATCAAGAGTGAGTGATACTGCTGCCAATCGCGATGAAAATGCAGCGGTGTTTCTTTCATCAGAAGCCACAGCCACAACAACAACACTTACCAGTACTGCCATACGTTTGCCGAAGAAAAAGGAGCTTGCCTCCATGGCGATCGCATCGAAACGAACACTACGACAACAGACGGGCTCAGCAAGAACGCCTGTAGAGGCATCTGCAACGGCGACTATTACATCGCCTATGATCGTGGCTGATATTTCAGAGATTACCTTACCAACACCTGCAGCAGTTATAGAGGAATACTCCTCAACAGCGATTAGTGCTCTTGATGAACCTTCCCACAGTGGTCGTCCTCATCATCATCACCATCATCGTCGTCGTCTACGTCGTCAACTTCGACGGCGCAGCATCAACACTACATCGGACGAAGATGATATTGTTCATGGCGATGATGATGATGATGGGAAGGAGATAGAGCTGGAGAAGGAAAAACAAAGCACAATGGCAACATCATTATCGCCTACGTCATCCTTGGCGTCATTGCAGTTACAATTAAATAGAAATGCTCTTCTAACAACACCGATAGCATCGACAGCAGCAGCAACAACAGCACCAAAACCACCATCATCAATAGCATCAGCAATATCATCAACACCAAAGCGTACCTCAGAGGAGATACGACAAAGTCTATTAGCCGATTGGAGTGACGAGGAGAAGGATGATAGCGATAAGGTGCATGAAGCAGCCGTTAAAACTGAAAGCACAAATAATGATTTAGAAGAGGCATCACCGCCTAATACTGCAGCAGCAATCATCTCTGAAACATCATTACACAATGCAGGTGCAAATAATAATAATATGACTCCGGGGGCCGAAGCCGAAACACTGTCACGTACTGCCTCTATGTCAAATCGTTGTATACGAAATATACCGAAAAAGGATCGACGTGATGTTGTATTGAAGGAATTTAATAGTAGTATGGACGATATTGATGTTGATGCTAACGGTAGCTGTGGTGATGGTGGTGTTGATGACACTGCTACTGGTAGATCAACACCAGCAGCGATTGTTAATATTGATAGTGCCAGCAACAGCAGTAATAGTAGTAATTCTTCTGATTTAGTGGTGGTCATTGATGAGGAAATGATTATGCAACCAATTGATGTGGATGCATTGGACAATAGTCTCGATCCCAGTGCTGATGATGATGTTTTCGTGATGCAAGAGCAGCCAAGAGAAGATGGAAAAGTTGAAGCAATGCAAGAAGACGATGAAGAGGAAGTTGAAGAACATCAAAAACAATCGACAACATCAATAACTCAAGATGCTGCAGAGCAGAAAATAATAGTAGCAGCATCACTTACCACTACAACAGCCACCCCAACGACTGCACCCCTCTCATGTTTCGATTTTCAAGATGAGGAGGATAATGATAACGATGTGCTAACATCGATTGCAAATTTCAAAAAGAAGTATCTATCACCAGATAAACCAATAACAACAACAACAACAGCAACAGCAACAACCTTATTAACGGAAACCTTAACCAACGCCGATGAAGCGTCGCTGCAAAAATTATCCACTTCAGCAAATCCAAAGGAAACCACCCAATCATGCTCTCCAGATGTGGTGGAACAAAAAGACAAAGAACTTTCGGAAGAAATTGAAAATTTACTAGAGCAAACAACACCGATTGTGTTGGCTGCTACTCTCACAGCCGTTTGCAAGGAGGAGGCCTCAGTAAAGGCATTACCGATCAAGGAGCGTGGTAAACGCATTTTCAAATCTCGCAATCGTTCACGTAATGAGGAGAGTGCATTGCTGCATGCTGCTACTACAGTTGCAGCAATCACAACAGCGTCCGTAGCAGGTGGTGATGGTGGCGACGATGATGCTCATGGTCATGGTGATCTTGGTGATGTAGATGCATCTAATGTAAATAAGCCAATAGTAACTGCATCCCCAATCGCCGATAATAAATTGTCGACGGATGCAATTCCTTGCAGCGATGTTCATGAAGCAACAGCTAATGGAACTGATGCTAATAATTTGAAGGCGGCAATTAATCAAAATAAGCACGATGTGTGTGGTGATAATGCTGAAAATATTGACCATGTTGATCGTGATGATCATGGTGACTATGTTGATCGTGTTGAAACTACTGTTAGCCACGGTGATCTTGTAGATCATGTTGATCGTGGTGATCATGTAGATCATGATGATCATGGTGATCATGTAGACCATGATGATCATGGTGATCATGTAGATCATGATGATCATGGTAATCATGTAGACCATGATGATCATGGTGATCATGTTGACCGTGGTGGCCGTGTAGATCACATTGATTGTATTGATCATGTTGATCGTAGTGACCTTGCTGATACTGGTGACCATGCTGATGATGCTGATAATGTTGATCATGTTGTTCGTGATGATCGTGGTATGAATGTTGACCATGTTGACCATGATGATCATAATGATATTAAACAACCACTAGTTGAAAAACCAGTTGAAGAGGAACAGCATAAATCATTGGAAGGAACGGAATCAACCAATGAATCATCTGATCATGAAGTAATGATTAAAAAGGATGTCAATGATGATGCTACCATGACTGCTGCCGCACCAAATGGAATGTCATCCACCTCAACATCCGCAGCGAACCTAATAAAAATGGATAGATTGTTTAATGCTGCAGAAAATAAGGAAGAAATAATACCGTTGATTAAACATTCCCCCATTGAGATTTACCGTCGAGATACACCAGATAATTTGCCACCAACAATAATAAATAGTACACCCAGAACTAAGACGCGCAAAGGGCAGGAGGGCGAGCAGAATGCAGATAGATATGACATTAATAATGGCAATGGCAATGGTGAGGGTCATATTCATGGCGATGGTCATATTCATGATGATGAGTCCCATAAAGTGGTGACCAATAAAAATCATGATAATAATATGGCATTACATGAATTACATAGTGGTGATGTTGATGATCTTGGTGATGCTGATCTTGCTGTTGGCAATCGATCTGTAGTCTCACCACCAAATGATGATAACAGTTCAGTAGGTATTTCAGAGGCGGGCGCTGAATTTGGGTCACCAACTTCAATGCTTGACGATGAACGTTTGTCGTTGATCCATTTGAATGAAGCAGCAACATCAGGCAATACGTTGGAAAAAGAAAATGGTGAAGATCAGCAGAACTTGAAAGAAAAAATGTTTAAAAATGAGAATAAAATTGATGCGGTGGAACAGGAAGAGCAGAAGGAGGAGAAAAAGAACGAAAAACACATTGAAAAGTACGAAGTGAAGCGAAAAACTGAACAAATCGAGCAAAATGACATTGAAGAGGACATTGAAGATGATGAAGAAGATATTGAAAGTCCACCACATGAAGCATTGTCGGGTAATGAGCTTGAAATTGAAATCGCCAAGGTAAAAAAATTGAAAATGTTAACAAAAACAACAACAACGACAACAGCAGCAGCAAGAAGAAATTCACAAACCACAGATGATGACGATGATGTTGCCAAGGTCACAATGCTGGCTGGCGATGAGGCCTTGAATGAGACACAACAATCAATAAAATTATGTCGTCGTTCACCGCTTGAACATTCAGCATCGCCACATTTAATTGTAACAAAACGTCTGACACGTGGCACACGTCAACAGACACAACAGTCACCTGAAGGTAATGCCTCACGAGATGAGACAAAAGTAGATGAAAACACTCTTGAAACGTCAGCGATGCTAACCACCACCAATATTAGAAGTCGTCGTCACCTGAAAACAAAGGATTCAAGAGTGGCTAAAAGCCACGATGAGCCTGTCGATGGCAATGGAGAAGTACAACTCGATGATGAAAAGGCTTCTGAAACTTCGGCAACTACTACAGATGCATTGCCAACCACCACCAACACCACAACTAGAAGTTGCCATCAGAAAATAAAAAGTCCAACGAGCAAACGTCATCGAGACGAAGTAGATGATGACGATGAAAGTGCAGCTGTCCCAGTAAAATTGGATGATGAAAAACTTATTGATGCGTTCCCAACCCTCACTAGAAGTCATCGTAAGAAATCAAAGACACCAACCAATGATGAAGAAGCGAAGGAAAAAGAAAAATTAACGACAAAAAAAGATGCAAAAAATAAAAAGCATAAAAATAAAGCATTGGAGCAGCATTCTGACGATGGAAAAATGTCAAGTATAGAACAACAGGAGCAACAACAACCATTGCGTTCATCCCTAAGTGAAACTAGTGATGCTTTTGATGCATCTGGTGGGCTACAAGAGCAAATATTGGCCGATGGAATTACAAAGTCGGCGTCAACATCACGTAAACGACGTTCGCATATGAAAATAACACCACGAAGACGTCCCAGTCAGTTGGTTGGTGCTGCAAAGCACTCGTCATCATCGTCGTCATCAAGCACAAGCACTCCCCTGACAACTAGGAGATCGGTAAATGATGCAGAACATGGTGATAGTGAGCCAAAAGTCAGAAAATTAATGACATCGCCCATATCGCCTATATGTGAAGTTGAGAAGAATGTTGTAGATAGTAAAGTAGAGACAAAAGTAGCCGTTAAAACCGCATCAAATGAAAAGGAGGAGGAGGAGGAGGACGACGATGATATGTTTTCTAATATTTCACCGACTTGTGAGTTGGACATATCGAAAGAAGAGGAACAGCAAATAATGCAACTCACTGCTGCTTTGGCCGGTAACGATGATGGGATGATGACTCTGCCGAAGACTGTGCAGGGTGTACCAGCAGCTGTAGCCACAGAACCATCCACAGTTGAGCTTGCTGTTGAAGAGGCCTTAAATGATAATGTTGGAGGTGCCCACGACGATGACGACAGTGCAAATGCGTTACAGGGGGAACAAGCACTTTCCCATGACAACTTGTTGTTCAGTGAAATTAGTACAAACATACCAACAACAACAACAATGCACAATATCAATTCCAAGGAAGAAATTGTACAGCGGGATGATCATGCAATGACTCCGGAACCAGTTCCAGTATCACCTGTAGAGAAAGTACGCATCAATGTCGATGTTGCTAATCCGTTGTCATCACAAATTGCCAACATTTTAGCAAATAGTCAACAATTAGTGGGAGCTTCAAAAACGACAACAACGACATCTGTAGGTAAAAAGCGTACAGCGAAACCTCTCAGCCATATTGTGCCAATATGCAAACGTAAGAAATCTTTTGAAGATGATATACCATCGTTTATTATTGAGCGTCCAAGCGTGGCTGCTAGTCGCGCAACTACAGATGGTGGTCAAGTCGCATCTACAACCGAAAAAGATGCAATTGCCCATGTGCAGAGTCTATGTCCACAGGTGAAAATCACATTGAAAGAGAAAATCATTGAAATGCCGCAAGAAACGACTGCACCAGCTGCTGCTCTTTTTGATATTTGTAATGTACCAATTTTGATCAGCAATAACAATGATCAGCAACAACTTATGTCTGATGCTGGTGGTGCTGCTGGTGCTGGTGCAATGCATATAATTATAACATCTGACGGTGGTGGAGGTGGAATAGGAGGAGGAATAGGGGCAGTAGGAGTTGCTGCCGGTATGGTAGAGAATACCAACAGTAATAGCAACAATAACTCATCGATCGCTGCTGCATCACGCCTGCTACAACGAAAAGCATCACAATCGCAACAACGCCTTGAAGATACTGCGCAACAGAAGCAACTATTGTCCGGTGGCAATAAGCAAATTGGTGTTGATTCACGTGGCAACAAATATGTGATCATTAAGACGCCACCAAGCGATTTAGTCGTGCAATCAGCAGTTACGCCGCTACCAATAGTGCAACAACAACAACAATTGCAACAAATCGTTGCTCCATCGACGCCCTCCGCCTTTAGCTTTGGCGCTGGAGGAACAATGCGTGCTACTGGTGAGTCAGCAGCCGCTGCACACTCAGCTGCTTTAAAATCAACGAAACAATCATCCCATCAATCACGTTCACAAGCAGCTGCGGCAGCAACAGGTGGTCGCAAACATGCAGGCAATACAATCACTTTACCGAACATAACAATCAAACAGCAACTGCAACAGCAGCTGCAGCAGCGGCGGCATCAACGCTTAAGCGAGGATTTCACAACGACGTTCTCATCAGTCGCTAATCAGCGCGCCAAAACGAATCAGCAATATATGCTACAACAACAACAACAACAGCAACAGCAACGCAAACTGCTCGCCAAAAATGAGCGCTACCAACAGCAACAACAACAACAACAACAACAACGTGCTGCGGATTCGAATGGTGGACTGTTTGCAAGAAATGCGGCTATACATCGTCGTTTCAGTACAGCGGCTGATACGCCGACATTTGCAAAAGTTCCCAAAACGGCTGAGGGTTTAACGTTGACCGCGCAGCAGCAATTGCTGCAGCTGCAACAACAACGTAAAATGGATATAGCAGCCGCAGCAGCAGTAGTAACATCATCACAACCGCCACCCTTACTTCCATTGCCCAGCCGCAGGTCAAGAAAACAGTCGCAGCATCATCGTGGCAGCAGTAATATGCCAACGACGACAAATATGATGCAACTGCAGCAGCAACAACAACAGCAACTACAACAACATATGCAGGGGCATGAACCGAATGTTGCTATGGATGGCATTCAACAACAGCAACAGTTGTTCCAAACGATGACATCGACGACGACGACGACTCTACAGCAAACAATCGATGTTCCTTCGTTGACTACAACTTCGACATCACCACCAACGACAACACCATCGACGCCGACTACTACCAATGAGGAACAACTTGTGCAAATCCAATCGGAAGAAGTAAGTTTTCATCATAATGTGATAATTCATTTAGAAGTGGAAGGTTATAAAGAAACCTCAGGAAGATGTGCGGAAGTTCGACTACGGATCTATTACATTTGACTGCTATGGTTCGTCGGCTATATTACATTTTGTAGTAGGGCCTGTTTTCCGCGATTGCAGGATTTTTGACTTTAGAAAGAAATGTGGGGGTGATAGCGAAAATCCGGTTGTTGTGGGTCATGTTTTTTGGCTATTTTACTGGTTTTTTTTTGAGATTGGAAAGCAGCATGAGCATAATGCGGAAATCCTACATATATTTTTGTGAGGATCTGTCATAGTCCGTTTTTCGTTTTCGGCTATTTTTGCACGATTTTTAAGGGTTATAACAAATCTGAGGGTGGTGCAGATTTTTTGAGGTTAGAAAGTAATCTGAGGGTGAAATGCCGAAATCCGGCCACTCATTCGGATTCGGTGATCTAAAATCCATAGAATGTAACTGCTCTGGTCCGTCTGACATCCAACTATTATTTTGTTGGGCTGAGTTATCATACAAAATATTAATTCTTTACTTACATTACAACCGAAAATCTATTTATGCCACCCTTACTTTTTTACATTTACTTTTTTGAATATTTTTCTTTCAAATGTTTGCCGTATTTGATAATAAATAACAAACTATACATTGGCAACTCAGCTTTTTATCTACAACTAGCATCTAAGTAGGGATGGATATTACCAAGTAAAACCGCATTCACAATTAGGTATATGATATCGACAATTTGTCATCACTATCGACAATTTGGCAGATGATTTCTAATATATGTATCATATGTAATTGAAAACATGAAATGTCATAAATTCTCTTCTGGAAAAAGTACTTTTAACCCTTGCCATGTAACGTCATTTTTCGCACCTTTTCGGTGTAACGTCTGGCCACTTATGTCCGGCTCTTAAAGAAGTACGTAAAATCGTTTAAAAAAAATTTGAAAAAATGGACGAAACTTTATTTTAAGGATCAATCGCTATATTGCCGATTTTTAAATTTGTTTAAACAAACAAAAAACGTGGCAAATGTCAGTTTCAGCAGGGCACAAGTGACCAGACGTTACACGCTAAGGGTTAAATGAATCACATAATATATTGCATAACAATTCCATATTAACATATATTTCCTGCTACTCACCCACTTTAGAATATTGATGGTGCTTCAAAAATATTAGCCGTGCCCACACAACCAATACCTGGTTACAATGAGACTTTCCTATTATGCACAATGGTCAATAATAACTACAAACCGATTGATAATACACCGCTCTACTTGGATCATGACCTCAATCAATTGGTGCCAGTACCATTGGAAGCGCTCGGTGGTCAGCCTATTATAATTGTAAATAATCCATCATCACCGCCACCGCAAACAGCATCAACTTCGTCGCTGGAAGAGGAGCCCAACATTCAAGGGAGGGCATTGAATTCATCGACGATCAGCGATGCACTGATGACGACTACTTCAATATCAACGGGAATGGTGTCTGCATCTGCTGTTTCTGATTCTTCTGATGGGCAATTTTTCAATTTGCAACGAATTGCCGGTGTTGACGACGCTGAAGCACAAGGAGGAAGTACATCTGAACAGCAGGATGGTGGTGATATTGTTGATGATGCCAATGCAGCAGAACAAATGGCTGTCTTTATACCGCCAGAGATGGGTTCGCAGATTTTGGCAAATAATGCGATCATTCTAAATATTGAGGGTGAACAAATCATCTTGGATGCGGCCACATTTGCCCATATCGTTGCCAATCCGGATGCGAATACACAGCTTATCACCGAAGATGGCACGGAATTTGTGTTGACGCGTGAGGTTTTGGCCGCTCTGGAAGCGCAACACGAAGCGCAAAATCCGGAGGTGATGGAACAGCAGTTGCAAGCAGCTGTGTCGGATTCGATTGGTGGTGGCACTGGTGCTACTTCCGATATATTGGCTGTCGCTTTGGCGGGCACTGATTTGTACGGCAATGAAGTACTTGAAATTGAAACATCACAACATGGATTGCAATTTATGGAATCCGATGGTAATATTGTATTTCAAACATCGGCTGCCGCCGCAGCATTGCACCCGGCACATTTAACTCCGCCAATTACGGCGCGCACAAGTGAGACGAATGCGCTACTCGATCAATCGCCGATAATGTCCACATTAGAGAAACCATCGACTGCACTGAGTAAACATAAGTCATCGAATGCATCCAATAATTCATTTATATCAATGGGTGTCGGTGCTGGCGCCGCCACCAGCACCAATGCATTGCTCGATGCTGTGGATCATCATAGTTCTAACCTGGACGATAGTCTGGCGGTAATTGGTGTCAGTACGCAATCATCAACGGTGCCTACGTCATTGGAATTGCCCATTACGGTAACAAATCCTGCAATTGCAACGGCCAAATCGGCCAGCGAACATCTAGTTGTGCAATTTCAGCCGCACCGTCTTATCGCCGCACCCACCAATATTACCACAACTGAGACGCGTATCTATAATGATCTAGGCAGTTAATATTGTCCGACAATTGTCTATTTGGACAATTTCAACAATTTACGCAATGCCAATGATAACAATGGAAGGAACGATGATGACGGTAACGTTCATGGCGACATCAATCACAATGCTGTTACTGATGCTGCTGAGGTGCCGGAAGAGAATGGCGTTAATGCAAATGTTGTTGCATTCAATGATGTTGATGATGATTACTTTACATTTGGTACAGCTGCGTTAAATTGATCAACTTGTCTTATGCTGAGTAGTAATAGTGACACATTATGTTGTACGAACGAGAATGAATATCTTTTTTTCGATATGTAGATTTAAGTCTTATTTGGTATTTTTATTTTTATATTCTAAATGTGTGCTAGAAGAAAATTTAATTATCGTTAAACGATTTAAGCAAAATCAAATAGCAACACAACAACAACAATAAGGATTAAAAACTTTTATTTTAAGCGAAAAATTTAGAAATTTACTCACAACTATCCTACCCCTATGCTAACCTATCCTAGCTATATTCATACAATACACAATGTACTACACCTTTATTATTATGATTATGTAAAATAAGCATACTTTTAGATTCTAGCATTAGAAAACAGGTCAATTTGATTTTACTTATTCGTATTATTTCCTATTGTTTTTTGCAAACCGAAATTTCTATCGACAACTTTGTGTCTTTCTCTTTTTCTCTAGAATATTTAAGATATTTTTTACTCAATATTTATATAATGCTGTCATATAGACAAACTTCGACGAAATCTAATGCATTGAGTGAAGCATATCAGTTTATATCACAGACCTCTTACACATTTTAATTAATATATATCATTAATAAATTGGAACGATTCAAAAATGCAGCGTATCAATTTTTTATTTTTTTATTTTTCAATTCGTACGACAATAAGTTTCGTTTGCGAATGTGTGGTTAATGGAATCGGTTTTTTTTCACCTCTATAAATTTATGCATATTACTTTTATTAAAATAATCAATCTTTTCGAGTCTATATTTATTATTATTATTTACTGTATTCACAAAAACATTTAAGTTGAGAAAATTATCGAAATTTGACGAAATATTGATGCGTAAAAGCATACACATTTTCAACGATTTGCAACAAGATGAAGGAGGGGTGTAATGCTTCTTCTTCAAATTATTATTATTAGTGATGAATCATTCACAATTGATATTTCGATATTTCTTTAGTCTGAATTTACACTTTACTAATGCATTGTCAAATGAAAAGAGACAAAAATGAAAGGAAAAGTATAATTTCAGAAACTGAGAATCATAAAGAGAGAGAGAGAGAGAGAGAAAGATATTAGTAAAGCGAAAATATTGCTTTCTGTATTTGGCTTCCCTTTTATTGAGCTTAACTTCAATTTGTAAAAGTTAACAAATTAGAAAAATATCTAAAAATACAGTTTCATACATAATAACATATGTATGTAATGAAATAGTAGGCAATGATCTGTAGGATTATAGTTTTTATTATGAAGCTAAAAAAGAGTAAGCATATAGTATGCCACCACTCGAATTATCGCGCGTACATTTTGAAATTCGAAGAAGAAGAAGAATATTGAAACAAGAAAATCCAAGTAAATGGCATTTTTTATTGATGAGTAGCCATAGTACACACGAATCATGTATTCGCATATGTAAAATGTATGAGGGAATGAGAGTGGATATTTCTTTTCGAGAAGATCAACACATCTGTAGAAATGAAAGAAAAAAAAAAATACCAAGAATTGATTTAAAAATTAAAATTATTATATAATTATTATTGTATGTGTTGATTATTTAATTACATACAAATATATGTACTATAGTTCTTAAGTAAAATATTAAATAATTATATTAATGGAAAATATTTAAAAATTAAAATGAAAAAATTAAAAAAAAAAAACCAAATTTAAATAAATTATAAAAACGCTATTAAAGAGAAAACCATTAAAAGAAATTGTATTGAAAAATAATGATTATAGTAATGGTGTATCTCATAAAAAAAAAACACATACAAAAAAAGAGAAAAATTCAAAAACAAAATTACGTTAAATATTTTTTTGTTGATTTTTTTTTTCAATTATTATTGTCCATATACACACATACAAGTTTAAATATAAAGCCTATTATGTATATGTGCTTACGTCAAGTAATAAATGCAACAATAATAACAAAGAACTATAGTATGTATATTATAATATAATAATATAAAAACAAAAACAACATACATGCATTCATATACTGTGTTGTATGTATGCAATTTTAAGTGCATATAATAAGTGAATTATTATTAATATTAATTCTATAATAAACTATGTAATGTTTACATTTATTAAAAAAAAAAAAACAAGAAAACTTCTTCATCGTTGTCTTTTCTATGAAAAATAATTGTGTTTTTTTTTCAAGTGGCTATTGCTGTTTCTTCTACATGGCAAAAAGCAAAATAAAAACCAAACAATTCACAATGATATCGGTGCCAAAACGAAAGGTACTAAAATTAATAATTTTGTAACAAATTCATTTCGTGACTTGGCTGCTTAACATCAGCCAAAGTTGATACAGGTTGGTATTGAAGTACTGAAAGCGACATCTATTAATCGGCAAGTAATCTAAATTTGTAGGGCATTTTATTATTTCATCCTTCATTTGAACGCACTCAAAATTAAATTTCGATCAGTCAATTAATTTTTTGTTTACATTTGAAGTAGTCGTGTTAAAGGATTTTTTGCTATAGAAAAAACAGAATATTGTGGAGTGATAAAATTCTCTGTTTTGAAAGGTGATAAAGGGATCTGTTCTTTCATTTTCAATTGTGCATCGATGAGTTTCAGAGTTTGAACGTGGTCGTACAAGCGTTAAAAATGATCAACGTAGTGATCGTCCAATAAGTGCAACAACACTAGAAATCATTACGCAAGTGTATGATATTGTTCCTTAAGGTCCATGTTTAACTAAATATGAAATTGATGATATTGTAGGCATCTCAGACGAGATTGAGGAGAATAAAACATATGTCCGTCGTTTTATAACTATGGATGCGACTTGGATTTAGCACCATTATCCGAAACTCAAACAAGAACATTTACAGCGGAATGAAGCTGATTGTTCAGGTCTGAAGTAGGTAAAGTCAGGACCATACAACAAAGAAGATTATGGCATCAATTTTTTGTGTTGAAAAGGGATTTTATCGATTGACTATCTTTAGAAATCTAAAACAATTAACTGCAGCGTTTTGGATGAGTAGAATGAAAAAATTTATTGGAAAAGACCAGGAGCCGAATTGTCTCATTAGTGAACGTCGCATAAAAATGTCTTCCATTACTGTTGTGCGTGTTAAATTTTGGACAGCATTAAAAGGGTGTGCCGTAGCTCAGTGGTTAGTGTGTTCGCCTTCTGATCTGTAGGTCGTGGTTCAATCCCCGGCTGATGCATAACAAATTTAATATCGATAAGATTTTTCTTTCGAATGGTACCCACCTGTCGGCAAGCAATTGGCAATTCTTCCGACAGTAACAACTTGCCATGAAAAAGCTTCTAAAAGAACTCTGTGACAAAGCTCAGAAAAAGTGATGTCACAAGTGTTCTACCGTTCGGAACCGGCTAAAATAAGTAGGTCCCTTGTAATACTGTCCAAAATTTAAGACGCACAACAGTAATGGAAGAGAAGCTCGGCCAATGAGCCCTTTGGGGCTTTAAGTGCCACATATTTATTTTTTTTTTATTAAAAAGGAACTACTTATTTTAGCCGGTTCCGAACGGCAGAATTCTTACGACATCACTTTTTCTGAGCTTTGTCACAGAGTTCTTTTAGAAGCTTTTCCATGGCAAATTGTTACTGTCGGAAAAATTGCCAATTGCTTGCCGATAGGTGGGTACCGTTCGAAAGAAAAACCTTTCCGATGCTAAATTCATTATGCTTCAACCGGGGATTGAACCCACGACCTACAGATCAGAAGGCCAACACACTAACTTGTGGTCTTCGACAAGATGGATAGAAAGCTAGTCTTCTCCAAACACTTTGAAGTGGTCATCAACGACCGTTCGGCTTGGAGGAGTAGCGATATGGTCCCAAAATGGTACTCACAATTGTGGTACACTGATGGGTCTAAGGTGGAAGATGGCTGCGCGGGGGCTGGAAGTGTTAGACCAAGATTTCGGAAAGCAATCCCAATCGGAAAAACAGCTTCCATCTTTCAGGCGGAGGTCCATGCCTTAGAGGTATGTGCATACGTAGGGGCACCCGTGGTACCAAAATATGCATTCTATCCGACAGCCATGAGGCTCTAAAGTACCTGGCAAAATTCTCGTTTCAATCTAGGCTGGTCTGGGAATGTTTTAAACTTTTCAATGCCCTAGCAGCAAAGAATCCTGTTACTCTAATGTGAGTGCCGAGACATGAGGGACACGAGGGAAACGAAATGGCCGACTCCTTTGCAAAGGAAGGCGCAAGCAGTCCTTTCATTGGACCAGAGCTTTTCTGCGGGGTTACAAACAGTACTTGATATGCGAGATGGAGAAACGGGATCTACTCGACCACTGGAGAACCCAAACGGGCATGCGGCAGTCGAAGGAACTTATTGATACCACACATGTTAAGGTGGATGCTGTACTTAACCTCAGCAGAAATGACATAAAACTCTACACAGATTTGCTCACTGAGCACTGTGGACTTAACTACCATAGGAAAAAAATAGGTGTGATAGAAAACGATACCTTTCGAGTCTGTCATGAGGAGCAGGAAACATCGGAACATATTCTATGCAATTGTCCAGCGGTGGCTAGACGTAGACTTGGTTACCTAGGTAACGGAATCTTGACTCCAAAGCACATAGGTAAAATCAAGCCCACAGCAATTATAAGATTTATAAATAGACTAGAATTGTTTTACTTGGGCAATAGGCGCACAAAAGATCTTTTAGGTCGCAGTGAATTGAATAGAATATATACTTTAAATTGAATTCAATCGGACACAGTCAAACTAGTGCCTTTTCGTTAAAAGAGTCACCTTTTGATTTGATGAGTGCAACGCGTTTTTTTGGTATTCTTTCGATAAGTTTTCGAAGTTTTTGCTGATCAAGGTTGTTCCAAACTTGTTTTAAGCTATTCCACATGGAAGTTTGACTTGTTGGGGCTAAATCTCTTAATTGTCGATCAAGTTCATCCCAAAGTAGTTCGATCGGATTCACATCCGGGGATTGTGGTGTCCAAATTAATTTTTGGAGAATCCCTTCGTCTTCTTTTTTAGTCAAAAAGTGGTAACACAATTTTGAAGTATGTTTAGGATCATTGTATTCCTGAAAACTGAGTCCATTACTGTTGTCCAATTGCACTGTATTGGAGAATGCAATGGTAGTTTTCTTTTCTCATTGTTTCTTCAATTTTCAGCAATATATCAACTCCTCGATAACTGCAACAGTCCTAAACCATTACAGAACCACCTCCATGTCTCAAAAATTTCGATTTTCGATTCGTCTGACCACAGCACTAATTTACAATGTTCACTTGACCAATCTTTGTGCCTTTCGGCGATCAGCAATCTCGTTTTCTTATTCTCCGCCCTCAGAAGTGGTTTTCTTGCCGCAACTCGTGCCATCATTCCTCTTGCTCGTAATCGTCGTTGGACCGTTGATACCGATATTGGTGAATTCAGTTCTTTATTGATATTGGCTCTTATTTTAGGAGCAGTATCGAATCGATTTTCATTGCTGATCGTAATTATCCCGACATCGCCTCTTTTTGATGTTTTACGAGGCCGGCCAGCTCCTTTTCTGTTCGTATATACGCCAGTTTCACGGTTTCTCTTCAGAGTTTTGAAAATAGCACTCTTCGAAACATTTATTATTTTTGCTATTCATTGTAGAGTTTACCGATTTGCAATAAAATTACTATATTTGACTATGGGAAACTATTTTCTGCGCCAAATGCGTTTTTGCTTCGAATTGACTATGAATCGGTGCAATCGGTTGGCGTAATATCCGCCGGTGATCGTTTTACTTTTTCTTTTACCCTTTTCAAGGTAATCGATGTGAAAAAACTGTCATGACCAATATATTTCGCCACTAAAATAGCGAGAGCAGTGAAACGTAACATTTCCATTTCAATGTTTTTCGAACATTCTTACCAATGCTTAAGATAACTTCCATGTAAAGTGACCAGAAACATCTGAAAAACGACAACTGAGCAAGAAGCGCCTCTGGAGCGGTCAAATGTATGACTGCCCTAATTCATTTTTCGTTCTTAATATTTCCTCGGAACATTATTGGTGACAATTAGTCCTATAACCAAACAAGGATCGCCCCTAGAGCCGTGAAATATATAATGGATCCCCACTAATTTTTCTTCATTAACATTTTGTCAAGATGCACTTACTTTCTATCTACAACAAAATGACCAAAACAATTCCGAATATCATGTATGGTCGACACCCACATCAATATTTCCTTCAAACACATCTAATCCTCAAGGGGACTTCCACACAGAATGACTGTGGTGAGTGGAGTGATGTATGACTGGCTGCCATTAATTTTTCCTCCTTAACGTTTCCTTTACACATACTTACTCCATATCTCCGCTCCTTAAGGGAACTCCCAAACAAAATTGATGACCAATAATAATTTACATGTGTCAACAGTTATTTTTTCTCAATATATTTTTTTAATTAATTCTTATTTTCTTTCAATTGGCAAAATCATTTTTGCTTTATTACATAGTTAACGTCACAAGAGTAGGTACATACGTACAAACGTATAATATATTGTATACACTTGTGGCTGGTGTTGCTGTTTACGTAAAATATGTGTATACATGAGTAAATATATTACCTATATAAGAGTAGTTAACAAGAGCTATTATTGTTATTATTTATAATTCTTATACATGATGTTCTTGATTATGTTTTGTTTATCAACTTTATCAATTGTACATGCAAGTTTTGCTATTTCAACAATTCTTCCATAATGAATGAGGAGAAAAATATGTTTGGGGGCGAGAAGCAAACGAAAGAAATTGTAGGCGCAACATTTAACAATATTTCTCCTTTTAATCAATACAATATATAAGTATTTATAAATAATAAATTATTAAAATACAATAAGTATGTAGATAGTTAAATTAGAATAAAAAAAAAAACACAAAAAATAGGATGGATTTTGGTATACTTTCTCATAATGTTTAAAAGAAAAACAATCTGGCATCATCTGACTTTCACTTGCGATCAACTTCGATCGTAAATGAAATACAAATCAAAGCCTGTACATTTAAAATTAAATACTACAATATTTGTGATTGACGGATTTGTGGTTCATTGTTGTTTGTTTTGCTTATTTGCATATTTTGTGACTTCACAATAGAGCCAAACTACATCTATGTACTATATGTATATTTAATAAAAATAAAATAAAATAAAACAAAAAAACTAAAACGAATATAGGCAAAATATAAGCAGGCAGTAGAGTGTTCACATTATACATACACAATTGAAATTATACAATTACTATAAACAATTACAAATAAAAATATTTTTTTCAATTAAAAAAAAAACGAATTTTGAATAATTTCCCTTTGAGAAGGGGTAGTGGGAAATGTGTGGCATGTAGCGATGATGACCATCTACACCTGCAACTGCTTGCATTTGAATGAGTGTTATGTTATATTCGTTATTGTTGTTGTTTTTGTTATTGTGTACATAATTGCATTGTTTTTCTCCTTCTTTATATTCCTCTACATCTTATTAGGCATCCTCTTTTATTTTGTGTGTGTGTTTTAGTTTCTTTATAGCGAGGGATTTTCTTCTTCTGTGATGTCTCCAACTTGTATTCACTCATTTATACTACGTCTCCCTCACTCTCTCTCTCTCTCTATCTCAACTTTACACTTTGGAGCAAATTTCATTTGTATATTCAGAGCATTTAGCCTTGCCACCCAGATCACCGGTCAAGTATTTACCTTCACGTATAACAGCAAAACAGGCATTTTCAACTTTATCAGCATGCGAATTCAATTCTAAATGTCTCAACATCATAACGGCAGACAAAAGTAAAGCGGTGGGATTGGCTAAATCTTTGCCAGCAATATCAGGCGCAGTACCATGAACCTATGCAAAAAATTGAAATTCAAAAAAAAAAAAAATTAAAGTTTGATTTAAAATGTTTACGATTAAATACATACAGCTTCAAAAAGTGCACCATTCAGTCCCATATTACCGGATGGTGTTAATCCCAAGCCACCAACGAGACCAGCGCACATATCCGACAAGATGTCACCATACAAATTGGGCATTACCTTTGGAAGAAATGTTTAATAGTTGAAATTTCATCATCGCTCTGAATGAATAAATAACCAACATACCAGAACATCATATTTTCTTGGATCTTGTACCATATTTAAACACACAGTATCCAAATAACGTTCTTCAAATTGAATTTCTGGGAATTTTTCAGCCGTATCACGTGCGCAACGTAAAAATAGACCATCTGACATGCGCCTGAAAAGAATTTTTGTTAAAATATGATACACGTAACTTTGATTTTATTCACCACACACACACACACCCCATACTACTTACATAATATTAGCTTTGTGCACTACAGTAACCTTTTTACGATTGTGACTTTTGGCATATTGGAACGCATATTCGGCAACACGCATAGATGCTTCCTCTGTGATTAGTTTAATACTTTGGACGACACCATCGACAATCTCATGCTCAATACCAGAATATTCACCTTCGGTATTCTCACGTATGGTTACAACATCAACATCATCGTACAATGTCTTGTAACCTTCCAAACTACGGCAAGGACGCACATTGGCATACAAATTGAACTCTTTGCGTAATGTCAAATTTAGCGAACGATGTCCTTTACCGATTGGTGTCATTAGTGGACCTTTTAGACCAATCTTATTGGTATTTACCGAATCAATGGCAGCTTGCGGTATACCAAATTTACCATCAGGACCCTAGGTTATATATATATATATAAAATACGTAATAATTAGTGCAAAACTGTAATAAAATCATATTTACCCTAACTGGAGTCACATCGACAGCTTCCCATTCGAGGGGTACATTGGCAGCAGCGAAAATTTTTTGTACAGAAGCCGATATTTCTGGACCAATACCATCGCCAGGTATTAGTGTGACCTTGGTATTGCCAGATGCAAAGCCACGACTGCTAGCTGGGGTAGCATTGATCTGTGAAAATATGTAGAAGTTATATGTATGTATGCTTAAATTTTCGAAGGATTAAATATGATCACTAATAAAAAAAGAGGATTGATTTGTTTCCCATCCTAGAAACATTGTATGTAGCCAATAAGTCAACATAATTTGCGAATTGTACATCCGAAAATCAAGAGCATGAATATAATAATATGTTTTGCATGCCTGCTCATATTCGCAATGAAAACTATTTGAATCTGCCATCGAATCATATTACTGTGCAAAGGATGTGATAGTTAATTTGCAAACGTAAGTGATATTAAAATGATAAACAAATAATTAATAAAGTATGTAGCCTAAACAAATAATAAAGTGGCGTAGTAGTATGTGTGTTACGTGAAATATGTATAAAGAAATACGAGAGATGCGCAAGAGCATGCAAATGGAATATGCTTGTACAGCGGTTCTCATAGTTTTTCTTTTATAGAAACAAATAGTATTCCAAAAATATGTGAAGAATAAGCTTCCAATATTTTTCAATTAAAAATACAATTACAATTATAATTCACAAGCTAAGCCTAAAATAACTTGGCCCACATTTGGAATATATGGGAATTACTTTAGCTACAGCTAGACCATTCATATGACTATATTACATAAGAAAATTGAATGCACGTCGCAGCCAGCATTGTCAAAAAACCCACACTCATACATATTTGCATCACACAAATAGAATGCCAATTTTGTTGATTTGTCTAATGAATTGCGACTGCTAGAGCTTCTTATCCTTCTTCTTCTTCTCTTTTCTCCATTTGACGTTGAGGTTAAGATTTATCTTTGCACAGGTGAAATAGTCAAATATAGATTTATCATTCTTTTGGAAACCATTTCAAAACATTCACAACTTTGTCCATTAAATGGTATATAGAGACGCAAAACTATCAAATTAGTAACAACCACTGCAAGCTAAAACGTGTTAATTATAAATTTTCTTCTTTTCTCTTTGGCAACTTTGCTGCTTGCTTCTGCATAAGTGTTATGTAAAAATTTGTTGCCGAACAAATATCAATCAGCTTCCAGCTAAAAATCTTCTATTGAATTGTATTGTTTGATTGACCAACCTTATCGTTGGTCATCACATTGAGATCATGCTGTCTTGTGTTACGCGAAACATTCAATCCGAGATTTTTAAACTATATAACAAATGGTAAAGAACAAAAGAAAAAGCAGAGGAAGTTGAGGTAGCATGGATTACGAGCAATACGGACGTTATTATTTACAATATGAAGGATTACGTATGAGTTGCACTTAATATATTACGAATAAAAAATCCAACACATTTCTCTTACAATCTTTTGTATAAATCTTGCAGCCATTGCCCTTTTTTTTATTTGAAATTTATATTTAATGTAAAATTCTAATTTTTTCCACAACGAAATCTCTTCGCGGCCACCGTACACGCTCTACTCAATTTTTGCCAGACTTGTGTCAAAATAGTAGCAAAGCAGCAACGTTCTCTTTGTTTGTATGTTAGTCTGTGTTGCCACTATGCATATTTTCCCTTCTAATACAGAATATTGTAGGATTTGTACAAATACATCAAAAATGAGTGGCGGTTTGGCTATCTTGTCCAGAAAGTTTGCCATAAAAATACTCTTAGAGAGAGACAGAGAGAACTCTGTGGCCAAGTTGAGAGAAAGTGATCTCTCTCAAGTTCTGTTCTTTTGAAATTATCAATATATGTATACCTTCTCCAAAAGATTTACTTATTACTTATTTGAATATTTTTTTCTTTAAACACATAATGGCAGAAAAATGTATATCTCAGTGATCTTGAACCATATTAGCGTTTCATATGATGCACTCGGACAATTTTTATATGGTTGTTTTCACGAAAAATTTTACCCCACCTTTTTATTCATCATAGCCCGTAGTTTTAGTGGAAATTAAGATCCATTTTAAATTTAGTATCCACGTATTTTCTTAAAGAACTATGTGACAAAGCTCAGAAAAAGTGATGTCACAAGTGTTCTGCCTTTCGGAACCGGCTAAAATAAGTAGGTCCCTTCTAATATTGTCCAAAATTTAAGACGCACAACAGTAATGGAAGAGAAGCTCGGCCAATGAGCCCTTTGGGGCTTTAAGTGCCACATATTTATTTTTTATTTTTATTTATCCACGTATTTTAAAACTTTTTCATACACAGATTTGTCAAAAAGCAAATACTAAATTTGAGATGGATATTTTTCAGCATTTAGGTATCAAGTGAAAATGTACGTGCTGTGAAATGTGTGTCTAAAATAAATTAAATCACTTAACAACTGCAGAAAAAAAAACCGAAAGCAAAGCATATTGTCTAGGAATACGTCCAGTATTAAATTAAGAGTATTTAAGTTTAACAGACAAGAATTTAAAGGTTTATTTTTTAAGAGCATTAGAGTAGAGAGCTTGACCACAGTTAATATGGAAGTAGTTTGATCTATTTAAAGAAAATATAAGCTTTATTATACAGAATATACAATATGTATGAATATAATAAATAACAAATTACCCTTACTATTACATATCTACAATGAAAATGAGAAATATTAAATTAATTCAATATTCAATAAAATAGAACTAATATTCGCTTTGGTAATTTGTTTACAAATATTTTATCTTTTGCTATAACTGAAAAATTCAGTTGTTGTACTACGATGTAAAAAATAAATTAAGTCAAATTAAAGTTAGTTAACTCTTACATTAATATTTTAATATAAATATGAAAATATAGATTATTTAATTGTAAAGTATAACGCTTGGTGGATTTATTGGGAAATTTATAAAAACCATTTGGCATTTACGATACGCCATGTATGACATTGAGAATTACCGAGTTGACATCTGCCTTTCTATTGCATTAACACATTTGCAAATTTCCAATCACGTGTATTATTTCATTCACAATAATAAACTGGCATGAATTTTCTTTGTTTTCGATAGCATTGCCAATTCAAATTTTGTAGAAATATTTATTTGGATAGAAAACAAAGAAAAAATAAAACAATTTTGTATAGATTTTATGGCATATTTTGTGCTATTGCATAAAGTGTTGGTATTTACAACTGGCAACAATTTTTGGGAAGTGAGTATGGCACGTGGATGCACATATACATGTCTTTGCATCATCTCTTGTGATTCATTGTGAATTGTTTTATTTGAAAATAAAATTAAAATGGTGTAACGATATTTACCAAAATTAAGTGTATATATAATTTTGAATTGTTTCAGAAATGTAAATCTTTTTCTTTCTAACGCTTTACGTCCATCTTGAAATTTTTCCGGCAATGTAAAATTTTTATCTAACATCTCCCGTATTATCCGGGAAGAAGAGGATAGACAAAGAAGACTACACTGGGAAAACATACCGAGGTTATCACACTCCAAACTAGCGCTAGGAACACACAACCTAAAACGCTACGAGGACTGTATGAATCTAACGAAGAACAACTTGAAAATCATTACGGGATTATTAACAGGGCATTGTAGAATGAACTATCACCTAACAAAACTGTGAATTTTCTCAGATGCTCTTTGCAGGTTCTGCAGGAAAGACGACGAGACCGCACAAAATGTGATAGAGAGAAGGTAACACCATCTTCATCATATCTGAGGACGAACTTAGACTCTATGAAGTAGGACCAATACTGTGCAAAATACGTCCTGTTCGATCACTGGATTCTGTCAATAATAATTGCAACACTTATTTTATACTAGCTATGTCCAACAAATATTTATTTAATCAACTCTATTTGATCAACTCATTTGATCATTGTGGCCCATTGGTCCTCCTTGGAACTATAGGATTTATATATATATTTGATCAATTATTAACAATCACTTTTTAATTTAACTTGCTATCGCAATTGGCAATTCTTCCGGTAGTAACAATTTGCCATGGAAAAGCTTTTAAAAGAACTTTGTGACAAAAAAAAGTGATGTCGTAAGAGTTCTGCCGGTCGGAACCGGTTAAAACAAGTAGGTCCCTTCTAATACTGTCCAAAATTTAACACACATAATAGTAATGGAAAAAAAGCTCGACTAAAGAGCTCTTCGGGGCTTTAAGTACCACCCAATTATTTTTTAGTTTATTTTATCGTGTGCTGCCTCGATCACTATTTATATAATAGTCCAGACTCTTTCTTTATCGTAACGAGAAAAAGAGAAATTCTTTCTCGTTGGCATGTTCAGCTTATCGCCTATTTCTTGTTGTTGACACTCGTTTCGATGCTACCATTATTCGTGCCATTCACAATTAGTGATTAACCATCTATACCGTTATACTGCCGCCCTCTTAACCTTGTTCGTTTCGAACAAGTTTTTGTAGTTCTCCCCGATGTGACTCCAAAATTTAAATCAGCTGGCAGTCTTAACTCGTTTCCAAAAATTGCCATTGCTGTGTAGTAGCAGCAGTCATATCATGTCGTGTGCATCGATATGCCATTATAAACATTGGTATATGCACATCCCAGTATTTTTGGTATTTATCTATGACTTTTCTTAGATATTCCTCCAAGGTACGGTAAACCGTTCTACCATCAGATTGCGGATGCAAAGGTGTTGTACGATTTTGGAGTATACCCAACATACGCCACATGTCTTGGAATATAACTGATTCGAAATTTCGATCTTGGCCTGAGTGTAATACCATCGGTACACCAAAACGAGTAATCCATTGGTTGACGAATACATCCGCAACTGTACTAGCTTCCTGATTTGGAATGGGGTATACTTCAGGCCATTTACTGAAGTAAACTATAACCAACAGAACATACTTGTTGTGAATCCATTATCAATCACAAAATCAACACCAATTATTACGTCATCGATGATGTCGACCACGGTTCACGCACCTCTGAAGTGATTCGATTTAGTTTAACGATGGATTTGTGTTAGTCCACACTCCTTCATTTATTTTCCTAGAGAAATCGATATTGATCGTTTTCGTCATAGACGGCAGTCACGCGCCATATGTCCTGGTTTGTCGCAAGTAAAGCACTTACCAGTAAATTTGTTTACTCGTCGACCTGTTGTTCTTGCTTCAAGCTGCACTGCTAACATAAATGCCTGACACACTGCTGCAACCAGATCTGATGTTTCTGCTTCTAGTCGACGAACTCGTAGTAGTCTGTTAGAGGATATGAGCCGTAGCGTCTAACCGAGCCTCTAACAGACTTGTTTTTCTATCATAGCTTTGGCCGATGCTCAGCTTATACCGCAGAAAGGTTCTGGGTCTGTCAGTGGAGAAGACGAGCCAGCTCTCACTAGTTCGTCCGCCACTTCATTGTCCGGTACCCAACATAATGTGACCTTATTTTGCATAGAAAGTTTTTGTAGGATAAGGAAGCATTCGGCGATTAATTTGGAAGAGAACTCCCATGAGGAGACAAATTTGATGGCAGATTGGCTGTCTGAGTAAATAATATGCGTGCCCCTTTGAGCCCTTTGGTATGTGGGTGACGTGCACAGAGTTCAAATAAATACACGCATTTCTGTTTGGAAGGCAGTTGGCTACGAGCCCATTGCCACGGATATGAGAGTATTAGAAGTGTATATCCCGGCGCCTGTACCTTCGTCTGTCTTCGATCCATCTGTAAACTAAACGCAGTTATGTTCTGAGGACATTAAATTGCTGTTTGTTTTCCATTCCAGTCTGTCTAGGATGATTGTGGAGAAGCGCCTGCGAAAACGTAGTTCTTGAGGCATGGAATCAGAGTTAGAATATATTTCTCTATTTGGTAAGTTTTTGGTGATTGTTTCGTGTCCACTTGAACTCAGTGGCGAACAGTGAAAGAATTCCAAGGACCAGTAAAATAGCAACCTTTGCGGATGATACTTGTATATTATCTGTGGGTGTTAAAGAGCATGAATCGACCGTTAAACTTCAAGCATCGGTTGATGAGGTAGTAAATTGGACCAAAATGTCGAGAAGATTTCATACAAACCAATAAATATAGCCTCAGTCACCGTCCCATATGCTAACAACGCAAAGTATCTGGGCATGACATTACATGCCAAGCTTAAATGGGAGGAGCACATAAAAATAAATGCTTCAGAACTGAACATTAAACTACAGAGACTAAATTGGCTTATCGGCAGAAAATCAAAACTGTCGGTACAAAACAAAATTGCAATTTACAACCAAATATTAAAACCAGTCTGGACGTACGGAATCCAATTATGGGGATGTACTGCAAACTCCAACGTTGAAGTTATCCAGTGTTTTCAAAACAAGGTGTTTAGAGGCATCGTTAACGCTCCATGGTATGTAAGGAACGACTAGGTGTAGAACTAGGTGTAATAACATGAAATGTATTTATATTTTATTACGTTTCAATAAAAAAAGATTTTTGTTTACTATCAAATGATGTGAAACATTACAAAGAAACATACCAAAGAAAGGAACTAAAAAAGGGCTGTGATTTATAAATTTATGGTATTTATTATTAATTGTATTTTTTATAAAATAAAATACGTAAAACTGTTTGAAAATTAGCAAATAATGTTTATATTCTCACAATAGATATTCGATAGTCGACTCCAGCAACATCTCATCGAGCATCAACGGCAGTGGCACCAGTGATCCAAAATAATGAATTGTGTGTGTGGGAATTGTTGATATGGAATTATTAACAGCAAATAAAAATATACATAACTTAGTGCTGCGACTTTCTTTATCCTTGACAGCAACTTCAACCAGCGGCAATCTTTCGTGCACAATCACATTTTCTTGATCCTCAGTTGCTTCAATTGCTTCCCCATAGCTTCCAGTAAAAGATTAAGTTTGTTGGAATGGTTTCTATTTACACTTTTTGAGTAACAGGTATTTCGCAAATCCTAAATTAAGTTCAGTTAATTCGGTTATCTTTATAAGTAAAGTAATAACTTATCCATTTCAAATCTTAAAATGTTCTCGAAATCTTTGGGGAGGAAGTGATAATGTAACACAAAGAAAGAAATATAAACAAAGCGAAAATTTTCATAAGCAGTACGTCACAACTGTCGCAAACCTTTTTCGGAAATTTAATTACAAATCCAACGGCTTTGTTCGAAAAGAACATGATCAATTATGCATCGACGCACCAAGTGCTCTAGAATTCAGGCTAGTGGAGAGATATTCGGCTATTGTTGAACAAACCCTAAAATGTGAAGATTGCGTGAAGCGAGTTGCTGGTAATATAGTAGAGCTAAATAAAACTGGCTCAAAGCAAGTAATACCGCTAAAAAACAGAGTGAGTAGAATTTAATGAAGGGGGTAAAACAAAAAAAATCGGCACATTAATAAAAATGGAATAAAATAAAGAGAAGGAATATAGCGAAAGAGCATGAGGGATGGCTAGCAACATTTGCAAACGTAGAATTGGACGAAGACCCGTGTCAAGCTCAAAATAGCTTGCTCTACCTATCGGAGTAACTCAACGAGCCATTTCATTGCGTCTAAAGCGACATGGAGACGATAAAATAATTTCATCCACACTTTAAGCCAACAAATCCATTGGATATTCACGCTGGCGTTCCTCAAGGAAGCGTTTTGGGCCCCTTACTGTATCTCTTATACACTTCAGATATGCCCAACAATAACTATACATTCATATCGACCTTTGCTGATGATACGGCAATATTGTGTTCTCGCTCTAACCCCAATAGAAGCTACTAAACTCCTGCAGACTCATGTCGATATTCTCGAAATCTTATTACTACCACATGATTCGATCAATGCAGACTGTCTTGTTTTTCTCAAATTTCTTAAAATATTTACTTTCCTATAAACGGTGCTTTTCATACAGTTGAAGCAATTGTAAAATTATGGCATAATATATTCCATAGCTGAGAACTTTGTCAAACATCCATTCACAAATCTAACATAAACACGAATAGGTGGAGCTTAGTTATATGGTATGTATTTAGGTATGTCATTTTGGTTCGTTTTTATTTCTGTTGTTTTTTGTATTTTTTTCCTATTCTACTCCCTTTTAGTTATCGCTATTGTTGTTGTAGTTGTTGCTTGCATAATTTTTTTTTCGCATAGGTACCTACAATAAAAATACCAATGCAATGCACTGATTCGACGACGAGAACATACAACAAGCCACTGGAATTTCTTTAATGGCATAGGGGTGGGCTCTTTTATTTTCTATTTTCTATGTTCTTTTTTCTATGTTCTTTTTTGTTTTGACATACATACTTTCATATGAAAGTTGCAATGAAGACAAACGTTTAAATATTTTATACAAACAATAGACAATAGACAAATGTGGGTTGTCTCTCATTGATAGGGGATTTGAAATTAATTGTGCGCATATAGAATATTATTAATAATAAAATTAATTGTAATATTAAACTATAGATATATTATTTCATTTCATATTTTAAGTAGAATTTGGCAATTTGAGTCTAATTTCTAATAGAGCTTCAAATAGAGCCCACTCATATGTCAGTACTTGCCAATTTTTCCCACAATAAGTATCTGTCATGAAAGAAACTCTGCAAAAAGAGGCCGCAATCAGGAAGTGTACAACAATTATAGTGTCCAAACTCACTAATCACTCACTCTGTTGTCAATGAGTAGGAAAAAAATATTGATTGCCATTGGCATGTGGGCAGGTACATTACCATGTTTGGTTTACTAGAAAACCAAACTGTAACTGTAGTAGGAAGAGGATAGCAAGAGTTAGGGCTAGCCACGTGGTCGGCGTACTCTACTAGGGAATGTCTTCTTTCTTTCTTGACGAATTCTGACGAAGACTGTGAACTCAAAATTAGGGCTGTGCTATTAATGGTTTTTCCAAAAATTTTGATTAATCAATTATTCGATTAATCAAAATCGAAATTATTCCATTAATCAGAACTTTGATTAATTGAAATATTTTCTGTGTTTTTGACATTTTCTTCGGTTTACATACTTCTATCTTTGGAAAGCTACCTGTCTACTTTGTATTGGACAAAACGTTATACATTTTTTGAATGTCTTATTCGAATAATTTCATTCTGATTAATTAAAATTCTGATCAATCGAATAATTTTAATTTTTGAATAATCAAAATCATAATTATTCAAATAATCAAAATATCTCACGAATAGGCTTGGACTGTTGTGATTGATGCATTGAGCCCAACTTCTTACAAAAGATCTCAATTTTTTTTTTTAAAAAGGGAGCATCGTAATCGATTGTATGAAAACTTAGCAGAACAAGCAAATTTGGATGCTGTATAGATCGGATGTGTCATCACAGGTGATGAGTTTTGAGTTTATAAATACGATATACAATCCAGCCTCCAATCGACGAAATGGTACATCCCAAATACAAGAGACCAAATTCGATACGATACGCGGATTGGGAACAAGGTCGATCTATAGTACACACATTTCGAAGAATTCTTGATATCAAAATGTACTATGAATGTGAATTAAAATTTAACAAAATAATGCAAAACATCATTAAGTAATAAGAAGAAATGGAGGAAACTATTTCACAGGTACAACCTGGATTAGCATATGATTACATGGATTTACGGATGGATCCTTAACAATAGAGGGTATTCAAGCTGGTGTATTAAGACCACGGAAAAAATCTACGAGCTGAAATATACGTTACAGAAAGTTTTATACGACTTAACCTAGACAGAAATTTACAAGTCAGACAGTCATACAGCTATCAAGGCGTTACAGGAAAGCCTGCATAAAATAAATACTCTTGTAAAAAACATCAAGTTTACAATTCTATGGATATCGCGTCATACGTCATGCCGCAAGAAAGAGGACCGACTTTTGTGGGGTCGGCCGGTCGGCCACGGCGCGCTAGCAACATAATTTAAGCTTAAGAAAGTACAAAGCCGGAATAAATACTGGATTTAAGTATTCAAACTAAGGTACTAAGGATACTGTTATTATGGGGCGTTTGAGAGGGAGCATACGTAGAAAATAGCATATCATTAGAAGAACAAATCGTGGAATTACCATCGTATTCACACATTTGGCTACGTGTGACTTTTTCCTGTTTCCAAAACTTAAGCTGTGTACTGAGGAACCCTTTTTAATATAATTGAATTAAAGATAAATTTGCTGAATAAACTGTATATATGTACTTTCGTATTTACTTACTTATGTCGCCTTTACAATCGAAAACCGATTTATGCCGAATCTAGCATGCTTCGCCAGCCAACACTTTCGTCCACTATCTGGCACCAGTTCGTAACTCAAAGCGCTGTCAAGGTCTCCAGTACTTGGTCTTTCCATCGGAGGTTAGGTCTGCCTCTTCTGCGTCGTCCACCAGCTGGTTCCGAATATAAAACCTTCTTAGCTGGAGCGTGCTCTTCCATTCGTTCGACCACGCAGCCACTGAATTTTGATGTCGGTGTCGTTATACCGCTCATACCGCAAATAGGTCCAAAGATCTTGCGCAGGTCGTTTCTCTCGAAAACTCTGAGTATTCTCTCATTTGAGGTGGAAATTGTCCAAGCTTCGGCGCCATATATAAGGACAGGCATGATGAGAGACTTGTAGAGTGTGGTTATATATGGTATATACATACTTATAATAAATCACTTAAGATTGCATAAATTTACATTTTATAAATACAACAATAATAATAAAACCAACAACAAAAATAATCTAAATGAAAAGAATCTCATTAAAAAGCATATTTTGATTTATGTAACGTAATACATATTCGTATATACAGTGTCTAACAAAAGTATTCGATATTGTTACGCTTCTGTTCTGTTCTAAGTATTCAATTCCAATAAACATCAACCCTGTTTTACCAATGCAACACTTATTTTATACTGGCTTGGATGATTGTGTTGAATAAGTATTGTCAGCATTACTGTCAATGAGTGTTCTCTATTATGCTGTTATTTTCATCAACTCTTTTTTGACTTTTTGTCATCCGCCATTATGCAAGTGCGCTTATAATATTCGTTATCAATCATTTTCGTGGCAACGATTTCAGTTGCTCTTTGAAATGTGAAATTAATCGTATTTATTTCAAAGTTACAGACTGATGTATCGACTGTCATCAATTACAAATTCTAAGCATTACTGTCCAATACGTGAAACTTTCACCGGAGACTAGGTATTGCTCTCTTTCGAGATCCACCACCATTGTGATTATAATTTTAATTATATAAATATGAAATAATATTTATAATAATGCTTTACGATATAATATTACTATAAATCTTTATAAAAATTGAAAGTTATATTCTTTTTTTCCCTTGAAATGTCAAAATGTCATTTTGCCAGTTGAAATTGGGATTTATCGTGTGAATATGTAATATTTCAAATTGAAATTGACTGTTGAAATTGAGTTCCTAATATTTTACATTCGTATACTTCTTTGAGATACTATACACAAATAAGAAAATTGAAATTGTCTCATTTTCACTTTTCAGCTACTTCGTCTTCATTTTCTTATTTTACCTTTTCTTGAAATTTGTGTACACATGGCATTATCATGGCATATAATTTTAAGGAAGCTGAGCCTCTCATCATTTCAATGCACACAGTGAGAGAAATTCATCCTAATTGCGACAGAAATTTATATCGGGTAGCTGTTGACAGATTATTCTTGAACCATGGAAGGGGTAGAAGATGGGCAGTATACTTATTGTATATCCTGGAGATATCATAATAAAATACATATTGAATTTTTTGTATACAGTGCATGCCATTTAATATAATCACTTGAAGAGCAGATTGAATTGATTTCAATAATTTTTGGTTTTAGGATTAACTTTTTCTTCCGATAAATTTATAGTAATTAACTGTTGCCACGTAATAGTTTACTTTGGATATCTATGAAACTGGAACTTATACATAGAATGTCCTAGCTATAAATATAGGAACTACCAAAATCGCATCCAATTTACGACATTATAAGTTTCATACAAAAACGCATTTTTCCAGTGTACCCTAAGTTGTCCGGTGCCTGGTAAATCTCGGTGTTATGAGTGGTTCAATAATTTTTAGTGTGAGAAACGAAGAACGTAGTATACCATCGAGAAAACGCCGATTTGCAAGCATTGTTTAATGTCAAATGCAGGAACAATTAGCAGAACCATTAAATGTATCTCCTACGGTTTGAAAACCATGGAAGAAATCTTCGCGGTCCCACATGAACTAGCTGAAAGACTACACGAAAGTCAAAGAAGTACTTGCAAAGTGCTATTGCTAATCCGAAAAAAGTTATATGCTAGTCACGGTCAAACGGCTATTACGACCGCAAGGTCAAATCACATCATAAAGACGACAATGTTATGTGCTTTCCTTCTAAAACAAATGAGCAGAAGCGACTGCTTCTTAGTAACTGGAATATATGTTGGTTTTCGGTTTTTCATTTTCTGTCATTTTATATGAGAGTCCCCTTAAGGGATGGATATAGAAGGTAAGTATGTTTTTGTATATGTTGAGAAAATGAGGTCAGTAATATATTTTACTGCTCCCTACGTGATACCTGATGTTATTTAATGGTCCCCAAAACACCTGTAAATGTCCAATAACCTCATAGCTGCTCAAGAATCGTCCGTAGAGGAGTAAACTTTATGACCGATTCCCATTCAGTTGTTTCTCACATTTCTTCTGAACATACTTCATCTCTATCTCGACAAATAAACCCCAATCTAAGATAAACACAAATCGCATCTGCTTTACAATGGGGCTCCCATGCAAAATGAATGTAAAACCACATGAAAATCGACAATGTTTGCAGAGGAATTGCCTTTAGAATAGAGAAATGTGTGACTTACCCTCATAAACTTTTCCTCCTCAACATTTTCTTTATACATGTTTATCTCATATCTTCACTTCGTAGGGAGGGGACTCCCCTACAAAATTGAAGGTTTTGGAAAAAATTGAAAAGGAGGCAGGTCCAAATAAGGAATTTCTTTATGCTTGCTTGGGAAGAAAGGCTTAAAATAATCAAAATGTTATATTTTTCGATGAGCGAGGTTCTTAAAATTTTGCTCCATATAATTTAGCCCAACTTATGTACATTGTATAGAACGAGGATCTTTTTAAAAGTGGACCTATTAAGCGTCATGTACTGTACGAGAAAAATACGCGCATAGTTTTTCTTTTTGATTTGTTTTGTTGTTGTTGCTTTTGGTGAAAGTGGTACATAGAACATTTTAAAATGCTCCTTTTTATTCACACACATAAATCTTCGTTGCAATGTCATAATTCATTCGAACCAACGAAAAAAAAAAAAAAGAAGAACTTTTCCTTCGCTATTCATAATTTTTCTTCAATGTAAAATTAGTATGGGTGGTGGTGAGAACGATGTCCATACAATTCAATATGCTATCCCAAGTAGCAGTACATCATGTTGGTAAGGTTGAAAATGACGAAGATTTGTTTACTGCTCAATATTTGTACTTATGTACATAGTAAAAATCATTGTTGTAGAACTTATTGTCATCGCTGTCGTCCTCTTCATCTGCGCTGCAAATCCCAAAGGATCTAAATTGTAAGAGGTAAGGACTAAACCAAAGCAAGAATATGCCACCGAACAATGGAGGAAGAAGAAGAAGAAGAAGAGAAACAAATTTAACAACAATAGCAACCACAATAAAATGCTTTTAAAATGATTGCCTTCATCATCAAATTGGCTGTTTGTAGTTTTTTTTTTTATTGTTTCATGAGTTTTGGCTGGTTTTGGTTAGTAATTAATTGATTCGCTGGTATTATCTTTCATCGAAGGGAAAAAATTTATGATTTTTTTTTATTAATAAATATGCAAATAGATTGAATTTGTAAAAAATTAAAAATGAAAATTTCACAAAAAATTCAAATTCAAAGTTAATGAAACAGTTCAATTATGAAAGAGTAAATTGTATATATACGGTGATTCAATGAGATGTTAATGTTTTACAATAATTTTCTATTTCTTCCATACAACTGTCATCTCTAAGCTTTGACAAAATGAGTTATGGAAATCAAGCCCAGACTATCTAAAGGAGAAGTCTGAAAATACGTTACTTCGAGGTCTCAAAAACGTCCTAAGGAATAAAAGCTCTACTGTTACATCTATGAGCCGAGAACTTCATTGGTGGGCTTCATTCATAAAGGGAGATGGTGTGAACTCGAATCATACACATTGGCGAAAATGTTTATGAAGAAACCTGACAGAACACTGATGAAATTTCTCTAATAATTGATGAGGAAGGATTTCAGTGTACCGTTCGTGATAGAACACAGGTGGACATTACAAGACTACTATTTGTGTCATCATAGATCCGAAGTGCCATTCTTTGCAAATATTCACACTTTTCGAGAAAAACCTCTAGATTGTTGAGTGGTGACGTTATGAGCATGAGTGAAATTTAAGCGCTTCTCTACAGAGCATATTGGACTCATCAAGAAAACTAAGAAGTTCGAGTAATTTTCTTTACCCTATCTTTTCCTCTTTCCTACTCTATCTATATTGTCCTTCTAGTTCTTCTGCTTTCGCGCTTTAGCACCATAGTCTCTAGACTGATTGATGACTGACGACTGACAAGAAGTAGGTTTATAATTTACACTGGAAATCAATACTGAAGTAAGATTGCAGAAAGCATTCACTGTGCTACACTGCTGCAAAAGGGCAAACAAGTTGGAGAATATAATGCAACATGAATTTACGGCTATACAATGCGTTCAAAAGACCTACACTTTTTGACGGTGTTGTAGTCTTGTGAACTTTACTCGACAGAAACATCCACCTTATACATAACAGGCGCCATGGATCCAATCCATTCCAAGGAACTCTACACATTGTTGCATCTATTTCTTGTGGACTTGCAGGGTAAACAGGTAGCATCACTAGAACCAAGTACGATCATTTGAACATCCTGGAGCAGTTTTACATGATATCAAATGACATAGGCTATACCATCTGTATACATTCATACCAGAGCTGTAAAAGAATTGAATCATTACGGAATCCACTCACGCTTAATTCATTTAAAAGCTGCATCAACGAGGCTGCACTCTTTTGCTTCGAATCCATTAAAGAATGACAGACGAACCATTCATTATTCTCAAAAGCTTAAAATTATCACACTTTCCCATTCTTGCTGGGCTTAAAATTATGATGAATTCATTCAATATTATAATTCTCTTAAACTTTGAAATACTGGAAATATGATATTATTTATTACCATGAAAAGCATAGCTGCTTTCGAACAAAATCCATGGTGTTATTACGAAGGTAGAGCAACTACAAAAAATTCCTCTTGGATGCGTCATATGTCAGAAACTTGTTTTTTATAGTGTCAAGCAAGTGTGTTTTTTTCAACTTCTTCTTCTTTTCCCATGTGTTTGTTGTTGTTTTATTTACTTTTTCTCCTTCATTCATGACAACTCTCCCCAATGGCTCTACCTTGAGGTATTATACCATGATAAAATCAATCAGCTGTTATTATTCACATAAATAAATTTAATGTAACTCGCACAGTACCCTGGAGTTTTGCATTACATGTGCAACAACGCACAAGAATTCCCCCTCTTTTCTTGAAGTAGTCTGTTGAATCGAGCTGCTCAATTTATATACAAATTAATAAAAATATGATAGAAAAAAATTTGTCATATAAAATAGCGTTTACAACAGCTTGTTGAAGCTCGTACTGTACTTCTGGTGATGACTTTAACATTGATGCCTCTAACACTGATTTTTCTGAAATAGGACTATCAAACCAAATATCGGATAGTTCTTCCCATTCTTCAACGATGTGTTGACTTTGCTTCATTTGGAAGAAAATCGCGTTTGAAAAGAAATTAACGGATCAGTATATATCTACGCATTATACGTAAATATGTTTATATATACTTAAAATTCTTGTAGGAGTTCAAACTACCAGGAACAAACATGCTAGTCCCTACTTCTCAATTTATTAAAAAGAAGACGAAAAAACAAACAAAAAATTGTAATACGAAATACAACTTCTATAATTTTTTGCATTTAATACTTTCTTTATATTTAAAAATGGCAACCCAGAAATGTAAACAACAAAACGCGAAGAAGAAGAAAAGCTGTCAGCTTGCTACTGAATGGATATCGCCACTCCCATTCTTTTTAGGCTGCAGCCATCTGCTGCTGCATTCATCAAAATTTCAATTCTGTGTGAATTCTTTAGGTTTTTCAATTCATGAATTGAAATCGAATAGAACTCATTCATTTTTATCAGCCTAACGACTTCACATACTGAATGCTAAAAAAAAAAGAATTTCAGCTTTTCAAAATTTAAATAAAAGAATTAAAAGTGAAAATGACTTCACACTTTTACAGCTCTGATTCATACATACATACCTTCTAGAAAGGAGTGGAGTCACATTGATGTTGCAGGAGGCTCTGACAAGGGACCGAAAGGTTTGAAGTGGATGTTTTTGGGAACCAATCAGTTTAATGCTGAGCTTCCGATTACTGTGAGGAGATAGAGATGTGTACCGACAAGAATGAGACTCGAAAATTCTTCGAAAATATCAAGCGCCTGAGTGGAGGTTTAAATCCCGGAGCCTCTTCTTGTCGTGATGGAAATGGGAATCTGGTTACAGATGTCCAGAGTGTACTGAGCCTATGGAGGGAACACTTCTCCACGTTACTGAATGGCGATGCTAAGAACAATTCCGCCAGTGGAGGAGATTGCCCGATAACCCCAATTACAGATGATGGTGTTGATGTTCCACCACCCGACTATGACGAGTTTGAAACGGCCATTTTAAGGCTGAAGAACAACAAAGCTGCAGGTGCTGATGGCCTGCCTGCCGAGTTGTTTAAGACCGGAGGCGATGAGCTGTTCACCCGCATGCACCAGCTCATAAGCAGAATATGGTCGGATGAAAGCATGCCTGATGATTGGAGGCTCAGTGTTCTATGTCCTGTACATAAAAAAGGAGACCCCACAATTTGCGCCAACTACCGTGGAATAAGTCTCCTGAGCATCGCATACAAGGTTCTATCGAGCGTACTGTGTGAAAGGTTGAAGCCTATGCTCAGCAACCTGATTGGACCGTATCAGTGTGGCTTCAGACCTGGTAAATCCACCATCGACTAGATTTTCACACTGCGCCAAATCCTGGAGAAGACCCAAGAAAAACAGATCGACACACACCACCTATTTGTTGATTATAAAGCCGCTTTCGACAGTCCGGTAAGGGATTACCTCTACGCAACAATGTCTGAGTTCGGTATTCCTGCAAAGCTCATCCGACTTTGTAGAATGACACTGCATAACTTCCGTTGTGCAGTGAAAATTGGGAAGGACCTCTACGCACCGTTTAATACCGAACGGGGTTTCAGAGTCCTAGAGAGTTTTCGAGAGTCCTACGCAAGATCTTTGGACCTATTTGCGTTGGTGGCGAGTACCGAATAAGGTACAACCATGAGCTGTACGAGCTGTATGCCGATATTGACATAGTAAAGCGCATCAAAATCCAGCGGCTGCGCTGGCTAGGTCATGTCGAGCGAATGGAAGAACACGCTCCAGCTAAGAAGGTGTGATATTCGGAACCCGCTGGAGGACGACGCAGAAGAGGAAGACCAAACCTCCGGTGGAAAGACCAAGTACTGGAGAACCTGAAGGCGCTTGGAATTTCTATCTGGCCCCAGCTAGCGAAGAACAGAGATGGCTGGCGAAGCATATTATTTTCGGCCTAAATCGATATTCAGTTGTTATGGCACCATAAGTAAGTAAGTTCCGATTACTAGAGCATTGCAATGTTTTTCAGGCCGAGGTTATGGTCATAAATGAGGTGGCAGATTGAATCAAATGTGGTTCAATATCCTCCAAAGATGGTTACGTTTTTACTGTGAGCCAATCTATTAGAAAGTCAGTAATAGGGATATCAATAACTTAAAAAAAAGCCATCCAATGTACACATACTGTCATATGGGGACTCAAACATCCAGGGAATTGCAAGGCTGATGAGCTGGCGTAAAGAGGCATTCATTGTTTCGACATATAACAATACCACCTTGCAGAAATTCTATTTAGAACTTGTGCATCGTAGGTAGATGATTTTCAGTAAGCTATTTTACAGCCTAACTGAACTCTCAAAATTGACACTAAGTGGTGAGGAAATAAACGAATGATGGCTATAATTCATTTTTTTCTTTTTCTCTGTTCATAATTTTTCATTTCACTTCAATTTTGGGACAATGCCTGAATTTCCTCTTGAGGCTAAGATTCCTTTCGTCCTGGACTTTGTTTATGCCAGACCAGAATGCCAGAATGGAATACTTTGAATTAAAAAATAAATCCAACACACCCTTAGGCAGCGAGTATTTTTAGCAATACGAGTTGGTTGCCGCTTTATGAAAATCGTGCTTTTTCTGCAGTTTTTCTGCTTGAATGAATTATTTTGTTGATTTCCAATAGTACCAAAAGGCAAAAAAACTGAAATTATACATTCACCCGCGTATCGTTGCAAACGTTTTTTTTTGTTTTTTGGAGATGTTTGAAATCAATCTGATTGCGAAAAGTCTACAAAACGAAATATGCAAACGGAAACAGAATCATACGACTAAATATTTTTTCATATTCCATTTTTTTTTTTGTTTTTGCATAAATTCCACTCACTGATGATGAATCAATGAATGGTGTAAAAATTAATATCCTGATGAAGGACGATTGTAGTGAGAAAAAAATAATAATGAAACAATTCCGCACGCCATTAAAATAAGAAAGCTGTATGGTATATACATATCTTCGTAGAAAAAACAATTTTTGATAAATCTCTTAACATATTTACTCCAAAAATTTTCCAATTTTAATATTTCTTCTAAATGATACGGAAATTTTTTAAGAAATCTTTAAAATTTGGTATTTTCTTTTTACGTCGCGAACGTTTTGGAAAGGTGATTAAATCTGGGAAACATAAGCCACGTGGAACCATTTTGTGCTATGATTCCTGAGACATTGTCATGTAGATGTTAAATCCGTGAGTCAACGCACCATTTTTTGAATTGGAGAACTACAAAACTGCACAAATTCAAAAAGTTTTGGAAACGGGAAATACTCGCAGGGGATGAAATCTGGAGAATATGAGGTATATGGAACCTTGTCGTATTATAGTTTATCGAATTTTGCCATGTGCACTAATACATAAGTTAAATCTTATTAAGGGGGAAGACCAGTTTGACGGTTTGAAAAAATCGAATTTTTTTTTTTTTTGCTTGAAATGTTCTATGAGGTGTGTATTTTAATGTAGTATGCATCTATAGTCCGCCAGAAACATTTAAACGAGGTAACGAGACGATTTTTTAAAAAATTTCCCGGTGAACTGAGCGAGTTTCTAAAACTTCAAACGCGTTTATCTAGAAACGACATTTTGTAAACTGGTGGGACATATTACGCTTGCAGTTTTCAACCGATTTTGATGAAACCTTGCAAAATTATCGAGAATTTAATTCTGCATCGAAATACTGGATGGGATTTTTGATATTTTATAATTTGGATTTTTAAAGCACGATTTTGAGGCAAATTTTACAGGTAAAAAATTAACAATTTTTTATAAATAGCCACCATTTTCGTAAAAATTAACTTTTTAAAAAACGGCTTCAGTATTTCAGTGCGAAATTATATGTAGAATAATCTGCCTATCTAACTTTTGTTCCAGATTCATTTGTCAAGGGTCCAGATGTCCCACCGATGGGGAATACCGGGCTGGAGGGGGGCTACGCGACCTTGTGCAGCGTGTACAGGGAGCCGGTGATCCAAGAAAAAAAAAATTGACATTTATTGTAAAAAAGATAACTAATAAAATCATATAAAACATTTTATCATTGCAAGTTGTTTTAATGCTGAAAAAAAATTCCGAAAATACTTTATTTTCCGACAGCTCAAGATGGTGTTCCCCCTTAACCCCAATTCTAATTAATCTCTTTGTGTTAGAAAAAATATTAGGTGTGTTTGTTTACAGAAAATTCGTACAAATGATCATTTTTTGTCAAATGGTGTTGGTTTACGCCAAAGAACTTGCAACGAGATATAAAATGAGAGCGTAAAGTGACAGTTTGCTGTGAGAGAACTTACAAATAAAGTATGTGTTTGAAATAAAATATAATTTGATTTTGGATTTTCCAATACTTGTGCTATTTGATAAATCAGAATGTTGATTAGTAGAATAATCGATTAATCCAAATTGTTATTATTTATACTGTTCCATTAAACGATTTATCGCAAAGCCCTGCCGTGAGCATGAGCAATTTTAGATGACATTTTAAGCATTTACGATGTGTTTCATAGATTGCGTTGTTCTTAACGGCATATTTTGCGCAGCTAGATATATATGATACAGTTCTCATATGTTGTCATTCATTTGACGTTATATACGAGTTCTCGTACTCTTTTATGTAGGAAAAGGAAGATGGATGAATTCAACAAAGCGCGAAATCACCGCTGGCGGCTGCATTTTTAATTTCTCTTCACTTTATTTATTTATTTGTACGTAAAGTACAACATATATTTTTATGTTTTTTCCTTCATTTCCTTTTCCTTTGTTTCAATCTTGCTAGGATGTCGAAATAATACCGAAGCATGGATGTACATACTTCATTCTTGATGCGACACGTTTTTTGAAATTTATATTTCTCTCGCTCCTTTTTTGGCGGTTTCCTTTCCGTTCAATTACTTTAACGCGCTGGCGTTAAAAATGCCTTTTGGCAACTCATCATTGCCGTTCATCATCATTATCAGTAAATGATTTATGAAATTGTTTTCATATTGGAATAGGGCGGTGGAAAATACTTACTTACTTACCTACAAAGGAATATTTTCATCGTCAATTAAACAACAACAAAAACAGTGGTAGCAGTAAAAATAAATGGCAAAAAAATTATATCAAATTTGCCTACTGTCATCAAAATGATGAAAGATCCGTCACCTCACCACAGACCTACAAAATGATTGAATCCGACGATGTGTTGCGGTGCTGAATCGTAGAGTAGTAGTATACAACAGTTAGTGGCTGATGTTCATTCATACTTTGCTTTTTTCAGACTCAACCCATGAAGCTGTGAAATTATTTTACTGCTTTTTTCCCTGATCTAATTTAGAAAAACATTTTAAGAATGCAATTTTTTAGAGAAGAATGCTTTTTTGAAGCAAAGGACGGATGAACTCTAACCCAACTGCGAGAGCACTCATTATTTTCTAATTAAAGTATTGAATTCTTCCTTCACGAGCTATGCGATGAATCCATAGCTGGCTAAACATTTGTGTTTAAACGTCATTTTCACATTTAAATTTCCCATTGAAAAATATCACCTAAAAATTTGTTCACTTTTCCAATTGATTACAAAAGAATTTTCAATTTCTTTCCACAGGAGCAATCTTTTTAAATTAGTAGGCAACACCTAAACACCAATTTAATGACTACAAAATTCTAACTGATTCCAGAAATCCTGTTCAGTATGGCAGCTGACACTCACCTACAAACTTAGTGCTCAGTTGTAACGATTACAATTCTATTGGAATAAATGATTTGATCAGAAATGTCAATTTTGCAGGTCAGTCCACCTAATCGTAATGCTTCCACCCTTCAATATGACAATACTATGGCTGATAAAGTGAGTTGAAAAAACAATCCAAAAAAAATGATAATTAGCACTAGAGGTTCCAAAAATGGCGAAGCTTCTCTTCCAGTACTATTGAGCGTATTAATTTTTGAGCGTATTATAAGGTATTTCTTTATATTAACCGATTCTGAATGGTAGAATCCTTGCGTGTTTTTTTGAACTTTGTCACAGAGCTTCGTTTCAAAATAATTTCCTTGACAAATTTTTACCTTTCTTCAACAAAAAATTGGCAATGAAAACTAACTCTTTCAACTAAACATTTTTTTCATGAAAAGTAGTATATTTTTTATGAGATCAATTTGTAACTTAAATAATTAATAATTATATAATTAATTAGGTCAAATTTAGGTTAGATTAAGCTTTACTTATAATCGTATGTAAACTAATAATTATTTGTCATTCCCAATGCAAATATTTCGTCCGCTATTAGCACTTGTAAAGCGAATTAAATTCGTATGGAATTACAACCCTGATGAACCACCCAAGTGTGTTATTTAATCAATTTGTGTAATGGATGCTTCATCGGGACTTGTACAACGGCTGCTATCACCACAACCACCACTATCATTGCGATATTTCATCGAGGATGGATCAATAATTTCCACATCAATATCATCACGTTCACGATTATGTTGATGATGCTGCTGATGATCTAATATCGCGTAGTTATCCGCTGACGTACGATCGTCCTCCAACGAATCGGCATCACAATCTGGTTCGGATTTATTGTCGAGATCAATAGTCGGATGATGCTTATGCTGCTGTTGCTGATGATGATGATGACGCAGAATGGCGGCATTCTGTTGTTGCTGCTGAAGCTGTTGCTGTTCGGAAACCGCCGCTGCCGCAGCTACCACATTTGAGGCTATCAAATCACGTGCCGCAAATTGACTGTAGAGCCGTGGCAAATGTTGCAGCATATAATTGGCGCCGGCATTAGCATTGGCATTGGTGCCCTTTGCGAAGGGATGATTCTCTTTGGCTTCGCCCAAATCATAATATTTGGCATAATTTTCAAATTGTTTACTGGCGACATTGCTGAGATTGATTGCATCAGTTGTAGGTGCATTAGAACGCGGCACCGGTACAGTGAAGGCAGATCCATGACGATTTTTACTGGGCAGTAGATTTGTTGGATGATTGCTGGCAATGGGTAATGCGGCTGCATCTGGAGTTTCGCCACCGTTGGCTGACGCGGAGCTTCCATTCTCTGTTGTCGCATTATTGCTGGTCAGCGGCGAGACGTTTTCCTTTTTGCGATCGTAAATATGGCCGGAGACACGCAAGTCGATAAAGAAATGCAGTGGATCGATTCCGTATGGTGGATAGAGCGGCGGATACCAAACGGGTGGTGGTGGTGGTAGCACCAAATCCTGAGGCGGCAGTGATGCAGCTGGTGGTGTATCCTGCAATAGACTGTCCACAGCGCCACCACCGCTAAAGTTTGTGGCTTCATTTGTTGAGCAAGGCGTAGCGCTCTCTTCCAAATCAATTGTCTTGGGAATTGTTAAACTCGTCGGCAATTTGATGTTGAGCGCTTCCTTGTCATCTGGAATTTTTGTGCCATTAACGCCATTACTGCCACGATATTTGCTAACCATTTGATGGAATAATGGATAGGGCTTATTTGTTAGCTCCAATGGCTTCTCAGCAGCGGCTGCTGCTGTATTTACTAGCAACTGTTGTTGCTGTTGGTGCTGCTGCTGCTGCCTATCGTCAACTTCTTTACGATCACGCAAATGGTCATAGTAGGGACGATGTTGTGACCAGGAACGTTTGCGGGGTCGTCGTGCAGCCAGCACAGATTGCTGCAGCTGCAGCGTGCGCGCATTTTCATTATTACGCGCTTGCACCAACGAACGTAACATATCGCTGAAGAAGAAATTATTCGGACCAACTGGGGCTGAGTACAAGTACGGAGGCGTCGCCGCCATTAGACGACTAACATAATCCTGATTGCGTAGCTCATGGATGTTAGTTTTCGCCCGTTGCTGTTGTTGCTGTTGTGTTGTCGATGTTGTTGGTGTTGTTGCTGCTGTTGTTAACGATATTGATGTCGAAGCAGCGGAATCCGCTTGTGATGCCGCAGATCCAGTTTGCGTTGCTGTTGGAGAGGTCGATGCTTCATTTCGATTCATGTTGTCCTTCAGGCATTTATGTTGCTGTTGCGATGACGAATGCTGCTGCAGCTGCTGCTGTTGCAGATGATGATGCTGCTGCTGCTGATGATGACGTTGTTGGTGTTGTTGTTCGTCCGACATAATTGTTACAGCTCGAATCGAAGCTGAAGAGAAAACAAAGGAGGTTATAGAAATTATTCTGCGTTCAAGTAAGACTTACGTTAAATAAAATTATTATATGTAGTGGGTGCCGTGGCTCAGTGGTTAGTGTGTTGGCCTTCTGATCTGTAGGTCGTGGTTCAATGCCCAGCTGATGCATAACAAAATTAATATCGAAAAGATTTTTCTTTCGAACGGTACCCACCTGTCGGTAAGCAATTGGCAATTCTTGCGACAGTAACAACTTGCAATGAAAAAGCTTCTAAAAGAATTCTGTGACAAAGCCCAGAAAAAGTGATGTTCGGATCCAGCTAAAATAAGTAGGTCCCTTCTAATACTGTCCAAAATTAACACGCACAACAGCAATGGAAGAGACGGTCGGCCAATGAGCCCTTCGGGGCTTTTAGTGCCACATATGTATATATAGTATTATTATTAGAGAATTTCAAGAACCCGACCAAGCTTTATCTTCAGTATTGCAGAAAGATTTTAGAAGAAATCCCTTTGACAGAGCTGCTCTACCAGTTTTGTCGTGTCTAACTGGGACCGTATTAGAAGTCATCTACGTGTATTAGCCGATTCTGAATGGTAGAACTCATGTTTGAAGGCTTTTTCTGAGCTAGATCACATAGCACTTTGAAAAGCTTTTTCATGCCAACTCTCGGAAGAATATCCAATCGTTTGCTGGGGCAGATAAGCAAAATCTAAACGAAACGAAAAATTGCCTTTCTGAACAAACAAAATGCTGTCCAGCTTGTCTAGTCGGATATTGAACTGCGAGCCCAACTACTGAGCTACGGAATCTAAATGAGGAAATATTTTAGGAAAATTGGGAAGCTAAGGAGCTACCACATTAATAGAATATATACTACTTATTGATTGGGACTCTGAATTTGGGATACCTTGCCTGTCAATAGAATATCTAATATAGTGGATGATTTGCTGTGAGCCAAACCATCCCGAGCCTGAAACGAAGTTCATAAGAGTATTTGCTAGCGCAGACATCAAGTTGTTACAAAATGAAAGAAGAAATGTAGACGATTGAATCTTCCTCCTTTAAATCGCTGGAAGAGGTACTTTGAAGGCGCTCTGTTCCTTATTCTCCTTGAAGTAATTTCACAAATAATGTGTATTCGCTCCATAAGCAATGGCAAGAAAATTCAAAATCTAAATTGTATTTAAATGCATTTAAATCCTTTATTTTTAAATTCTTTAAGCATCCTTAAGCTGTTTGTCTTGCAAGATTATTGTATGCACAAAATATTATTTGCAATTACGAGTTGTTGTTTTCGAATTACCACTGCTGTGCTGCAATTGCTATTTAGTTGTTTTTGATTTTCTATTATAAGACAAACTACACTCAGTTGGAAATGTATTTTGTACAATATTTACATCATAAGGACCATGCTCGTAGTTGCAGAGGGTAATTCAAGGAGTATGGAATTAATCATACAAGTGAAGCTAATAAAAACCTGTTAGAAAAGTTTTAAGTTCGTTTTAAATAATACATCCGAGCATTTCAACATTCCACTCATATGACTGGTAGGACCCGTTGGTGAATGAAGCTGTGGATGGTTTAGCAAGATGATGACCTATATGCTGCAAATTCCTTTCAGAAATTAAAGACTATTTGAGCGGCGAATACGTACCTGAAAGTAACTACCAGATAACTTCCAAATGAACTTTTTATCATCACAACGTATTGTTGGCTGTTATAAGGAGTATTGATCTATGGAATGGCATTCTAACAGACTGGGTTTATCGACAAACCAATGCCAATAAGGGTGTGCTATTATGTAGCTTGCGAGTAAATGCTTTAAAACACACATCTGATGATATTTATTTCCCGGGGGACTTCACGAAACAGTAAAAGAATGCCTCAAGCTCTCCTGCAGTTGCTAGAATATTGGAATTTACTTTTCTCATTCTATCATATCTGCATCTTTTGTCGGATTTTCTGGGTAAACATGGGAGCAAATTGAAGGAGCTCATTGACTACGACATCTGATTCCTTACGGTAGCCAACTTTTGAGTGTCATAGTTTTCTGAAACCTAATTTTGAAACCCTAAATATCATTGGGATATAATCGGCATAAAGGGACGCGTTAGAGAATTTGTGTGGAAAGAATGTGAATAAGCCAAATGCTCTTGACATGCACATCAAATTATGCTCTATGCTCTTCACTTGCTGGTGTCGATTAGAAATTCCAAGCGCTGATAAGTTTCCACTGGAGGCTTTCAGTTCTTCTCTTTATCTTCGTCGTCTAGTGGGTCACCTTCTTGACTGGAGCATATTCGTCCAGTTGATCAACATGACAGTGCAAGCCACCTTCGGATTTTAATGCGCTTAACTATGTCAATACCATCAGGTCCGAAGATCTCATGTATAATTTTAACCTCGAAAACTACAAGAGAAAATTACAAGAACTAAGAGATCATATAAAATCCTTCAAAAATAAATTTCTAGCTACATTATTGCCAACCGTTAGCTTCCCATTTTTCTCCCATAAAGAAACAATAAAACTTAGCTTAGCAGCATGTTCCTGTGATGTGGATATATATTACGTTGGTATGTAGTAGTTGTAGTACAATTGTTTTGTTTTAATTGTACGTAAATCTCAACAGAAGACAGCTTCATAAAAGGAAGTAACTAAACAAGTAAGTAAGTAAGTAAATCTTTACGCCACTTTTCCGTTCTCACACAGAGATGTGTACATCATATGATGTCGTTTGAATTGCTTGAATTTGTTTTTTCAAGTTATTCTTGTTCTTAATCTTCTTTCTTTTTATTCATCCTTCTCATCATCATCATCCTCTTTGCATTTTCCATTAATTAAATGATGGCAATTAAAAACAGAAGTACAAATTGTCTTTCTACAATATAATCATAGTGATATATACATATGTACTTTACTTACTTTAGTTTTGTTTCAATTAATTCCACGATATTCAATTGTGAATTTGTGGATTCATATTAATTTGAATAGTATTTTTACTACTTTATGTTGTTGCAGTCCGGCCCCTGTTGTTTCTTGGACATCCGCTATCATTTCCGGAATAGAATCTCTTTAGCGCCTTCGGGGATTCATTCGATATTACTCAAATAGTTAAGATACTAAACTGTAATGCACTTAACATAATTAATCAAACCGCCAGCTAGAATGCATGAAAGGATTCGCTGATGAATTTCTCTTGGAAACTCAAGGCAGAGTCGATTAATGTGCAAAAGAGATGATGATTTACAGATAGTTAGAGTCTTCGTAATGATTATTAGGAAATCCCTTTTCACAAACTGATGTATTGCCTGTGGCAAAAGTTATTCGCCGCTCAAAAGTGCATTCGCATAGGGTATTTAATGTGCTTTTATTTAGCCTAAGAACTATTAAAGTTGACGCGCAGTCTAATTCAGACAATCAAGATTCCTGTGTGCTTATGCTGATTCATATCAATCAATCGGCTGTCGCTAGCATTAAACCACTTTTGTTGAAGTTCGAAGGACCCATAGCTCAGCTGGTTAGAGCATTGGTCTTCTGAATAGTAAGTCGTGAGTTTGAACTGTAACGATTATCAGTAAGCAATTTGAATTTCTTCCGATAGTAATAATCTGCCAAGAAAAAACGTATGGAAAAGCTCAGTCTCTTCCAATTCTGTTCAAATTAAATTAGCACAACAGTACTGGAAGTGAAGCTCGACATATAAACGCCAACTTGTAATACTTGATTCTTGCTTAATATTAATTGACTGATTTTGACAAGCAGATCTCACACGATAGCTCTGAATAGCTTTGAAATGACCTTCGGTATTAAACGGAGTAGAGAATTTTTTGCAGAAACATTACAGCGTAATAGGTAAAGGCCCTGGAGGCCCTATGCTCCAATTAGGAGTTTAAAGGAGAAAAAAAAGTAAAACATTCTGCAAATACGCAGGTTCTTCGTAACGATTTGGTTTAGTGTAAAAAATCTGATAAGCAGCTGATTTTTTGAGATTAATCCTATACACTGATAAGGTCCAAACAAGTAGTTTAGCAAGGTCTTATTTCGTTCAGATATATTGAATAAAACTTCTGCTACATGATCGTTGATGCAAGCTATAAATTCCAAGCGCTGTCAAATCCTTCAGCAGTTGATCCATCCACCGAAGACTAGGTCTACTTCTCATACAAGATCCAGGAGTGGTTTTCGACCAAAACATGTTTCTTGGCAGTTTTGTCAAATACCGACAGAGCCAGCTTATTCATTTTTGCTCTTTGAATATGAGTTCGACCTAGCAATTACCCAAAGCGCTTAAAATAGTAACTGTTATATTTCAATTAATTCTGTGGCTGATGAATATTACAAGTGTTGCAAATGAAGCCTCTGAAATTGCAAGTACTGTACACATATGGAATACGGCTAACAACATATTGCAAATTGAGAAAGAAATTCACAAAAAAATAAAAACTATAAGAACAGAAACTGAGTTTTCCAGCAATAGTTTTCATATAAATTAATAAGAAGTTGTGTAGAAATAGAAAAAAATAGTTGGCAACAAATTTTTCAAAGTCTTATATCTTTTAGTTCTTTCTTTTTTTTTTCTTGTAATGTAATGTAAAGTTAAATGTAAGAAAAAAAAAAAAATACGACGAGTAAAATGTGAACAAACTTCACAGTTGCATTCTAAAATTATTTATTACGCCAATAATAAGCGACGTTTGTTTGTTTGGCTACAGCTTGTCTAGATAATAGAGAAGTGTTACATATTAAGGCGATAGGGAGTGTAATAATTTAAAATAGTAGCATAGTGAATTATTGTAAAAGCATAGCCGAAAAAACAACAAATATAAAATACAAATTGATTGTCACCACAAATACATCATCATCAACATCGAGAACATCATATTGCTTTCATTGCCAAAGTGTCCAATGTATAACAAATAATACATTATAAAATCAACTAACGCTGCGCTGCTATAATCACTCTCCACCACCATCACAGTCATGACAATCGCCGTTACATCCACCAACCAAATATCCAACAAATCAAATACTCTTGGTCTTCAATATTCTTGTTCTCGCTGCCGTTGCTGTTTTGGATTAGCAATTGTTGTAACGTAACAGTACAACCGACTTAATTAGCATAAACTAATTTCGTTTCATTTTTGTTATTTGTTTTTTTTTTTTTTTTTCGGCAACAACTTTGGCACAAACACCATTCTTTGACGCTTCCAAAAATTTACACCACAAATATTTTCAAAATCCTATGTACTCATACTCCATACAAGCATACCTATGCGCAATTTACACCACTACCCCACATCGCAATGCCTTGAAGTCATTAGAGTTACCAACTAACAACGGAAAGTGTTGTGAGCGAAATTTATTTCCCTCACTGTTGTTTATTGTCAGAATTGTTACTGTCGTCAGAATTGTCAATTGCTTGCCGACAGGTGCGTACCGTTCAAAAGAAAACTCCTTTCGATGTTAAATTTATGCTTTAGCCGGGGATTGAACCCACGACCTACAGATCAGACAGCCAATACACCAACCTCTGAACTGCGATACTTCATAAGAAAATAAGCAATTCTTTAATTCCGAGAAATTTTAGAACAGTAAGTGTTATTCTAGAAGCACTCTGAAGTCAATGCGTTGTATGAATAAAGTCGCTTGGATAAGAAAATTATATGAGATCATGGATATTGTTTTATTTAGCAGAAATATGCAATAGAGTCGTAGAGTTTTCGATCAGTCAAAGAGTTGAAGTGTCACTAAACTGTAGTACAGTCGGTCGAGGTGTTGCCGACCAGCAGTACAGTAGAGTCTGAAGGCTCCATTATAGAAACTTAACTTAAATTAGAAATCAATTATCATTAGACTTCTATGCTAAGTTAAATTATGTTTAGAGTAATCAGATACACACATAATTATTAAGTGACAGTTTGTCCGTACTAAGTTGTGTTACGTTAAGTTTCTATAATTGAGCCTTAAGTGTTACCGACCATCGTCATAGTCGAAGTGTTACTTACCAGCAGTAGATTCGAAGTGTTACCATCCAATAATAGAATCAAAGGCTTCCCGATTAGTCAAAGAGTGAAAGTGTTACCGACTTGCAATACAGTGGAAGAGTTACGGACCGGCAGCAGAGTCGAAGTGATATCGATCAACTAGTCGAAGTATCATAGGTAAGCAGAAAACATCGGTAACACAACTAGTGCGGATGAACTAAAAAAAGGAACTGTAAACACAAACTAAATTGGATGGAAGGGTAGAATGTAGCATCTTCTCTGAATTTTTGTACGTTAAGCTTACGCTCTGATTTCACGACATCTTCAGTGTTCTTTAAAACTGAGATCATGAAGCGGCAAGGTGGATTCAATATGATGAAGTATCTCTTTAAGATATTTACATTTACACCGACAGCCAAGCTATGATTAAATATCTCGCATAGACGTTCGCTAAATCAGCCCTTGCTCCTAAATGCCGGCCGTTCCGATATCTGTACACATTGGTCTCTATGCTGCTAGAGATTTGGCATTATGTTACACAGATCGATTTAACTCATCATGCAGGAATTCTTTCAATCACAGTACTTTCAACCATAGCCAACAGAATGTGGCAGGATGTGAGCATTTGTGTAATCCCTAGGGAAATCTTGCCAACTCTTGATAGTGAGATTATTCAATGTCTGTCGTCTATATAAAGTACGTTTTGCATTTGATTTTATTGACAGAATTCAGTAATTAAACAGAGTTGATCGTCTACAGAAGTAAAAATGTAACTATATATATTCAACAAATCAGAAATCCAAAGCCAAATTAGACAGCCGATTGCGAAAGATGGACAATTTAATCATAGAAAATGAATAAATCTAAATAAAAGTAAATGTAATGTTATGCTTCTACACGAGCTGGCAATTCTGGCACCTCCATCCAATCCTATAACTAATTGTCACTTGTTTTTCATCATCTGCGGCAGAAGAAACAATAAAAAAAAAAAAATGTATGTACGATGCAAATGTTTTTACGTCAAAACTTTTGCATGTTTTTACAATGAAATGAAAAAATAATAAAGATGCAAAATGTGTAGAAGCAAACCCCCCCCCCCCACACACACACACACGAAATATAAAACTTTTTAAATGTGCAAATAGAAGAGCCTCAAAAAACAAACGTGAATTCGTTCATTATGTACTTACTTGCCATCGCATCTCATTTCGGCGTTGGCGACATATTGTCTCATATTTTTGAATGAATTAAAACATTTCAACGTGTGTGTGTGTGTCAATGAATGAGTGTATAAAAATTCACTTAATTTTCATGAATAGCATTTTATGAATTTTATTTCGTATTTTCATTTGATTGCGAGGGGAACGCATAGTGGGGTATTTACGTACTTGTAGGTGGGTAAGTTTTTTTTTTTTTTCTGTAGATTTACTCGGTTTAATTGAATTTAAATTCTCTGGAATGAGAATGGAATGTTTTGCTTTTAGGAAGAGATGGAGAAGGGATTTTAAGTGAGAAATTTCATAATAGTCATAATAGGTGATTCCTTTCAACTCCAGCCACGTGCGCAGCCGAATTGGTTATTAGTCCCAGTTTGGTTACCATTTGAACCGCTTCACCGCGCTTTGCCCACGATCATTTGCATACAATATTGTGGTGTAAGTCGTCGAATGACACGCGTGATGTTTGCTCCAAGGCCCGAATCGAAGCGGGTTTGTCCGCATAAACTTTAGATTTTACATATCCCCACAGGAAAAAGTCTAACGGTGTGATATCACACGATCTTGGTGGCCAATCGACCGGCCCAAAACGTGAAATTATCTGCTCACCAAAGTGTTCTCTCAATAAATCCATTGATTGATGCGATGTGTAGCAAGTGGCGCCGTCTTGTTGAAACCAAATGTCGCCGAGATCACGAGCTTCAATTTCAGGCATCAAATAGTCGGATATCATGGCACGATAACGGTCGCCATTGACGGTTACTTTCTCACCGGCATCATTTTTGAAGAAATATGGACCGATGATTCCAGTGGCCCACAAACCACACCAAACCGTTGGTTTTTCTGGATGAAGTGGCAGCTGTTGAATCTCTTCAGGTTGCTCTTCGTCCCAAATGCGGCAATTTTGATTGTTTACATACCCATTGAGCCAGAAATGGGTCTCATCGCTGAACAAAATTTGGCTCGAAACGTCGGATCTTCTTGGAACTTTTCAAGAGCCCATAGAAGCGAAGCGATGTCGCTACGGCCGCTATATTTTCTTCACTGCGTGCTGGACGTGGTCTATTCGATCGAATATTATCCAATAATGAATGCTGGGTCTCAAGATGGGTGATGGTGTTGCGAATAGTACGCTTAGTAGGCCGATTATGTTGACCATAAGTTGAGCGAAGTGCACGGAACACATTTCTCACAGAACGTGAATTTTCGTAATAAAGTTGAACGATTTGTAAACGTTGTTCAGGAGTAAGTCTTTCCATGATAAAATGTCAAACAATACTAAACAAAAATAACATGACAGCATGGCACGACTCACATGTGATCTGTCAAAAAAAGGCTATTGAAAAAAGTATATCTACCAATATATATATGTGGCACTAAAAGCCCCGAAGGGCTCATTGGCAGAGCTCCTCTTCCATTGCTGTTGTGCGTGTTAAATTTGGAAAGTATTAGAAGGGAACAACTTATTTTAGCCGGATCCGAACGGCAGAGCCTTTGTGACATCACTTTTTTTGGGCTTTGTCACAGAGTTCTTTTAGAAGCTTTTTCATGGCAAGTTGTTACTGCCGACAGGTGGGTACCGTTCGAAAGAAAAATCTTTTCGATATTAAATTTGTTATGCATCAGCCGGGGATTGAACCACGACCTACAGATCAGCAGTCCAATACACTAACCTCTGAGCCACGGCAAAAACATAACCTCACCTTTTTGGCAGTTTTTTACAGGGAATCATTTTAACGTACTCAAAAAGAGACCTGAATTTATGCCTTTGATTTACTGCTTCTTTTAATACGTTTTTCAATTCTTATGCCTTTTGGTTAAAAAATGTTAAGAATTGTACAAGGTGTTCTCCATTTATCAGAAAAAAAATTTAAATAAACAAAAAAAAATTTAAGCACTGTCAATAGAGAGTGAGTTCTGAGTTTTTATACACCATGATGGTGTTGATTTTGGGAATGATCTATCAAGTACTTTTTTTACAACTGCCGATATTGTCAATTTGCCTTATTTTGCCACTATTACTATGGATAATGTATTGGAACAAAGAGTTGCGCTAAGTTTATGCTGAGTCGTTGAAAATTCTGAATCAAAATTATGGTAACTCTATTTGATCTAAAACACAGGTATACGAGTGGTACAAATCATTCAAAGGTGGTCGTATCATATCATAATTTGCTTCAACCCAGTGCTTCAAAACCGGTCGTAACTGGAGGAAACATCGATAAAACGAAGGAATTAGGTGATTGTCATTATAGTTTGTAAGAGATCACATCAGATCTCTCGCATCAGCAAGACTTGTTCTATAAGTGCTGAAATTTTTTGCAAAATTAACTTCAGAAATCGCTTGCTGAAGAAATGGGCATTCTTTCTCAAGTCTCTAGTGATCCCGAATTCATGCATTGCCGCATAACTGTTGATTTAATATAGGTTTACGAATTCGAAATGTAAACCAGTCAAATTGTCACTTCGTGGAACACGTACTGAATCGATTGAAGAAATTGAGAAAATGAAAGTCGCTAAAGAAAAAAAAGTCCATTCCGAAATCTGCGTATAAAAAGTATATGGACGGTTGGATTAAACGTTGTTGTATATTGTTTCAATTAATATTTCGTCTTTTATTAATGAATTCCTAGTCAATATTTTATAGAAAATTAATGGATTCTTTTCTCCCAAACTGATATATAAAAGTGTAATCTATAAAATTATGCCTGACATTATCTTGCCTTTCCAAATCACTTTATTGGGTCAATTTAGGGTTTTCGTCTAACTTAGCTCTTACAGCAGTCATATTTCTATTGTTTCTTGAATATTTGAGAATGTATTCACGAGAACCATTCTCTACCGAAACATTTTCGCACTGGAATCTTAAAACGACACAGTCAAACAGCCGCTAAGAGACTATGGGTATTAATACGGGAATAATTTCATTGAATGACTTGACTTAGAATCTTCGAAGCTACATTGAAATTTGCATTTTGGCATTCTAGGAAACTTTTTATTGATAGACTTTGTGCAGAAATTAATTTCTTGCTGCGTTGGCGATTGGATTTTTGTGAATTATACCTAGTCTTGCCATAAATATTGATACAAGTGTGAATAAGGTTTTTGCGACTGATAACCTAAACGCAGCCCAGCTTATGACACCTGGTATGTGCCCGATAAATATGCCAAACTTCAGTCGTTACGATGGAATGTTGAATGAATTGCTCTAATTTTTTATTTATTTATGTTTTCTTGTATCGTGCTGTTAAGCTATTTGCTGATACTGGAAATGTAAGCGACCATAAAAGATATGGACTGTGATATGGTTGTGAATCAATAGTAGCTCGTGCAATGGATATGGAATGGATAATCATGAGGCGTATCTTTAAAAATACTTAGGACTTGTGGCTTTCAAATGACAAATAGGACAGCACTATATCGTTGAATTAAAAAAAAATATATGAAATAAATCCTGTTTACTAAGGAACATTTTAATAAACAGAATGATAAGGTGTATCAACGGTCCTCTAAGAAAACCGGTTATTATTATTCCGTCTCAGTGATGTTTTGGTAAGTAGTATTTTATGACGGCGTTATAGCTTTGCAAATTTTGTGAAAAGGATATTAAAACATCGGCAAAAAATTACCAACTAGACATTTTAAGGAATGTAGTGGAGCCGTTGAACCAAAACAATATTCCAAAATAAATCATGAATATTTCAACAAGTCTCTGTGCTCGTTCATAAGGTTAAAACAACACAACAGTGGCTTGAAAATCATGGAGCCCAAATCTTAATCTGCTCGACTACAAGTTGTACCCAGTTTTACAGAACGTGCTCTGTAAAAGACGCAACCCCAACCTAGAGTCATTGAAACAGACATTGGTAGAAGCTGCGGATCATTTTTCATGGATATCGTTCATAGAGCGATCGACGAGTATTATTAAAGATTTCGAGATGTAACATATTAAGGCAAATGGTGGCCGTTTAGAATAATGTTTGTATTTGTTGTACTTTACTATAGCCACAATAAACTATCAAAAAATTTTTCAAATCCAAGAGGCAGTTTTTTTTTTGTATTGTAGTAAAACGTCGTGTATCAATATTTTTGGCAAGATTAGCTATATCAGAAAATTTGGGCTTTCTCGTCTCCGTCACATGATTTGATTGCGCATTTGCGAATATTTTCAAGCAACTGTCAAACATTAGTTATATAAAATGAAATTTTCTTAAAAATTTCGTTACTTTCGTATGCAGGTTAGGTTATGTTAGTGAACGGTAAATCTCTAAACAAATATATGGTACTACTAAGTTCACAATTGATTGCATCCCCATTTGCTATAAATCTTGCATATGCCTTCATCTACTTGGCTGCTTGCTGCGACAATTAGTACCAAACATAGTTGAATTGAGTTGAGTTGAGGTTTGATTGATTCGTTTTTGAAAACTGTAGTATTTCTTTCAATGAAGATATCTCGCTGTGCTATTATTTACTGTGAATACATGTGTACGGTGGTGTTTCTAATTGATAATAATGCCATGTAACCACTGTAGCCTTATATTGAGACCGTCAACAAATTAACATGTGTACAACAAAATTCAGGTTGATTTGATATTTTCACATGTACAATAGCAACAGTCATGACAACCCTTAAAATCATGCAAAGGGATAAGAACGTGGGCTTGGTCCTTGGTGTCATTACATATTTGAGATTTACAAAATTTTTTTGCACACACACACACACACACACACATAAACATACATAAGAGTAAGTTAATTTTTGTTGTTGTTATTGTTCATCATGATAACGACGATGACGACGATCATAATGATGGCTTATGATGGGTAGTGGTGGTGGTAGTGGAAGCGAAATTATGATATTATATGCCACTTGTGGATGTTAATGATGTGGTATATATTTATTGTTGTTATTGTAACTGTTTTTTTTTTTTACTTCTTTTTCATTTATAGAAAATTCAATTATTGAACCTTTCTCAAACAAAGTTAAATATCGTACATGCAGTACTTAACGGTAAAAGGTATTTTTTAAAAGCCAAAATTCGCTACATACCATTATTTTGACCATTGTACTGATGTGTTCAAAAATTAATGCCATCGGATGAGAATTACACCTACGCTTCACACAAAACTATATTTTCGAAGATATATTTTCAAACTTTTCGCAGTGAAATATTGAGCTATTGAGCTGAAACTTGACACACGAAATTAGTTTTACCTATAAATGCATATACTCTTCAATTAGTCTAATCAAATGGAAAATTCACTAAGCTGTCATACAAAAGTATGTTTTCGAATGCTTGTAAATCTAAAACTATCGAATATAAATTACGTAAATAGGAAGTAGTATTTTTTTACAAATTGACTATTGGATTTGAAAGCAAATGTAATTGAATGATAATTACTACCAATTGCCATACAAAAGATTGTATGTTGTATGTTTTTAAACTTTGAGTATGTACATTTAAAGCTATCGAAATGAAATTCGCTATATATGAATTTTTTTATCAACTAATAAATTATGTTAAGGATAGACACAATCGAATAAAAATTACTACTATATTATTATCATATTAGAGGATTGTATTGCACTGCGACCCTAGGTCTATTGTGCAACCCATCATGGACTAGAGTAAGTCCAACATCCATAAGGAAGTTTAGATAGATCCTACCCTAATGGATTTCAGCAGATCTTGCGGTATTATAAATTCGCCGAAGTTTTTCATTTTTGTGTGCATAAGTGCTGTGCACGTTCCCAACACTTGTTTTGCAGTTTCATTCTCCTCCCTGCAATGTTGGCAGGTTTCATCCGAGAAGATTACCAGTTTCGTTAGACGATAATTCAGCCTGCAGTGTCCTGTCAATAATCTTGTGATTATTCTTATATTATTCTTGTTTAAACTGATACATTCCTCAAGTCGTTTTAGGTTATAGATGCCTAGAAGTGTCTTGGATTGGGACAACCCTGGTAGGTTTTTCGAGTATGATTGTCTTTCTGATTCTTTACTCCTTTTAATGAGCATGGATAAAGCTCCTTTGCCCAGCCTACAGAAGGGTTCTGGACCTACAAAGGGTGTTGCAGCTCCCTTCCACACAGTTTTGATTTCACCTGGTTAAAATTACTCCTTATTGCTATACAAAAATTACGGTTAGTACCTATGATTTCAGATTTACGCACACAAATCTAAAGTTACTGGGCTGAAACTAGGTACATCAGATTATTTTTATGAATGAATAGATGTGTCCAAATATGAGAGTAATCGGATAAAAATTACTCTCACTTCTCGTACAAAAATGTTTTCGAATGCATGATATCTTATATTTGCATATATAAATATAGGGTTATCCATTTTGCGGTTTCAAAAGTAAATGTAAATAAAATACATATAAAATATTTGTTATCATGATATTTCTTTTTTATTATAAAGTTTGAACGTTGACATTATGTGTGAAATACTACATCATTTAAATGACCACCACGCGAATTGTTGAAAGCATCGATTCTTTTGAGGTAATTTTCGACCACTTTTTGACACATATTGGGCGGTATCTCAGCCATAACGTGACGAATGTTGGTTTTTAGGTGCTCAAGAGTTAAATGTTTATCTGCATAAACACGGTCTTTCGCGTAGCCCCACAAAAAAAAAAGTCAAGCGGTGTCAAATCGCATGATCTTGGTGGCCACTTGATATCGCCACGACGAGAAATTACGCGACCAGAAAATTTCTCTTGCAATAAAGCCATATTCGCTCGAGTTGTGTGGCATGTGGCACCGTCTTGTTGAAACCACATATTCTCTAAGTCGTATTCTTCAATAGCAGGCAAAAAAAAAGTCGGTTATCATATGACCATAACGCTCCGAATTGACGGTGACAGTCGTTCCACCGTCGTTTTCGAAGAAGTAAGGTCCAATCACACCTCCGGACCAAAGAGCGCACCAAGCAGTGACTTTTTGTGGATATAGTGGCCTCTCTTCAATTACTTGAGGATTCTCAGAACCCCAAATACGACAATTTTGTTTGTTAACATACCCACCGAGTGAGAAATGTGCTTCGTCGCTGAAGAAAATTTTGTTTGAAAAATCGCCGTCCACCGCCTGTTGTTCAAGCACCCATTCGACGTATCTACGACATTGTGAATGGTCAGCTGGCTTCAGTTGTTGTGTGAGCTGGATTTTATATGGATGTAGGTGTAGATCCAAATGCAAAATATGTCATAATGTGCCGTAAGACAGTCCTAATTCCTGAGAACGACGAGGAATCGACACATTCGGGTCTTCGGCAACACTTTCACTTACAGCAGCGATATTTTCGGTGGTACGATCGAAACGATGATGCACAGGCCTTACAATATCTGTAACCGATCCAGTCTATTCATATTTCTTCACAATTTTGACAATTGCTTGCGTAGTTGGACGATTATGTAAACCATAATCTCCTCTTAAAGCACGATATGTGGCTGTGGCAGAATCACCATTTTTGTAGTAGGTTTTTACAATTTTAATGCGTTGTGTGATAGTTAAGCGATCCATTTTCGCAAATGTCAGACTTTCAACTGAAAAAGAAAGAAATTGTTTTAACAACTCAGTTTGACAGATGTCGAATTCTAGCCCTATACTTTTGAAACCGTGAAATGGATAACCCTTTATATAGCCATCGGGCTAAAATTCAGTATATAACGTTATTCAAACCAAGTGATATGTTTGAAAATCAGGGTTGTCGGATAAAAATTACACCTACCTGTCATATAAAATTTTTTTTTCCGAACAAATGTTTTCAGACGTTGAGCAGCAGCAGAATATATTAAACTAAAACACGTTAAATAGGATTTTCATCAGTTAACAAATTCAAATATCAAGAATTTGTGTAATCGGATAAAAAACGCTCCCAGCTGCTATACGAAATTATCGTATATAAATATCGTGTCTATCGTGCTGAAACTTAATGTATAAAATTTTATCGAAGTTTTATCGAAGGATGAGCATACGTATATCTATTGAAGTTCCCGATTCGTATTTGCCTGCTGGGTATAAAGTACATATTCGTATTGATAAATGCATATATGTACTCGTAAATACACAAATGGGTTGTAAATAGTAATCTGAACTCTCTCGTTAAACTTCACTCAGTGCTATAATCGAATTTGATTTGAACCCTTGCTTGCGACAACAACAACAATAAGAACGACACCAACAACCACAAGGACAACTTTTAAATACTTGCGGCTATTTTGTGTGCTGCTGATGTTGCTGATGCTTATCGTTGCTATTCTATTATGAGTGAACGAGTGTGTAACCACATATGTATTTAAGCAAGTATGGAGATATGGTGTAAATATCATGCATGGATATATGATGAAAATGTGAGCACATACACATGCGTGTGTATGTACCATACTCATGATTTGATTGATGTACAGTCATGACTTCACTTGTAATCGGGGATGTCATATATCCTTTCTCATTTTGAGTCTATGTTTCTCATTCATACTCATACTCCTACATATTTATCAGGTAAAGCAGCAGTAAATTCTAAAAGGATTTACACAAATTATTATTTAATTTATTACTCATGAGTATGATCGTTTATATGACCATACACATATAAAGTTGATAGTGGAAAGTTTAAAAGAGTAATGGTTTTTATTAGGACCTAATAAATTACTTTGTAAATACAGCGGTTGATTTTTTAATTAAATGAATTAATTAGAAACATTGAATTTACGACTTTGCGACAAGTATCGGCCTTTTGAAAGGGGGTCAAAGTTTTTCGTCTTTGTTCCAATTCCACAACGAATCGGCCTATGTCATAAAAGTGAAAAGTCATAAAAAGCATCCTTTAAACAAGCAAATAATGGGTGAAAATGTACTAATAAATAGTGTCCCCAAAATATCACTATAGAGCTTTGAACCCACCAAAGCTCACAACTCAACACAATTGCAAGAAATTTTTCACAACCGAAATTCAATGATTGGTATGTATGGAAATTTTTCTATATGTCACCAAACAAACGAAAATTCTTAATATAATATTTACAAAAATATATATGAATAAAAATATATTTATACTCACTGTAGTTGTATTAACTCATACGCTCATACCGGTTTATAGCATCGAATTCTAACATACCCATTTGGGTTGATACAAGTCTTTGGGCTTAAACAAATCAAAATGAAAAATCTTAATAAAATATTCTAGACATATTGTATAATTAGTATAACTTGCTATTTATGTATGCGAATTCAAATAAAAATATGTGATTTTATCTCAGTACAAGTTTAAGTCAATTTGGTCAACTTTCGTTGTTGCTAGCAACTCTGGCATATCTTATGTATACCGTAGCCGTATAGAAATTACCAACATTGGGTGAACATTGGGTGGACATGCACATCAAATGTACAATGCTTTGCAAATTACTGCAATTGTCAAATGAATCCAACTTTCGATTGCTGCAATGTGTCCATTTGAAATTTTATAATCTCTCTGGTGCATCCCTGTTTTTTCAGCTTTGGAAAAAAATTGCTCCGAGTCAGATGCGTTAACTATTGAATGTGTTGGATGACGTGTTCTTGCTGTTTTTCTATTCATTTTATATGCTTTAACGCTTGCCTGTCCATCCACGTTAGAACTTTATGGGTTAATATCACGATATGCGGACAGCTATGGTCCTTTGCTTCCATCTAAAGAAATCTGATGCCTCGTAGAAACTTAGGACTAGCATCTTTTTGATGAATCACAGTGTTATGAGTGGTTCAACACATTTAAAAGTGGTGATTTTGGAGTGGGAAACAAAGAATATGAAAGACCATTCGAAAAAATTATAGTCAAATGCAAAAACAGCTCACAGAATAATAATGTGTCCCGGAAATTAATCTCTGTTCATTTGAGAGATCCTAAAGGTGAGAAAACGGCTGCCACATGCACTG